>CM070501.1:49748426-49951225 GCA_036346375.1 Guadua angustifolia | reverse complement strand
AAGGGGAAATACAAGGTACCGGACTACGTTGGGACAGGTCAACAAGGTTGACCGGCTCAATTTGCGGTTAAGCGGGAACTGAAGTTATTTATTTTGTCCAAGAGAGTCGGTCCTTAAGTGTCTGAGACTTAGCTCATTCCATACCGCAAGCCATGATACCAATCGTACCATCCACCAGACCAAACATGTAGGCTTTGTCATCGGTCGGGGGTTGAACTGACATCCACCTCATGTGGACAGCCCAATACTGTCCCCCTGACCATGGCAGTTTTAGAAAAGCGCACCGAGTCATCATTCGGAGACTTTAATTAATAGAACTAAAGTGAAGATTGTTAACAGCTAATCTACGGTGGTTCATTAATTATAGCCTAAGGTTAAAAATAGATTAAGGCTTAACAACAGGCGTAACAAGCAAATAGGTTCTAGTTAAGCAGGTCATTCCAAATTATCTCCTTTTTAGTTTTCTAAAATACAGAAAAATAATGCAATAGGAAAATATAAATTACTATACTAATAATTAGGTTCAACATGTTCAAAAGTGTAACTTACCTTGCGCGGTCGAGAGATCTTTTAGTTTGAAGTAGTCGAAGTCGTTACTGATCCTGAACGACTCCTATTTCTGATATGGCTCCACGTACTGGTCCCGGACGTCCAGGCTTACTACTCGGACGTCCGGTCGGCAACGAGGTCCCCACGGGCGATATATGGGTCTCATCCTCCTCCTTGCCATGCAGAACGTGTACAATGCACTCGTGTCCGCCGGCCTCGTGAGCAGCATCAAGGTGTCGACAGCGGTCAGGTTCGACGTGATCACTGACTCGTTCCCTCCGTCGCGCGGCGATGCGCGGTTCCTTGCCAACACCAAGTCGCCGCTGCTCGCCAGCTAGCGTATACGTGTACCCCTACCCTACTGCGCGTAAAAGGGTAACCCACCATCCAGCCGGGCCCGGCGGTGAGGGATGACGGCAACAGGCTGACCTACACGAATCTCTTCGACGCGATGGTGGACGCCCTCCACACGACGCTGGAGAAGGTGGGCACACCGAACGTCAGGATCGTCGTGTGGGTGAGCAGGTGGCCGTCGGACCAATTATATGTGTGTAAAAAAAATCTCGATTTTTTTTGCATGTTTAGCTGATGACCACAGTTATATGTGTGTCAATTTTAGATATATGGTACTGGGCTAGGTTTTTTTAGACCGACCTGTAGCACAGCAAATATGGCACATCAGAAACATGGTACGATACGCATACACACGGATCAGACCAGCACAGTACGAATGATAGGATCGTGTTAGGTCTTGTGGTTGAGCACGATGAACGGTACGGTACGGCATACCTGTATAGATCGTATTTGGGACGGCAAGACATGAAATAAGCCCGATGGGCCCGAAACAGGCACGACACACGGCAAGATGCTCTGTCGCGACATTGCGTCATGTTGTGGCTTGCTTTACAGTCAGTGTCTTTTGTGGTTCTCGCGTAAGAAGAAAGAAGAGACAACGAATATGCTAAAAGGTGGAGAATGAAGACCGCAGAGTACATTCTCACTGACACCGAGTACATGCACAGAGCCGCTCAGCACTAAGGTACCCCACACTGGCTTTTAACAAGACAATAACTCTGTACCTATTAAAGAATGAATAAGATTTAGTTTTTTTCTTTAATATTTATGTCCACTACTTCAGCTCCATGTGTATCGACATAGTATGAAGCCAACACAAGTAGCAAATGAATTATGTCTGAACTCGTTGAAAACAAGCTAGACCAGCAGGTGGGCTAGCCAGGCTGAGACGGCACAACACGATTTAAACACGCGACTTGATGGACCCATACGTGGCATAGCACAATGCCCACCTCTAGTCAGTTTCATGCCTCATACCCTCATCTGTCAACTGTCATACTCATTTTTTAACAATTTTTTTCACAAACGTGGCAAAAACATAGCAAGCTACAAGTAGCCGTAAGTTCAAATGATCAAATCGCAGGAAGAACAAGCCAATAAAAGCAACTTTGAGGGGCTTCCGTGTAATTTCGGCAAAACTCGATTCAATTCCAAAAAGCATCGGACTGCAAAATCAAACGCCCAAAGCCTCAAACCACCTGGAATGGCGGGCTCTTCCTCCCCACCCCGAAACACCCCAACTCCCAAGCCCTAACCTAACCCCCAATCCCGCAGCGTAACCCCCTCCATCCCAAGCCCCCAACCCTCGCAGATGGCACCGGCGGTTCCGAAGCAACTCGCGGTGCGTCTCCCGGAGAACGAGGAGGTCGCGCGATGTCTACTGGAGAAGCGGCGTTCAATGGCTGAGCAGCCGGGCGGTGTCAAGGAGAACCTGCACGTCACGCTCGCCACCGCCTACCGCCACGTCTGCGCCGCCAAGGAGCCCATCCGAACCCTCAAGGACCTATACCTGATCAAGTACCCAATTTTCCGTACATCTCCACTGTTTTCCCCGTTGTTGGGGGTGAATGTTGCAGTGAGGCTAGGGTTTGATTGATTTTGGTTTGGATGCTTTGGATTGGTTTTTCCCCCGTTGTTGGGGGTGAATGTTGCAGTGAGGCTAGGGTTTGATTGATTTTGGTTTGGATGCTTTGGATTGAGTATTTGGGTGGCAATGTTGCACTTGCGAGCCGCAGTTAGACAAGAATCAGCAGTCGTAGCCTCGTGGATTTGTTTTGACGCCTTATTACTGTGGATCACTGTAAGACGAATGGGTTGGTGCCTAATTTTGGCGTGTAGATAGTTTGCTTGCCTTTAATTTCAGGGGTTTGAATTTGGTTTGGATATTGTTTAATTTGGGGATTTGAGTTGTGGCCAACTGATCTGATCATCCATGCCCACATCGGTTAATTTCACATCTCGGGCTGTAAAACCATAAATTTATGTTTGCATATGTTCAGTAACTCTATTGCAAGCATTAATTTGCTGTATTGTGTATCGTTAACGGATTTTAGAGCATAACTTTTCTGAGAGAGAGCTGTTAGGTCATATATAGTTTTTTGTTTTGATACATAGCTGGGTATGGTCTATATAGCCGCAGTACTTTGTGTTGCAGTTCAGGTTGGAATTTGCTTGTAAGTAGATAATTAGACAAGTTCTGTAACAGTATGACTGTAGTTTGGATTCACGTGGAACTTTGCACTTTTGGTGGAAATCCCCAGAACTTTTCGCTACTAAATAAATGTATGGAGTATATCTAGTCCCAAATGTCTGTCTGTTTGCAGCAAATTGTTCGGAAACTTTACATTATTTGAATTAGTTTGATCACCGCCACTGCTTCTTCTTCTTTGGTCTTTTCTATTACATAGTGATAATCCATTACTAATTTTTTTAGTGAGTTTGAATTTTTGGTTAGTAAAACTATGTGGTAAATGTAGGTCCAAAATGATTTATTCTAGTCTACGCTGCATCAAAACTATAAATTTGCTTTGTTTGTTGTATAATCAAGCAGGATAGCATGCAGCATTGCATTTTAAAGTGTTAATTTATATCCTGGTCTATTATTGTCAGGGGTGTTGGACCATGGGTCATACGTCTCATGAAAGGGTCCTTTCTGGAGTCCAGCCCAAAATTTTCTCCTCCAGAAAGCAATGCAGCAGGACAAAAGGGTGATTGTTTAATGCTTGACTGCGTGTCCTCCAAAATTCTTTTCTTCTTTTCTAGGCCATCCTTCCTTCTCCTTTTTTTTGTGCGTGTGTGTGTGTTTTTTTTGGGGGGGGGTCAGCTAATCAATCTTAAAGATTAATGTTCTTTTCTTTTCTTTATAGGGAAGAAAACAAAAGGACCAAAGCGTTATGTGCCACAGAAGAATTCTGCTGCTTATGCATTATTGATCACGCTCTATAGGTATCATTTTCTTGGGGGTCTATTTTACCTTGTTTTTTGTTGTTCATCAAAGAAAAGCATAGCTATCTTGGGCAAAGAACAATGTCTGATATTAGGGAAAGGTATCTGAATTTGTAAGAGAAGACAATAACAGTTGATTTCCCCTATAGGAAAACGATTAGCGGGAAGAATTTTATGATGAAGCAAGAGCTTATTGATGCTGCTGAAGCCAGTGGTCTTTCACAAAGCGCAATTGGGTATGGTTTCACAGTGAATTCACACTGTTTCTTATTTAAGCTGCTATTTTTAGTCCATAACTAAGTAGGTACTTTGCATCGTCAACAGTCCTGACAAAAGTAAAGCAAAACCGGGGTCTTTTGGGAGTTCTCAGAAGGACTGGTACACTGGATGGAGCTGTATGAAGACATTGGTATCTAAGGTTCTGGTTGTGAAGTCTGGTAACCCTGCAAAGTAATGTACTACAAGCTCATCTTCCATGTTTACGTTTAACTTTTCCACCCTTGTTTCTTTAACGAAAACTTGTTTAGTTTGAATGCTGACAATTCCAAAGGTTAGCTATTGCCAGGGGTGGAGTTATGTTGTAGGAATGTAGGATGTGGGGGATCTATAAACCCACTCTCAGCTAACCAGCTTTTTGCGAAAAAAAAGTCACTGCCTACACAAGAAATCACATATAAACTTAAGATATAAGAAATTTTAGAGGAAGAGACCCTACAAATTTTTGTAAACATGTGTTAGACTTCATAAGTATTAATTCTGGCTCGTCACTGGCTGTTACATTATCATGCATTATAGCATCACTGCAGAGCTATCTATTAATTGTGAAACTTCGTTGAGGAAGAGCTTTCTTAAATGATAACACGACAATTGAATTGACTGAACGATTGAGGATGTTGCCGTATTGGTGATATTGCACTTGTATTCATGAACTTGACTGCTTTCATCAGGATGTTCACAGGGTTGTAATCTATGCAAGCATAATGGCATTTGTGCTAGTTATTTGATTTATGTTCATGGAATAAGTTCACTGTTACCATACACAAAAGCCTTTCACCTGTTTTGAGGAAATTTGACATGGTACCACATTAAGATTCTTTTGGATGCTAGGAAAAAATTGGCACTTTGTTTTTTGATGCTTGTGTGCACATTAGGGAACACAATGTTTTCTTCTTTTGAAAGAATTAATAAAAGATATCTTTTAAGGATGCAGCTATGCTGTGTTATACTGTTAACTCACTATTGATGGGATAGAGTCAGGCATGACCAATTTTGTAGCCCCTTTGCACCTGTTGAGCCCACAATGTGAGCCTGTGACACGTCTTAATGATCCTCTGCATGCGATCATGATCCAGAAACCTATCAGTTGTTTTGCACACAAAACGATCCCGTTCTCCATAGTTATCTGCCTTTCTTTTGTTTTCATCCTGAGTAACAGCTGGGGTTGATTGTGTTCAATTTACAACCATGTATCTATTTGTAATTTAGTATTAAGCATAAATATTCTTTTGAGATGCTAAGCATAGCTTGGGGCTTAATATATGAGTTTGTGTAGGTATATGCTGACTGAAGACGGCAAAGCCACTGCTCGTGATTGTCTCTCTCGGTCTGGGTTATGTGAACCTGCAGGACCTTTAGTGATAACCAGCACTCCCAACACATCTACTGCAAGTCATAATTCAGAGCATCCTTGCATGGGTTCTTCTCTTGCTGGAACATCGTTTGGAATGGTACCTTTTATAACCATTAGACCCAGCATATCTGTTGCCAGGCATAGTCCTGAACTTTTTTGCAGCAATCCTGCTACTAAGATTAATTACAATTTGACCCATCAAGAGCAGCTCAATTACAATTCTGAAGTTCGAATTACTATAAGGCCTACCTTTTACTAGCATTGCTTTGACGGTTTAGTTTTTTCCATGCTGAATATGTTAAAATAGCTATACAAACTATTCCACAGATTCTGCAATGATCTGGTTCCGTTGTCTTATTCAGTTATTCTCCTGATGAAGTTTATCAATTTTATGTTCAGTCTTTAATCTTGTCTCCTGGTTTACCATAAAAAGATCTGGTTTCATTTTTCAAATTTCAATAGCAGAGCAAGTTTTACTAATTGGTATAGCATCTGTCAGAGTTACATAGCCCACCAAAAACTTGCACTTCACCATATTGATAGTGTTTAATAATGTGATAAAATTTGGAGGAGTTAAGTTCAATTTGGCATTTAGCTCTTATTATCCACACAAGCTTTACCTATACCTTGATGTAACGTTCTCCAATTTACTGAGTTTTTTCAACTTTCTTTTTGTGAACCATATATTCTTTACTACTTTATGATACAAAATTGAGTAAATTTCACAAAACCACACTACCTTTGGTAAAACTACCACAAAACTACACTTTTAAGCAACAATTTCAGGAAAACATACACTTTTAAGCAACAATTTCAGAAAAAAAAACATATTTCTCTTTGTATAACATTTCACAGAACTGCACTTTCAAGCATTACCATGATATTCATCGGGCTGGGCCCACTTATCGGTTTCACAAGTCTATCCATATTAGCAAATGGAAATGGGATAGGCTTGTGAGGCTGATAAGTGTGCTCAGCCCATTGGCTACTTAAAAGTGCATTTTTGTTAAATGTTATGTAGATGGAAGTGCAGGTCTCTGAATTTTTTGCTTAAAAGTGTGGTTTTATGATAGTTTTGCCAAAGTTAGTGTGTTTTGTGAAATTTACTCCAAAAATTTTAGTAATACGAACTCATTGAAAATTTGAAATATCTGGTCAGAGATTTCATTTTACTAATATTGATATATTTTTAGGTTTTAGCTGTCGTTGCTTATTCTTATTATGCACAATTCTGAATTACAATCTACATTTTACTCTCATAATTTTCCATCATGCTATGCTGTAATAAGTTCATAATTCACGGATTCTCTTATCATGATTAGAATAACTGTGCTGAAGAAATCATTCTCAGTGATTCAGATTCTGAAGAATCAGATAAAGGAAACAGTCCTCTAATAGGTATAGACTGTTCTTCTGTATATAGTTTGAGTTCACAAATAGCCTCTTTCTTCTTCTTCTTCTTCTTCTTCTTTGTTTTTTTGTTTTGTTTTTGGGTGCTGCACTACAGCCTACAATCAATTCTGGTTACTCAATTGCAGGCTCTGAAGAATTTACTGAAAGAGGCAGTCCAATATTGAAAGCAAGCAGCTCCAGTTCTCTTGATATCAGTATCTTTCTATTCAGATAAAATAGTATCCAAATAAAGTATTATTCTCTACTGTCCTTTTCAATTAATTCCAATATCTTTTTGCAGGCAAGAGGCCTATTCATAATTTTAGACCATCAGATTGCTCAGTTTCTATTTCTCCTCTTTCATCTCAAGGAACATTCGAGCTGCAATCTTCTAGTACAATGGTGTGCTTGACTTTTTGTGGAGAAACCCTTGTGCTGTACCTTTTTTCCCTTTTCAAATTGGAAATAATGTTACTGTTTCAACTAACAGGGTACTGCTGAAATCAATATGCTAGATAATGATACTGTATATATGGACGATTCTATACTAGCTATGCCACCTCATCAATCCAGTGAAAAATTTCACGAAGCTTATGAAGTTGTGTTGATATTGGATGATCGTGAGACTTTCGGGTTTGTATGATCATATCCTACCCTTACAAGAATTAGTATATGGTATTGTATTTATGTCTGATCTTTAAGTGGGATCATAAGCTTATCTTACCCAATGTATAGTACTCAAAACTACATGGCCATCTGCTGTACATTTTTCCAAAATTTATTCAAATTTATACAATATGTTAGGGTACTACACACTGTTTATATTATGTGGATGAGTGGATGCAAGTTTCAAGGGTTTGACTAATATGAATTTCCCCATTCTTTTGGGCATGCTCTGATATGTAGTTGAATATTCGCAGCATGTGCCTTTGTTCTATCCTTTCCAATCATCTGTGAGATGAGCCAATGGCATTTTATTCTTTGCATTTGAAATGTTCTGTTAAAACAAGGGAAATAATGGTCCATATATTTATTCAGTTTCTGCTGGAGCCTGTTGTGACGCTTTACTAAATTCCTTTTACTGAACCTGAACACACTTTAACAGTTTGACCTCATATTATCTTTGATTACTTAAAATTTATCTTTTGGTTGATGTTTGGTGCATTTAAGTGTCTATCCTTCAAGTTTTAGATCTCATATAAAATATCCAATTTATCTTGCAAGCAAACAAATTGATTATTATTTTACTCAAATCATTCTAGAAATACCAAACTGCTGAAATGATGGAACTAATGCTTTTTCTCTAGAAGTTCTTTGCCTTTTTTTTAAGCAGTGCTTTTTGGCTTTGTTGGTTTTTCACAAATGGTTATATGCTACATAGTTAGGAACTACGAGAACTATGATTTTATAATATTCCCTCATATGCCAATATTGTTATGACAGCTCGATATTTTTTTGTTGGACTTCTCAGTAATGATATTCTGTGGATTGGATATATATGGAATTGCACATTTTTGTTGGTTTTGCATGTTTTGCCTGTAGCCTATTTTTTCCCCTATAATTATATGTCCTATTTTGCCATTATTCAGTTATATGTGCAGACACATCAGAATTTCATTGTCATAATTGTTACTCTTTTGTGCAGGCCTCGTTTAAAAAGAAAAGTTGTTGATAACATACGTTCACAGTTTCATGTAGCTGTAGAGGTTAGTCAGATTCAGAACTACACAGTCATCTTCTCGTTCTACCCCCCAACCCACACACACAACACACCACCACCAAATTTCAGCAGCATGACTCTAAATTAAATCCCTGATGGTTTTGTGGGATATGTTATGATACAGCCTGCCAGTGTGTTAATTAGATAATTCTCTGGTAGTAAAGAATTTACTATCCTTTTGTCCTGTGAGAGATGACATCTGCTCTATACAGTGTAATGCACCAAAGACCAAACTAGTTTCTTCTGTTAGCTCAAGCTAATGCACTGGTACAAATTAGATGTCTTGTTTGCTAAATATGTATTGCATGTAAAATACTGACCACAAAGAGTTGGCATAATCAACACATCAGTACTTAATCAGTTTCACTGCTGAATTGATGGATATATGATTGAACATTTTCATCGACCCTAACCATTTGAGCCAGCTTTTGATAACCTTTATAATCTTATTAGGTCTTGCAAATAATGTTGCAATAAAAATTTCACTTAGAAGACTTTGCTGCTGTCCCAAAAATAAGTGGATTTTTTTGGTGTGCGTGTGTGCCTACTGCTAATTACTTGGCTCAGATGCTTTGTCTCTGCCCCCATTGTCCTGATGCCTTCCACATGCAGTGTGCTTGCTTCTGTTCAGGGGAGCACATACGTCATTAGAGCAATGTCAAATTGTGGACAACCTCGCAACTTGTTGGATTGTACTTGTACACTTTCAGCATGTAAACCTGTTGGATATAGTCCAATGTAACAAATATGTTCCTTTTTTTCTAACATAAATAGGTAGGGGAGACACATATCTTGTATTCATTGCAAATGAACAAAAGAATGATGTAACAGAGATGTTATGCATAGATCAAACTATTTATGTAGTGTATCTGTGTATGCCAGAGAAAGTGGTGTTGATTAAACCCTCTGTTTGAACCATGTCGTCCAGATGAAACGCTTGCCTGTTGGAGATGGTATTTGGATTGCTCGTCATAGAGAACTTCACACAGAGTATGTTCTTGATTTCATTGTTGAAAGGAAAAATGTCTCGGATTTAGCTAGCTCAATTAGAGACAATAGATACAGAGATCAGAAATTAAGACTGAAGGTATCATCTGAACTAACATTGACTTCTGTTATTTTTATTATTATAAACCTTTCATGTCAACTTCCCCTTTTTTCTCTTTATACTTTCAGTTTGGGACTGCTAAGAAATTCTGTGTTTAGACTCTTAGTATGTTTGTTCTGATAATCACAATCAGTAGTTGTGGCAACCCAAAATTGTTTTGTTCGTGAGCCGATGACCTATGTAGCAATTAAATTGATGGTTAAATCATGAGCGTATCTGGTAGCATAGTCATAAGGCATCTGTAACAGTCAAGGAATGCAGTTAACTTGTTTTGGATGTTATGGTACCAATAGTGTTTAAAATATGTTTCTTTTAGATGTTTCATTATCCTATCCTAGAGTTGATGTTGAATCGTCTTCATAAATGCTGCATATGACGAGGAGTGTTCCACTTCAAGGAGTTGGGTCTTTCAACCTTTCTTGTGTGATGTCCATAGTGATCCGATGCAGCTTTAGTATAATCTTAACTGAAGAGATCTTTTTATGTTCTTTTGTTATCCTGATACTTCCCTTTGTTTACCTTCTTTGTAGAAATCTGGGCTAAGGAAGCTGATATATCTGGTTGAAGGTGATCCAAACCCTTTAGATGCATCAGAGAGCATTAAAACAGCGTATGCACACTGCTCATGTCACCTGTGTGACCGTGTTATCCCTGAATTGTAGTACCTTTTCTTGTTGTTTTACATTTTACTGCCCCCTTCCTTAATAATGTATAATATATAGATTCGCCAGTTAATATACTGGATATTTAGACGTCAGTTGTACGCCCTTTTGACTGCTCCATGCCTTTTTTTTTCCAGCTGCTTCACCACTGAGATTCTTGAAGGATTTGATGTTCAGAGAACCACTGGATATGCTGATACTGAAAGGACATATGGCTTCCTCACACATTCGATAGCTGAATACTACAGCACAAACTTCTCTATTGGTGCTAGCACTTCTCGAGTTTGCCCGACCTATGACGAGTTTGAGAAAAAGTGCTGTGACCTTGAGAAGATAACTGTGAGTGATGTATTTGCCCTTCAACTTATGCAGGTAACTGAGCAATAAAAGGCACCTTCACCGAGGTTAGAGGGTGAACTGGCTAGTTCATTTCATAGCCAGTTCATTTCATGCCATAGTTTGATGCAATAATTATCCTTATTGATCACGCATTCTACGCAGGTACCGCAAGTGACAGAAGAAACCGCACTTGCTGTTATAGAGCTCTACCCAACTCTCTTCTCACTTGCTCGGGCATATTCCATGCTTGTCGGTCCTCTTTTCCTTTCAACTTTTACGATATTCATTAGCTATATCCTTTTAATGTTCTTTTCGTTTACAACACTTAATCGTACTCAGAATTCAGAACAAATGTTAGTAGTGCATGCCATATCCCTTGCTGCTCTAGTACTACGATGTCTCACCGAATGCTTCAACATTTCTGTGAACTAAAACTTATATTTTTGCAATATCAAGGATGGTGATATCCGTGCCCAAGAGGAGATGTTGAAGAACAAGAGCAAGATGGTAAACGCAGGGGCTAGCAGAAACATCTTCAAGCTTGTCTGGGGTGAAGGATGAAATCTTCATACATGGTTTCTGATAACTGGTTTTACTGTCTTTTATGTCACCATCTTGATATTTGTGCCACCTATTTTGAAGCTCCCCTATTCTTAGAAAATTTTTTTCAAGACTTTCATGTTCTGAAGGCAAAAAAAGGGTCATTTTTTTGTGCCATGGTGCTTCCGAACACTGAAAGTTTCACAATATGTAATCACTTAAAAAAGGTCTTAGCATAGGTTCACCTCCCATGTAGATTTCTCTATTGTAGGCTTCCAGGTTGTACTATATGGAATTATCGTGGAATGAGGTGGTTTAGCATTTCGTACATCTCTTTACTCAGTTGCTTGGATTGTTAGTTGTCTCATGTTACATCGGCCTTGTTTGCATGGAAGTCGACAAGGTAATATGAGATTTGCACCTTACGGACCATACGTACCTGCCTACAAACTCATGGTCTCATGCATGTGCTGAGAGCAATCCTTGGTCGGCATCATGCCTGGTCGGTGTTTGAAACTTGTTTGGTCATCTTTGGTTAAGTTTCTTCGTCCTATCATGTTCACTTTACTTTGGGTTACTTTTAATTGTGAACCTTACGCAGAGGTGCCCTTCACCTTTTGTTCTAGCAAATTGTACCAGAGAAAATTGTTGGCCCGGGAATTCACATGGATTCGGCTGCGAACGGGACGTAAACATCATCGCCTGTTGCTGTGGCGGCCACGCGTCCATACGAATGGGGTTTCGTACTCTCCCGCTCAACGAATTGTCAGCGGCGCGTGAGCACTTCTTAAACCAGTAGTAACAATTAATCTGAAATAAGTTAACACACCACCTCTTATTGTAGTTAGTGGTGACTGAAGTTATTATATTAGTAGGCTGTACAGCAAAGCGGCAGAGGTGAGATAGAATATCGCACGCCATACCGCTTTGGCGAATGGTGACAAGCAGATCAAACTCTTCCCGTGACGTAACGCCATGGACGAACGGATGATCCATGCCCATGCGGTGGCACGACACGAGAAGTCCAACCCCAAGACAAACAAGGTTGGCTTTGGCATCCGCCTAGTGCAGCAGGAAGAGGAGGACGCGAGACCAAACAAACAAAGCCTCCATCCAGCCCACGCCACGCCCTTCTCCGCCTGCCTGCGCAGCGCTGTACCAAAAACTCCCCCGAGACAGAGGCGCCCTCCCCTCACCTGCTGCTTTCCCACGCACGCACGCACCGGGACATGGCATCCAAAAAGTCCAAGCCAAGCCAAGCCCCTCTGGTTTTCGGTTGGGCGCTTGCCTTTGTTCCTATCCCTTTTATCGCATCGTTTCGTCGCGCATTTGCACCCGTCGCGTTAGCGTCCAAGCCGGGTGGGGACAACCCGCGTTAGAGGTCGCTAGCCGCCCGCGTCGCGTTGGATTGGGTTGGGTTCGAAAGCCAACTCGCGTGGACCCACCCACCCAGGTGCGCCCGCATGCGGGAAGTGTCCAAAAGCCCTTGATAGCGTGCGGTGTCCAAAAGCTGGCTGATGGCTCGTGAAGGCGGGCGGGGGGCGGGGATTAATAAAGCCGCGGTTAGCCGCTTGTGATGCGTCCAAAGAATCGGTTTGGGGACACGGGGAAGACGACGCCCGGTGGCGCCTAAAAGCGCGCTACGCGACGCGGCGCAAGTGCTCGCTCCGTCCTTGCCTCGGACAAAACCTCCTCGCAACGCCCGTTTCCATGCACCGCTATCCATCCCGCTTTTCCTATCTGCACTGCCTACTCGCTCGCCTCCTCCTCGTGTTCCTACCCATCTCTATCTATCTATCTACTATACCACGGGCCACGCTAGCTTTCTTTTTCTCTCCGCTTGTTTTTGTCTACTGCTATCTAATAGTCTTGTTCGCGTACCTCTTGTTCCCTTCTCTCCTTTCTTTCCTACGAGGCTCGTCCTGTTCTCCACCGGTGCATGGAAACGGGGAGCCACCGATCAGTTCAAATTTATTAGTGTTGGACCCTGTGGGGGTGTTACTTACAGGTTAAGGTACCCCTTGCGTACATATTACAAACCACCAAAAGAACAGAAAAAGCAATCAATTGTGCATGGGCGGATATCTTTATCGTATATTGATTTTATTTATGTAGAATTATGGTATAAATACCCATTTATAATACTAGCACTCCAAGTGCTTAAGATATTACCGCATTCTATTTTTTCATCACTTTAACCGTGATTTTAACAACAATGTTAACACGTGTTCTTAAACAATTAACACTACTATTAAACAATATTAATAAGACCTTGCATAATAGCATGAATAACAACAATAAAAATATAAATCTTAGAATCACACTCTCAAGTACGCCCGAGAACACGCTCTTGGGAACACCTAAGTTCTCGTGCTTAGGAACACTCGGATCCACACGCTCGGGAATTATCAAGTCTCCGCACTTGGGTATGCTCGGATCACATGCGTCCGCGAACAATCTTTAACTTTTTGCCAACAACGATTAGCAATAGTGTAGAGACAACTAAATAAACAACTAAACTTCTCAAATAAGACTAAATTCCAACTAAGTTCACATGTATTAATGATTACGAAAATTTATCAACTAAATTTACTCAACACTTTACTATTATAGAACTTATACTAATACTCTCTCCGATCACATAAATAGTTATCGTTTTGGACACCGACACGGTCCTCAAAACTCAACTTTGACAACTAATTTCTATTATAATATATTTAGAGGCTGTTTGGAGGAGTTGTGCTTCAGCTTTAATCCAAAAACCCCACAAACAGTATGGCTGTAAAGTAGCTAGGAATTAAAGCTATAACAAAAGCACCCTCAAAAGCTGTAGCCACTGGGGAGAAGCTTTTTAGCTGTGGCTTTGCTAGACCGCCTCCTACCTCGCTCGCTCCACCTTCCCGACCTCCGCCACCCCTCCTCACCGTCTCCACACCATCTCCCCGCTTGGCGGCCTCTGTGCTTCACTAGGTTACTGTCTCCCGCCTGTTGCCCCAAAAGCTATAGTCATGTGACAGGTTGCCAAGCAGAATAAAAAAGTCACATTGTCACATACAATCGCTTCTGACCCATCAAGTCAAAAGTAGCTTTTCGATCCAGTTACAACTCCCCTAAATAGGACCTTAAAAATCTAATAAAATTATAATATCACGAAAGTATGTTTTGAGATGAATCTACGTATATGATTTTCATATATCCAATCTAAATATTTAAAAAGATATCAATAGCTAAATTTTCAAAAGTTTGACTACATGTATCCCAAACTGATAAGTTCCTGTGAACCAGAGGGAGTACTATTTAACTGTGGGAGATGATGTGACAAGTGAAATGATGGGACTATTCCCATGACATGCATGTCGCATTCATTATTTTCAAAAAAGAAGAAGGGTAAATCACAACCCATCAAATAAATAAAACAATAGCATATTCATTTATCACTTTCATCTTACTAATCATCTTTTATCATTAACCATGCAATGCAAATCAGTTTACCTGGTTGTATGCTTATTTTATCATATAACGTATACTGGTATCACTAAATGCACATCCATTGATGTCGCACCCTCTCGTTCGCCTTATTCCGTGGAGGTGCCTACCAAAGTAGGTCATTTATGTCTACACTAATTAGGTCATAGAGGCCGCAAATGTTACCTCTTTCTGTTATAAATGCAACATATGCAAATGATATGATTTATCAATATTAACATATTTCATCATCTTCATTAATCTCATCATCATACCATATAATTTTCATAATAAATGAAAGGCATCATGTAAAACATCATGATAGCAAGTTTTCGATAAGAACGATAAGAATTAACTATCCATGTTACTATTTTACCATGCACTTACTTTTTTACCCGCGAGGAATGGAATGGCATGCGATTGAAGTCAAATGCGTTGTCACATCTTGTCGGTGTTTCGAGAACCGGCAAGTAAATTTGTAAGTCTTGAGGGGCCGCGCGCTCCTGCTCCCTGAATGGTTAGACCAAAAGAAAGGGGGTCCAAGATATATACTGGTTCGGGCTGGACGTCCCTACTCCAGTTCGTGAGGTGGTCGTGTGTTATTTCTGATACTGGTGAATTCGCCGAATTACAAACGAAGGCTGAGCTCGAGCTCTGAGCGCCTCGTGTACAGAGGTCGGCTGGGATGGCTACAGGTGCGAGGGACTCGGAGCTAAGGGCGCGTCCGAGCTCTCGATGGAGGCTATCGATTGTTTTTGTTTGAGCGTGCTCTATTTGTGCGTGCTATGTTCGATCGTCCCCGCTCCGGAGGGCTAAGCTTCCCCTTATATAGCCCGGGGAAGCAGGTTACACGGGAGCATGCGAAGGAAAAATGGATGGGGCTCCCTACGCCTAGGAGTCCGGTCTTCCGCCTCGGTGTCTGGTCGCTGGACTTGACCCCTGACGGGTGGTTATACGTCCCATTTTGGGTTGGTGGAGGCGTGGAGCGACGGCGCGGTCCGCTCCTCCGGGAAATGGCGTACACCTTTGCTAGTCAGAGTCGTCTCGACGTCGGGCGCCAGATCGAGAACCGTCTTGGGAAGGTGCGTGGCCTCCCATCTTTGTTCAGTCATGCTGAGCCGCTGTATCAGCGAGGTAGTTGACCAAGACAGAAGCCGGTTTCTGATGATTTGACGTCTGCTTTTTGGTGAAGATGATCTAAACTTGTCCGGGGTTCCTGGTCGGTCCGACCCGTTGGCCGGGCTATCCTCGGATCGCCATTGCCGTAGTTTGTAAGGCGCCTAACCTACAGCGTGGGTCGGGCCGCTTTCTGAGGTCGGCTCGGTCGGGAACTTGGCGTCCTCGCGCGGACCGGTCGGTCGGCTATCCGGTTGCTTTAAGCGCTGCTCGGAGGGCGTCTGACTTACAGCGTTGGTCGGGCTGGTCTTCAGGGCCGGCTTGGTCGGAAACCATGGGCCTCTTGAGCAGTGCTTCTTGCTTGAGACTTAGGCGCGGAGGCGGCCCATATGCTTTTCCTGGGCCGCTGGAGATACCTATGCCTTGGGTATTCGTCACATCTCCTATAGTAGGTAAACCATCTAAAAAATATGACATAGGAGTACATACATCAAACATATCAACATCACACCTATGCATGTGGGCTTAACTTTCTCCATCGCTGGACAATTCACGCTTTGATGTCCTGGCGATCGGAAGACCATAACACCTAACTTAAAAGTTCAAACATAGTAAACAATACATGTTCTAAAAACTATACAAGATCGTCTACAATTTTCTAGTTATCCATAATTTCTAATTAATTTATTTAACCTCTCGTTTCAGCCACGAAGCTAAACTGTTGTTTTTATTGGACAAGAGACTTCATAATTTCGTAACAATTTTTATACAATTTTAAATATAGCAAAACCTAACATATCTGAAATCTAGGAAAAAATACCTAGCTTTCTCTAGTTATGGATATAATTTAATTCGGCCATTATCTAGCCCTAAACAATAGATTACTACAACTGCTCTCGGCAGCGACCGATTTCCGAACAGCAAGCTTTTACAAGCCATAACTTTCAAAACGCTTAACCAAATATTATGTTATTAATCTTTAATGACAATAATCTATATTTTTTGTAACCTGGATATACCATAAAAATGATGATAGATACTCAAAAACTAACTCCGAAGACAAAGACCGCTATTAATCGAATATAGACCACTCTCAAATATCATCATGGTGCTCTCCAACTTCTCTATCTACTATTAATACAACCATTACATCGCTCCATTACATTGCAAACACGATGAATATCAATCTAGGGTTTATACATGTGTGACTGTGTCTTGAAGTTTCGTCGAAAACGTTAGCGTCGGCGATCTTCCACGATTCCCATGTGTTCTCCTCTCCTTCATGCTCTCTAAAATTCCCGTACCACATCCTCTAAGATCGTCAATACCTCCTACTCACGGAGATATTCAGACCGAGCGTGCGGTTTGATGAGAAACATAGAGAAACAACAGGGGGCGGCAATGGCCACGCTTTAGACGAGTCCTGGCTTGTCAGAGCGCGCTCCGGCGCGGCACAGCCCGGCGAGACATGTCCCCTATGCAGCTGAACGAGGCAGACGCTCACCCACGATGGCAGCCTGAAGATGGTGCCACGGTGTTGCAGCAGTTCTGAGTGGCTGCGGCGTGGCTTGGTGATGTTCTAAGCCGGCAGTTAGAGTTTCAGCCCCTGCCTCCCCAGGGGCTTTTTAGGTGGCCAGATCGAGTCTGGCTCGGGCTCAAAAACCAAGGCCGACTCAGCCAGCCGACACGACTCAATTTTTTTTATTAATACGGAAAATCACACCATTATCTCCTGGCATGGTTTGCTTTATTATGTGGACATGAAATTTAAAAAAGGCACCAAGCAGTAGGACTAGTGAACGGCTGCTTACTTTGAATCCATCAGTCGTGCCATCCTACTACTAGTAGCCTAGGTGCTTCACCAAAACTAAAACGATGATGACTAACTATTATAACTTTATTGCAGGACTCATCAGTCATCAGTCGTTGCCGTGGCATGCAGTGTCATTTAGTTTAAAATGACCATTCCACATCCTCTTTATTGTATCAATCTAGCTTTATGACTAATTATGGTACTAGTACTACTAAAATTGTAGTATTAAATGCATAATATTCTCATGAGTATTGAGAAATATTTTAACTAGTTAGTAAATAGAAAGTTTTTTTTAAAAGTAAAAGTAAATAGAAAGGTCGTAGGGACCTGTTGGAGCTAAATGAACCATAAGGTCGAAGCAATAAACTAAGGATAAATATTGGCAGGGTATTATTATCAAGGAGAATTGTTGCAGAAATGAGGTTGCAGTGCATACCAAGGCATTTGGTAACATGTAGTTCATTTTGCATTTCAATACTAGACTCCGACCACTAACTGATTATTTTTTTAAATTCTTTGTAAGATTCGTCAATCTTTCTTGGTTTCTTGTCACTAAAGTCTTCATTTTTTAAAGTTTATTAACATATTTTTCAACCAATTTACGTCCTCTGTTTCCTTATATTTTTGTGAACACTAGTGCACACTGAAATAAAAAAATCTATGCCACTCATGAACCACATAACCTACTAGCCAGACTCTTAATGCAGTCCGTACAATACATATTTGTTAGTTTCGTGTGTGTCAAAAGAAATATTTGTTGGTTTCCTTTCACGAGTTGTCAGTATCGTTGTTGCATTGCTAAAACGACAAATTAGTATGATATCGTCATTACAGATTTTAGTGCCACACTTTCGAAATCCTAACCACAAGATCAAAGATACAGATTATGTTTTCTTAAAATTAAATCGTAAAATAAAATATTATCGCCCCGTCACAATTGGAACGGTAGCTTCATACCTTGTCTCTGAAAGAAAAATCCGAGAACTTTGGTTTCAACGAAACGATTAGTAGCGCCACCCGCACGAAGGACAAGTTTTGCTTCAAAAAATTCAAGTCGTTACTGATTAATTCCGTATCTTCAAAATCAGACACCTCACATGAACACGACTTCCTGAGGTATAAACAGCTGAAAATCCCGTGCAAATCAATGTAAGACCAAGGGATCGATTCAATGTACAGTTTGGCGAATGTAGAAATTTGAACTCCACTCAGGAAGAAGATTCCTAGGAGAACCATAATGAGCTTAATTATATGTATGTCTTCTCTATAGAAAAGGAAAACAACGACTACATTATGTCTTCTCTCTAAATGCAACACCCAACCTTTTGTGCTGTTTGTCAAAATGATTAGCTGCGGCATTTGATACGAAATCACCTAACAGGCTTCTCTTTCAGGCTACATGAACTATTTGATCGTTGAACGGCCCGTAGCAACGGGCATTTGATTCGCTGGTCAACTCCGGACACGCATTTCCTGTAGGAAACACCTATCGACATTTCCCACCACATGTGCATATTGTCACATGCGGTTTATATTTTTGGCGTTTACTGATTGTAATTCTAAATCAATACAAAATTGTGCTACTATTAGCGACTACTCCTCCGGTCACAAATAGTTATCGTTTTGAATACAAGTGCAATCAAACTTTCGAAACTTTGACTGTTAATACCTTTTAAACTATTTAAATTGGATGCATGAAAATCCTATGAGTAAATTTGTCTTCAAAAATACTTTCATAATTTTATAATTTTATTAGATTTTATAAATATATTATAATAAAAATTAGTGGTTAAAGATATATTTCAAAGACCGTGTCGATATCCCCAAACGATAGCTATTTGTAACAAGAGAGGGAGTATATTCTAACTGTTTTATCCGACCGGTAAAAAGGTTAGCTTTTCGTGCAATCCTTATGTCTTCCGATCGATTGGTAGCAGTCAGCTTAGTTCAATCTCTAAGCTACTCTGTTTATATCTTCCTACTCTGTTTATGTCTTCTTATATACATTAGATAAGTGATCTGGCCAACTCTTCTGGAAGACGAAAATGGTTTCCGCTTGCTACCCCCGGTTTTGGTCCATTTCTCCCGGCTCACCAATCTCCCGTGTGCCGTGAATTCGTTCGCACGCAACGACCTACACGCATATCTACCTAGCTGTCTGTCGATGTGCAGGCAGGCGCAGCAACGCACTTGCTCCGTCTACTCAGAAGTCTTTTCTGGTTCCTAGCTAGTAGCCGTAGATCTCGGTGCAAACCAACACGAGACGCCTTTCGAGTTGTTGGCCTATCCAAGAGCTCACACGTACGTGGGTCGGTCGTCCGGCCGTTTGATAACGTTAGCTAGCGTGCAGGACGGCGGCTGGACCTCGCCGTGGTTGATCGACCCAGCAGACCACTACCAACACTCACGACTCGGATCATTCAAATCACACAAAAATATCTCGAGCACTCGTACAATCGTACGCCCTTTCTTTGCGTGTACAGCTGCACTTCTGTAGAGAACATTAACCAACCCAGCTGAGGAACTAGCCTGCCTGCCTGCCTGACAGATATATTGGCCGGTGCGTATTTATATAGGACTGGTGCGTACTGTTCCCACACGTTTCATGCGCGCTAAACCACCGTACTGATTGCGCGGTAAATTTTTGTTTTGTCGCTCTGTCTGGACCACACTTGATCGCGCGATTGATCCATGTTCTAGTTCTACATCTAGAATCCTATTGCACGCTTAAATGCCAAAGTAAAAAAGGACATGCTAAGGCGCTTGCTAAATGTACGTACGTCTCTTGTATATGTAGTACTGCCACCTTAGGGGTCTTCTTCTTTGCAAGTTCAGACAAATAATCTGTTGCGTGTGAAAGAAAGAGAGAAGTAAAAGACAAACAAAATTTGCTTGAATCTGTGTGCAAACATTCTGATTGCCAATTATTGAACGCAGCGAAAATACGAAGCTAGCAATCTCGATCTTTCTCCTTCAGTATTATTATTTCACGTGATTTAATTTCTATTGGTTCTGACTCTTTCCGTCTGACTTTTGTGATGACCTCGGTGTGATCTTTTCTGAACACGAAGGTCGCATTCGCAGTCTGGTACGGCTAAAAAAAATCTCCTGTGTGTTTGTTTCCGTGGAACAAGACATGGCAATTGATAAATTTTTAATCAATTGAATACGTACGTATACAGACATTTGGTGTTGAAAATGTATCGACGGGGACGAAATTGAATTATTCGGTCCAAGGCACGAGACTAGCCAGACTTGTGAAAAACTATTATTTTTCTTCTTGTTGCTGTGGACAAGTTGCATATTCCTTCTTTTGCTAGGGTTTGGGCAATTTACAGCTCTCTCAAAACAATACTTTTACACATCAGTCGAAGGAAAACAGTACCCACCCTAACGGACTAAAGGGGTTAATTACACCCAACAATCCTCACCACGGATGCTGACTCCTAAATTTGTGCAGCTTCTCTTATACCTTCTCTTTGCTGAATATCACATGCATGGCGATGGATGTGTTTAATTATTTGCACCCACAATCACATGGACTAGTGTGCACCGCAGTTCTGATCTAAACCGTACCACCGTCCACGGCTTGATTAATGCAAGTACTAGTACAGCATTAGATAGATACAATGAGATACGCCCAGCAGTCAAACCACAGCTAGCCCGGTGGCATGGCGTATGCAATGCGAGAGAGAGAGAGCTGCACTGCATCCTCCCAGATCTCCCAAACAAACAAGCAAAAACACTTCTCAGAATCGTACAAACCTCACAGAATCCTACAGCTGTTGCCGCCGGAGCCATCCCCGCGAGCGTCCACCGTACGTACCAGTGTGAAACCGCGACTTCTTGACCGCATGGACGGATGTATGTACCTCCAAAATTTTATAAAATCTATTAAAGAGTACATCTTATATTTGACTAAAATTTGAGAGATCAGCTATTTTACAGATAGAAGTAGCGGTGAGCTATCGGAAGGGATCCTCACAATTCATGTTCATTTTTTCTCCCTTTTTTTCTATTGATTTAGGATTTAATAGGGAAATACATTTGAAATACTCAATCGGTACACAGATCACGTTCCATTTTCTTTCTCATGTTTAGATAGTATGTAAGTTATTTTCTAAATTGATTAGTACAATGATGACATACGAAACGATGCTGGTAGACTACTATATAGCATACAGTAGTTTTTAGAACGAAAATATTTTAGATGATAAATTTTATAAAAATAAATAAGAAACTGCTCGGCAATACGTAGTTTGAACTAATAGTAGCAGAAGTCGCTTCGCACTACATCTACAAGGCCGATGAGTATGACACAGGCACGACACTGCTTTGACACAATTTTTTTTACAGTTTCCAACAAATATTATGAAAAAGTTTGACAGTAGAAGTAAAGTAAGAATAACTATCTCAACAATGCAATAAGCACAATGCGGTTCGAGCGCTTCAAATGTGTGGAAGAAGCTAAAATGTAAGACGTCTGGTTTATCTTCCAAAGCGCTAGGCAGGTCGTAATAGAATCTATAAGCAAAGATCAACTACTATCTTGACGCATCTTGAGCGGAGAATAAATAAAATTTAGTTCTTTTTTCCTTCAATATTTGTGTTCACTGCATTGGCCCTTTACGTCTCCAACTCCTTTTCACTTATAACAATAGTGCAAATGGATCGAGCCTAGTCCGACATGGCATGAATGTGACATAACGTGCCAATGGACTATACCTGAGTTCGCTGAAGACGAGTCGAGTCGGCATGACACGACATGACGAGCTGGCTGGACGTGGCTACATGACACGATCTAGATCCACGACCTATCGTGCCCATACATTCAAACGCGCTGCACACGGCTGTCCGATCATCATTCCAATGAGCACCGGGGCGCACGGCCTCCTATGTTGATTTTTTTACTATACTAGCCCTTTTCACTGTTTTTTTTACGAAGTAGCTCCGGCACTTGAGTTTTTACAAAAATAGCCACACAGGCGAGCGTGGAGGGGACGGGAGGCGACATGTCCCTCGGGGTGCGAGTGTAGCATGGAAATAGGCGAGGGGCGTGGAAGTCATGGGGAGTGTGGCTCCACGCTGTCGAAGCGCAGGAAGCCGACCTGCACCGTGACGCCCAACTGCACGTTTGTTCCACCTTGAGCATGCCGGGGTAGGAGGAGGAGGTCCGCAGTACCCTGCCACCCAGGGGCGGAACTAAATGGGCCCACAGTGGCGCACGGGTACCAGGGTCCAAAAATATTTTTAATAGAGAATAGCTTGTATGATCACATGTACACTCTCAGCCCAAAATCTATGCACCACGTCTAGACCCATGTCTGCTCAGGAATATCAACCGACGATGCCGTTCTCCTTGTCCTTCTTCCTCTAATCATCTTCCGTCTTCCTTAATGATGGCGTTTGGATTACGGAGCGCGAGCGCCTACTCCATTCTTGCCAATCAGTATGTGTGATGAGTAGAGCAACAGATATCATTCATTATTGTCAATTAAGCCACCCGTATTTGATTTTTTATCTCTCTTTCGATTGGTCCGATGTGATTTTTCTCAAAGCTTATATAGAGTAAAAGTTGATCAGAGACCGTAGTGTTTACCCTCCCAAATCCTATCGTATATTCATATGCTACATCTTTCTGTCTTTGTAAAACATGTCTATGTCATCGAAGTATGACTTCACGATAGATGCATCAAGGGATGAGGCTCGATTCTCATCTCTTTCAAATGCTTGTATTTAGTGCCCTTTATTTCATATTTTCCGAATCTGAATATTTTGGGTGTATATCAGTATCTGGGATTTAGGGTCAAAGTATCTGAACATTTCATATTTGTTCTATATCTATAATCTCTCTCTATATATCTTATGAGGGTGGTGAACCAGGATAATTTTTACTCTAGTTCCGCCCCTGCTGCCACCGTAGGCTCTGCTTCCGCACTGATGTGCCGTGATCGGGCTCTAGCCGCTCTGCTAGCTTTCTTCCACTGACGCATGGCACGGTAGGAGACGCACGGGAGCTAGATTTGCAAAAAGTGGCGGCTTGAGAGCTAGATAGGGGAACACCTCTCCTGTGTTTGCCTTGTCAGCGCGCGAGGAAATCAGAGGAAACCGGCATGTACTATGGTGTGTCTCCTTGTTCAGTTTGGTTCAGACGTACAGTAGATCGAGCTGCGTTTTGCTCTTCGCGCTATTCTCAAGGACGGACGGCGCTCTGGATAGCATGCATACACGGCATGCACGTCCTACATGCACATTTGTTTGCGCGCGTGGATGTACATAGGATATTTCAGTTATCGCCGGACTCTGTGTCTTCAATGGATTCAAGCTAGAACAGAACACACAAAAGTGAATATCCTAATTACTCGCCAGTTTTGCCTGTCAAGTTTGCTTTTTAGGGCATGTTTGGATTCTTAGGCTAATTGTTAGCTGGCTAAAAATTAGTCCTAATCCATCCAAAGCAGTGGGACTAATTTTACCAACCTCTCGAAAGCTAACAATTAAATTTATTAATTTAGTGAGTGAAGCTAACAAATAAGCTATCCAAACAGAAAGAGTAATAGGTGGGCTAATTTTAATTTATTTAATAGTAGAAATTTAATTTTATTAACATTAACATTAATCCTGAACGATCCAAACATAGCCTTAATAATACTAATTCGTGCATTAAGCAACTTTTGTAAAAGATTGGAAGATAGTATTACCTTTCCTAAAACCCGCGGCAGGGTGTAGACGGTATGCATGCATGCATGCATGCATGTAACAACTGGTTTTTGTACCGTTCCCTAAAGCAAGGTTGATGAACAACCATATAGTCGTGAGAAGTAGTAAAATTACACAAGCAACTCGTCACATGACAATTCAGGGTAGAGATCGATATGTTCGTACCTGGTCATATATTGATGTTTTGACCAAAAGAAATCAGATTTAGCCACTGGCGTAGCATCCAGATAGACCCGCCCTATCAACACGAAATCTACCGGACTTCCGTGAGCGCGACAGGTAATGTGTCTTGTATGGTTGAGGAGGGGATTGGGACAACGGATCCAACGTCTGAGGCGGCCAAGAAGGACGCCCGCGCGGGCGCGGTCACAGCCGGTTGGTGTGTGAATGCGTGGGTTCATTTACTCACTCGCACCGTGCGCGCGCCCAAGAGACGAGAGCGACGCACGAAAACGTACGCTCGGCTCGCGTACGCCATCCAACGTGCCGCGAGGCGCAAATTGAGATTCGAGAGAGAGGAGAGGACACGATGGGGCTCGGCAAGATGCGCGCGCGGGCCCCACCGGTAAGTAAACACAGCACAAGTGTCCCCTTCGCAAAACCTCCCTTGTCGTCTCGTCTTTTAATAGCCCGGTGGGGAATGGGGACACAGCACCACCGGACGCCACGCCAACGCGCTACGCGACGAGCCTTGCCTTAACGGGGCGCACTGCCTCGCAATTTTGCATGCGTCCTCTTTGGATTTGGACTTTGGATGCAGCCGCGGATGGATGGCGACTCGCTTGGACATGGACGCACTCGCAATCTGCTGCATGCTCCCGCTTCGCAACAGATAGGTAGAGGCTAGTAGCTGCCCCATTCAACCGGCGCCCGCTGGCTCTCTCTCTCTCTCTCTCGTTCGTGTTTCAAACGCATCGCCAAATTGTTTATTGTAGTCGTGATACAATTATATGTATGAAGTGTGTCTACCTTGACCGTTGATTTTTCGTTCAGGCAATCTTGGTACTGAGCTTTCATACGGTTCTTTTCACTAGGGATAAACAAGAAGCCGGATCACACTATTTGCTCTATCAGCAACCTCATTTTCCGTATAAAAGATGTATTACTTACACACATGTACTTGGGTTGTTTTTCCAGCTACGGAGGTGGTTTTAAGATTTGTTTTCAGAACCCGCCCAGAGAGAGAGAGAGAGAGAGAGAGAGAGAGAGAAGGCAGAAAGAAAGGGAGCAAGAAAGGACAAAGGGATCGAGTGCGAGGAAGAAGTGGGCGTTTTTGTTTGGTTATGGCGTTGTCGTCGCGTTGCGGAGTTGGAGGAATAACGAGGCTGCCGAACACGCCATGCTCCTTATTCTTCCTCTCGCCACGTCACGACAAGAGTCGTGGGGTTTACTAATTTATTGTGCTACGTATTATTGTATTATGGTACAGATGGAGCACTGCTCCTGTACATCTAGCCTTGTCCCCTTCCATATTTGTAAGACATATTTATTTAGTGATCTTATTTATAAATATAAAATATATTTCATCACTTAATATAAAATTAATATGATGTTTTCTCCGTACCTTAATAAATATCATTCCTTACTTTATATTCTCTATATATCGTATTACATATAGTATTTACTGCTATTAATTAGAAGTAATCTAGTTATTTTTAATTTTTTTTGTTTATATACAATGAAAAAATACAACTCTTGCATATCCGGCCTTGTCCTCTCCCGAACTAGCAAAAGCCGTGCCCTCATGCTAGTGGGAGTACGAAAGGGTACTTGCATGTATTATTATTCATCGAAGCAAAACAAGTCCAGGACTGCAAAACATTTTACAAGTACTCACCAAAAGAAACGTGTCTAAATATTGGTTGTTTCATATAAACTATTTGTTTATCAACGGTGATAAACATTACTACATATCTGCAAATGATTAGACTCATATAATAGCATATCCTTATATTGAAAAGTGCTAGAAAATTTGTAATTCTTCATAATATTAATTTCACTATAACGATTACGAGGTATTCTTGCTAATGTGCTGACACATTTCTTCATAATAAATATGCAGAATTGTTATATATCATTCGAATTTTTGAACTTACGATTTGCTTGGAGATTTGTGTTTCAGCCGGTGACATCATCTTCTTTTGCAAGCTCGTTGTCCTTCGTCTCCCGTCGCCATTAGAGTTAGAGTTTAGGGTTCATTAGAGCCCTCAAACTAAGAGGGAGGCTAGGAGGAGGACCGATGAGGGTGCCACTGGGCGAGCTTTGTGGCTGATGGTGGGTAGGGTCGACATGTGGGGCGGTGAGACACAAGTTGTGATTAAGGTCGGTGCGGGGCAGTCGGGGAGATGGATCCGATGGCGGTAAGTTACCCGGAAACAGAGAAGAAGGGGTAATAGAGGTAGGGGAGTTGGAGGCAGGGAGGAGGATCGAGGAGACGGCATGTGCTCCATCGACCGTGGGCTTAGTGGCCGACTGGCCGATGGTAGGTAGGTTGGTCAAGGGGTGGGCAAGGAGATGCGAGTTGCAATTATTGTTGGTGCGGGCGGTGGGAGGCGATCGAGGCAGTGGAAATTTGTCGGACTAACTTTTTTCATGAGATGATGAAATAAGTTAAGCCCATAGTGATAAAGATTGGATGTCATCATGGGTTGATTGTCATCGATTCAAGATTCGAGATGAATGATGTCATCATGTGTTGATAAGCATCAAGATAAGATCTTGAAGTGGAGGATATCATCATTTGTTTATGAATAAGGCAAGAACTCGGACTTAGAGAGGAGATGACTACCGTCATGTGAAAGCTCCAAGTGGATGCACAAAGCAAGTATATAACTAGTACAGGATAAGGAAGTATTTCTACTCTTTTATCGGTCTCAGTGTTTAGTTTGGTGACCGGATTGCTAGTATAGTTTGGCGTACTATTAAGAGGGTTTTGTCTAATATATTGAGTCTCATCATGTGTTGACAGCTCAATTCTGTTTACTGTACCTCTTCGTGGCATGGCGCTATTATTTGTGATTTTTTTTGTAATAGTTGAGACTTATGCATCTAATCCTTATAGCACGTGACTTAATTTGCAAATATGTTTATGCACCTACTCTCCTGTGACATGATACTAAAGTTTGCAAATTGTTGAGGATCACGCATTTTTCTTTGGCATGGTTTCACTTTTTTTGTTGCTATTTTCCTTGGACTTAGACCATATGTTGGCTCCTTGTAGTTAGGCTTTTTTGCCTTAATCTGATATGTTTAAGATCATGCAAATAGATTTGTTGTGTGGCACTATGAATAATCTTTTATTGAGTTCAATATCACCTAAATTAAAGTTTGGAGTAAAAGGGTATTATCATTTATCCGAGTTGGTAGTGCTGAAAATTGGACTTAGGAATGTCTGAATTTGTAAATTAGAACATTTGGCAATGGCTTTGAGTGCTCTAGCACATCATCCTAATCTAGTTGTTAGGATTTTCTGGATTGGTATTTTAGGAGTGTCCTCATTTTAATTTTTGGACGCAGTGACATAAGTTGTGTTTTGAAGCCGCATGGGCGATGGGATTAGGACAGAATACAAAGGTTTTTGCTGCTACTCCCACACTCATGTGAGGTACAATGGAGAACAAAGCAGAGCTTATTGAGTCATCCTTGAGGATTTAAAAGGCATTTCAGCTAGAGTTTTTTGTTTGTAATTTCTTGCCACTGAATTTCATTCTCTTAAGCTAGTGCAAGTCTCTTTACTCAATTGTGCATGTATTGTACCTTGTGAGCAAGGAAGGAAAGACTCTAGTTGCATGTATTGCATCTAGAGGTGGGGATTGAGTATCCACTTGTTCTTGTGTAGCACTTGGTGAGGGCTGGGTTTGGCTTATCACTCTTGGTGGTTGTTGCCTCCTTAACGGCTTGGAGGAGCCATGCCCAGTGATCTCTTCAAAAAGCTTGTGAAAGAGATCAGGTATGGTTATGAAGATTGGAGCTCACCTACTCGAAGGGGTGTTAGTGGATTCGAGGTGTTTGATTTAATTTGTGGAGCTGGTTCAAGTTGTTTGGGGTTTTTTTCAACGTGGATTAGGGAGATCGAAAGTCTTCAAACATCAAGATAAAAAGATTATATGACATATCGTGGTTTGCTTTATTGTATTCTTAGAATTGAGTTGCTTGTTTGTCACCCTAGGATCGCAAACCTTAATCTAGCATTAGGTTGCTGGTGTACTTACATAGATTAGTTGATCTAGGTCTTAAGTGTGTAAAATCATTTTGATTTACGTTTCCATATATAAAACCTAGTTTTAGCAAAAAAAAAAAATCGTCCATTCACCCCTTCTAGTTAGCATTCTCGACCTTGCATAACCGCATCGAAAGGTGGTAATGACAGGGGAGGAGGTCATAGGGCAGGCCTCGCTAGTTCTGCCGCCACCGCCAATAAGGTGCAGGGGTGGTACACACGTAGGAAGCAGGACAGGGTCAACGGGGACAGTGTTGAGGTTAGGGTTGGCTGTGTATAGCAAGGATGAGAGTTGTGGATAGTTGGATTGACGTCCGATTGTCTAGAAATTGACTGATCATTCGAATGATGAACAGTCAATCCCATAAGCATTTGTACTAGTACAACCGTAATCTAATCTAGTGTTTTTTTCTATGACATAGTCTGGCTGGCACCACACCATAATAGAAATTACCAATTCTAAGTTAGAATTGTAAAATTTACCGGTATGGACTACTAATAATTGCAACGAAAGCGAGGGCTTCGATGCAAAAGGAAGAGAAGGGCTAATGAATTAGCTCTGGCAAATTGGTAAAACCGTACGCTAGCTCGAATCCGTTCACATAGAAGTGGGCTGCAGACGGATGAACAACCCCTAAGATTTAAGTCTAGGACTGCCACTGAACACCATAATAGAACTAATCGATTCTAAGTTCGAATTGTAAAAATTTATAATAATTGCAAGGAAAGCGAGTGTTTCGGTGCAAAAAAAAAGAGAGAGAAGGGCTATGAATTAGCTCCAGCAAATAAGTAAAACCTTACCTTAATAATTTAAGAGAGAATAGAAGAAGGGGTTACAGTGATGCACTACCTCACACAAATTCCCTCATTTCGTTGCATAGTTTGCATTGCTTTCGGGGAGTCTCGTACCCTCGTCCAGGCCATGCCGGTGTGGGCTTGCGCGAATACAGACAAGCGCGATGGAGACAAAAGCCTCCGCTTTTTGTCGCTAACGCACACGCCCCCAAAAGTCCAAAACACTCGCTCCCTGCCTGCTTTGCCTGGCTCAATTGCTCTGCAGCCCCACGTCCCACTCTGCAGCTCTGCTTCCTTCTCTTCACGACTTCCCTTCCCCAGCTAGCTCTCCTGCTCTTTATATCTATCATCTCATCGTCTGCTCCCTCCCTCCTCTCTCCCTAAGTCTCCTCGGTATCTCCCTCTATCTGCTACTGTGTTTGCATGTCTTGCAGGAGGAAGTAGGCAAAGGTGACACACCGCTGCTCCTGGCTCCTGGCTCCTTGAGGTGAGCATTTCCTTCTTCTGTTTTGTTCTTTTCTTGTTTCGAGCGAGGCTGCTCGTTTTGGCGCTCTCTCTCTCTCTCTCTCTAATGGTCTGATGGCCCTTGTAAATACTCCTACTTCATACAATAAAGTTCACTGATGCATGCATGCCTGATGAGCGCAGAAATATATGGTGGTGATTTCCTTTATCCTTTCTACCCCCCTCGATCCCTGCTCTGAGAAAATCTGACCGCGGAATTGTATTTTTGTTTCTTGAGCTATTGCTGCTTGTTGCAATCTCCTTGGCCTTTTTGCCCTTGTTCTTTTCTGCTTGTTCTCTTTGTGATCATCATCGTTTCGTTTCTTTCGTTTCATTGCTCAATCCATCTAGTATCTAAAACTGATTAGTACTGCATCAATGGATTTCTTGCTCAGCATCTGCCTCCTCACTTTGCACGCAGGCGCAGCCTTTTGCAGGTCTCCTTCCTCCTCCCACTTTACCGCTCGGCGCTGCAGGGTGGTGTCAGAGGAAAAAACCTCAAGAACCTCAAATGCGCCTCTGCCTGTGCCATACCATTTCGGCCGTATAAATCATCCATACGACGGGAGAGAGAAAAAGAAGCCGCTTGCTTTAGTAGCGAGTATATCAAGAAGAAACCGCAGCGCTGGCGAGGCTGATGGTACAGGACGAAGGCTCCTCGTCGTCGGTGACTTCATCCCCGCTGCAGAACCTCTCCAACATGCCGCTCCACCCGGCCGCCGCCGCGGCCTCCCAGACGCCGCCCTGGATGCTACGGGAGCTGCGCTCCGACGAGCGCGGTCTCTGCCTCATCCACCTCCTCCTCAACTGCGCCGCGGCGGCGGCGGCAGGGCGGCTCGACGCCGCCAACGCCGCGCTCGAGCACATCGCCTCGCTCGCATCGCCCGACGGCGACGCCATGCAGCGCGTAGCGGCGGCGTTCGCGGAGGCACTCGCGCGGCGCGCGCTTCGGGCGTGGCCAGGGCTGTGCCGGGCGCTGCTCCTGCCTCGCGCGGCTCCCACGCCGGCGGAGGTCGCCGCCGCGCGGCGGCACTTCCTCAACCTCTGCCCCTTCCTCCGCCTCGCTGGCGCCGCCGCCAACCAGTCGATCCTGGAGGCTATGGAGTCCGAGAAGATCGTGCACGTCATCGACCTCGGCGGCGCGGACGCCACCCAATGGCTCGAGCTCCTCCACCTCCTCGCCGCGCGCCCGGAGGGCCCGCCCCACCTCCGCCTCACCGCCGTCCATGAGCACAAGGACGTCCTCTCCCAGACGGCCATGGTCCTCACGAAGGAAGCCGAGCGCCTCGACGTGCCCTTCCAGTTCAACCCCATGGTCTCCCGCCTCGATGCCCTCGATGTTGAGTCCCTCCGCGTGAAGACCGGCGAGGCGCTGGCCATCAGCTCCAGCCTCCAGCTGCACTGCCTCCTGGCCTCCGACGACGACTCTGCCGCGGCTGCTGCGGGCGGGGACAAAGACAGGTGGAGCCCGGAGTCCGGGCTGTCCCCATCGACGTCCCGCGCGGACGCGTTCCTGGGCGCGCTGTGGGGGCTGTCGCCGAAGGTGATGGTGGTGACGGAGCAGGAGGCGAGCCACAACGCGCCCGGGCTGACGGAGCGTTTCGTCGAGGCGCTCAACTACTACGCGGCGCTCTTCGACTGCCTGGAGGTGGGCGCGGCGCGCGGGTCGGTGGATCGCGCGCGCGTTGAGCGGTTGCTGCTCGGGGAGGAGATCAAGAACATCGTGGCGTGCGATGGCGCCCAGCGGCGGGAGCGGCACGAGCGGCTGGAGCGGTGGGCGCGGCGGATGGAGGGCGCCGGGTTCGGGCGCGTCCCCCTCAGCTACTACGCGCTGCTGCAGGCGCGGCGGGTGGCGCAGGGGCTAGGCTGCGACGGCTTCAAGGTCCGCGAGGAGAAGGGCACCTTCTTCCTCTGCTGGCAAGACCGCGCCCTCTTCTCCGTCTCCGCCTGGCGCGGCCGCAGGTTCGACTGACCGACAGCCGGTCGGCGCGGAGAGCGGCGGCGGCATCCTTTGTCCTTCCCGTATTTGTGCGAAGGAGACGTAGATTTACCACCCATGGATACACGGCGGTTAAGTTGGGCGTTTCACCTTCACCTCGCGTTGCGTTGGGTTTTTACTATTCAGTTTCGTGTGTTGTTTAGAGGTGATCTTGATGTGTTGTTTTGTTCATATTGTGTCTCTCCGTTTCGGTTGAAATGCATAACTTTTCCTAGAAATGGAGTGAAGGAACAACTCTTTTTTCCTATATCTGATCATCTGCTGGTTGATCCTTTGGTGTCTTTCTTTCCTTTCAACCATCTTCAGGATGGCAGGTTGCATTTGGCAAAACAGTGCTAAGCCTAAACGTGAGTCGCTTACGAGTTGCGTGAAGCTTAACGAGAGAGCCTGATAAGTGGATAGGCATCTCGTCTCTTGACTTCGGCGTTGGATTTTCATGTCATGGAACGGAAAGCATGGGCCGCCTCCCTTTACCCATGTCACGACGCTTTGAAAATCTCCGTCGAATTCAACCATCTCAACTTTCCTGTAAAATTCAACATGTTGGAAAGATATGGCCAAAGTTCACCTTGTCGGAACTTTCACGGAATTGCAGCCGTGGCATTTCCACCGAATTTCTGCTCCGTTTCTGACTCCAAAAGCATTTCTACGGTGAAAAAGAATGGCTCACGCCCACGCAGCATCGCATCATGCGCAATGTTTCAGAGAAAAGAACCGGAAGAACGGAGAGGTAACGTGCTGTCAGTCCAGTCTTACGGTGCACAGTCCGTTTTTGTAAATGTGTCAATGTGATTTCTCTCCACTACGGCTGCACTTAGGGGTGAAAACGGTCGGAAACGGTCGGAAAACACTAAAACCATTTTTGTTTTCATATTTTTTTCTCGGAAACGATATCGGAATCGATAACTACGGAAACGAAAACGGCATCGGTAATTCGAAAATATCGGAAACGAAAATTCGATACAAAATATATATCGATAACGATCGAATCGAAAAAGAGACCCAGAACGTCGTAAGGACATGTACCACCAATTGACTTCAAAAAATTCACACAAATAGTACATCCACATAGAAATTAGTAATTAATAAATATTCACAAATTTACGATGAACAAACATCAAATTTTAGACTTGAATGACTACATTAGAGTTTTATTTTTATGATATTTAAAAATATCTATGATTGGTTAAATCATGAAAATAGGTGAAGATTGTAGCCCTCGTGATAAGCTTCGCATAGAGTCCAAAATCACCTAAATCGGAGTTCGGAGTAAAAAGTTATGGGCGTTTTAGTGACCGAAGGAGTGTGATTTGTGGGCTGGAATAATTCCGGTAATTACCAACGGAATTTACCGATTTTTTCCGGATACCGAAGGAAACGGTCGGAATCGATCAAAACCGTTACCGTTATCGTTTCCGACAAAAATTACCGATTCCGATTCCGATTCCGAAAATTACCGATACCGACACGTCCGGTTGAAAAATTTCGAAAACGGTTTTCAGAATTTCGGGAATTACCGATACCGTTTTCACCCCTAGCTGCACTGCAGTAGACCGATGGCCTCACCGCGGCAGGTTATCTACCGCGCTACAGAACCTTGATAGGACCTCATGCTATGCTATCGAACTGCGATAGATCATTTGTTGCGTTATCCAATCGTAGCAGATCTTTTTACAACTGTGGTATGATACCATACTATAGGAGGAGACATTTGAGTATAAAAAGTGCAAAAAATGTGAGCTCCGTGACCAATTTCGCAATAAAAGTGCTCAGGGATAAACACCGAGGGTTCAGCCTTCGGAATGCAAGCACATCAGATAAAAAAAAATTTGGTGCCCTGTTTTAAAAAAGAAAAAGAGAAAGGAAAACTGAAAAATTTGACGAATTGTTCTCGAGGATACACCGCTACATCCATCAAACTATTTCGAGCTTATCTGATACAATTATCACTTTCATTTTAATGTCTAGTTACAGAAAGGAAAACCTGATGTCAATCGTCTAAATTTGACGAATACAGATGGCCACGAGTAGCATTCATGGCGCTTTTGTAGCTTCATGGTACAGCTAGTTTTTAGCTATTTTTAAATTAAAATATTTTCTTTTATATTAAATGTCAGAGCTCCTGACTAAAATTAAAAAATTAAAATATTTAAGGATGCTTTTTTAGAATGTCACTTAGACAAGGATTCAAATTTCGTTTTTGGATAAAATCTCTACAGGACCGAAATTCAAAATTTCACTGAAATCTCGGTATTTCGGACAAATCTTGACCGAAATTCAAAAACCAAAATTCAAATCCGGTTCATTTGCAATTGAAAAAAAACGAAATTTGGCTGATTGACCTGAAATTTCGAGCGAAATAACCGAAATTTTGGTGGTTTTGCACCGACAGAAAAGTGGGTCAAACGACGATGAAAAATTTTGAAATTTTTTTGGAGAGTCCCGACACATTGGTGATGTTGCCATAAAAATTTCAGATAATTATGAAGCCTGTGGAATTTTTAAAAATTCAAACATTAGTACTGTCATATTAAAACACTGACTGGCAATTTTGAACTGAATGAAAAAGGGAGAAACCATGTTAGAAATATTTAAAGTTTTTTTGTGCATGATTCTGAGATATCAATAATCTTTCCATAAAATTTTCAAATAGTGGTGAAGCTCGAGGAATTTTTAAAAATTCGGACAGCGGCAATGTCCCGATGGAAAACAATTGAAAATAAGTTAGAAAATTTGAAATTTTGATTGAATGGTCATGATGCATCATTAACCTTACCTTAAATTTTTTAGATGATTATCAATATGTGAAGTTAGAAATTTCGGCAGCATTTCGACTGAAATTCAGAGTTTGAGAATCATAATTGGAAACAATCAATGTATCTTTGTATGACAATTAATAGATATAAAATGAAATCGATACACATGACAATTTTTTACATATTTGCATCACAATAAAATCAATGTATATTTGTATCACATACCTACAGGTAGTAGTACGTCTGTGGTGCAAACTCTACCTCTGCATTATCGATAATGACCTCGTGATACCTCCTCTCTTGCAGTTGCTTGTATTCTTTCCAAGTCATGTTCCGCGATAGCCAAGTAGACTTTCAATGTTCATAATGAACTATCCAATCGCTATAGTTGGAAAGCATCGATGATATTCTCATAAAATTTTGAGATCATGATCAACCATAAAAAATTCCCAGAAAATACGAATGTGATACTTCAAAAGATGGTATCATAAATTTTTCATAGCACGACAAAGCTTTTTCAATTTTATAAATTTTTGACGGTGTTTTTGTAGAAATTTTAAAATGTTGAAAAATGACAGTGTTTCTGTTGAAATTTTAAAATATCCCAAAAATAAATTTTTTCGATAAATTATCATCAAATATCACCTTCTTATGGGTTATTGATGTAATTCCAGTCGAATCCAGCCATAAAACATCGAAATCCGGTTTAAATGCCCAAAATTTCGATCGATTTGGGTGAAATTTTGCCAGAAAATAAAATTACTGTAGTAATTTCATTTTTAAAATTTGTTTAATTCGGTCGGTAAGTTGGATTTTGTGGTGGCCCAAAATCCGAGATTTTGTCAAAAATTCGAGGGATTTCGGTGAAATTTTGTTCCCTGAACTTACCTTCTTCTCTGTCTATTTTCATTTTTCCACCTTACATCTTCTCTACTTGCTTCCTGCACCCTGTTCCTTTCTTTCTAACATATAATTTTCAAATTAGAAAATTTTGAATAGCAAGCTTTGACTCGGAAAAAAATTCAACTAGACAAAAATTAACTAGGTAAAATCTAAACTCTAAAAATTTTGAACTTAGCAAAATTCAAATCGCTCGAAAAATTTTGAATAAGAAAATTAATTGAAAATTTGAATTCGAGAGCTTTCTACTCAGAAAATTTCAACTTGAGAAACTTTTAAGGCCCTGTTTGGAAGCAATGTATTTCAAAACTATGATTTTGGTATACTATGATTTGCAATTGTTTTGTCATGAATACCATAGTTTTACCAAACTCCTTTAAAACAATGGTATTTCTTGGAACTACCAACTATTTGGATACAACATCACAAACCATGGTATTTGAATGGAAATAGACAAGAAGCTAGCCAAAACCATAAAAACTTTGAGTTGGAGTGGAGTTTCAAATACTCCAAAAATACCATGGTATCTACCAAACCATGGTTTTTAATACAGAGCTTTTGGCATGGTAACCAAACACCTCATGATATAAAATACTATGGTATTCTTAGAAACCATGGTATTGTCTAGAAACTATGAAAATACATTGCTTCCAAACAGAGCCTAACTCGGGAAAATCTAAAACGACAACTTTCAACTAGAAAATCTTCAACTCGAGAAATTTTAAATTAGAAAAATTTCGAGTGGGGAAATTTCAAGAACTCTTGGTTCGAGAACTTTATATTAAAATTTTTTTGGTTCAACAGAATTCAGTTCAAAAGAAATTGGTTCGAGACTTTTGATTTGAAAAAAAAAAGTTTCGGTATATGAGCCTTACCCATGTCTCAACCTGGATCTATATGGAGTACGAAGTACTGTACAAACCCAATAAAGTCTAACATAGAACACAGAAAGTCTGAAACTGCACGCACTTTATAGCAACTAGTATTCACTCGTTAAACTACATTGCTATAGACGCTTGCTTCAGTTCGTCGAGATGATGCAGAGGGTGATCAGAGGGGCACTGCGTTGCGTCGAGGCCGGCCAGCTGCAAAATGGTGGCACGCCGCCGGCGGCGAGATGTGGAGGATGAGATAGGATGCAGGCGGAGGAGGAGATGTTTCCTTCCCGCAAACAAGGTGTTAGGCATGCTGGCGGGTATAGTGAGTAGTCAAACCATGCAGCGTTGATTCATAAACGGAGGGTTTGGATGTGAGCTACGCAACCTTTGCCGTTGGGAGCAGAGGCAGACGATACCAATCCCAATCTATTCTTGGCACCCGGCATTGCCATGTAGCTAGCTCCTCAGGGAGCCGAACAGCTGGCGGTCAAATCATTCGTCTGCAGCCGAAGCTATTGCCATTTTTTCGAGTACAGTGATGCCTCCCTGTTTTGACATATGGCGATGATTCCCCCTGCAAAAAATCTCCCTTGCACTATGCTTTCCCTGCGGCTGTTTTCTTCCCGGCAACTGCATCACTGCAGCCACTGTAAGTGCTAGGCTGCTGCTATTTATGGTTCATACTGTATGTACTTGATTTGATAGTGCCCGACTTGCGCTTCATCTAACCGATTACAGTATTTTTTTTAAAAGTTCTTTTCCTGTTCATCCTTTTTGTGTGTACTAGCGTGACGGTAAATATTTTTTTAGATAAAAGGATATCAAAAAATATCCTAGTTCCATTACTGAAACTGGGAAAAACATCAGTTAAGTTCTTACACCTTTTTTTGCCTCCAGCAAACATAAGCAGCCAACAAGCCAAAGCTTTAGAAAGCAAAAATGCCCCCAGCGCCCATATCCTGATAGCAACGAGAACAGGTTAAGCAACCTCCTGGACAGACCTTCAGCCAGACCAACCAAAACAACTACAGACTCCACCAAAACACAAACACAACTATCCGAAATACAAACCACCAGAAACATAAGCCCTCCAGTGAACTGGCGCTTCAAGAACAAAGCAGGTTATATCGTCTCCACCATCAGGCACCCAGGGAACCGAAAACTTTTAATAGGTTTAAAGCTCTTCGATCCGAACATCCCCATCCCTTCAATTCACATTGTCCTGATTTCCAAAGGTAAAGGTAATAGGATGAAGATCTCCAGATTCCTGCAAAACTGGTGTATCCTGGCCTCCATCGCACCTGTGAACAAAGGACTCCAATTCTTTAACAGAACCAGAATCTTTCTCCAAACAGTTTTTATACTTAGCCAACCCTGCAAACGAAAAATCATATTATTTCTAATCTTCCAAATGCTCCAAAGAATGGCGGCACAAATAGAATTGAGAGCACCATGCCTAGTGTTACTCAACCAAAAACGAGCAACTGACTCGTAATTATAACCAATATTGAAGCCGAAGAACTCCGAGATCATATTCCAAACATTTTTAGCAACAACACAATCAAAGAAAATGTGATTCGCCGATTCTACATCGTTACAACAATAGCAAGAGCTACCTTTATCAATGCCTCTTTTCAATAAGTTGTCTTTAGTCATAATTTTATTATGTGAGAGGAGCCAGAGAAAGAAATGAACTCTAGGAGGAACAACCAACTTCCAAATCGCCGGTATATAAACCGGAACAACCCCCCGAAAATTAATAACAGCATAAAGGGATTTAACCGAATAGACACCATTACTAGAATATTGCCAGAGCAAAGAATCATCTTCCTCAGAAAACACAATACTATTAGCACTTCTACTAATTCAAACCATCTAATCATCAGACTGTCAGAGAAAGTCCTCCTAAAAGTGCATCTAACATTAGATCCATCCCAGATATCAGCAATGGAACAGCCTTTTTCATTAACCAGGACATAAAGGTCCCAAAATTGAGCAGCTAGGCAGGAAACCCCGAACCAAATATCCTCCCAAAATCTAATTTTCTTCCCATTGCCCACCATCCACCTATACCCAAATCTAGTAGCCTGCAGCGCCCAAAACACACCTTTCCAGAAAACAGAAGCATGATTAGGATGGCAAGCAAAAACATTAGGATTGTCAGTCTTATATTTAAATCTGATCAGGTCAACCCACTGCTTATTCTCATTGGCGTAGATTCTCCTAATCCAAGAAGCAAGCAAGCACATGTTAAGATCTCTAATATTAGGAATTCCTAGCCCACCAAAATCTTTCTTCATCGTAACCAAATGCCAATTAGCCAAATGGAGCTTACTATGACCATCAAAGTCATTCCAAAAACAATTAGCTAAATGAGAATTTAACAGATCAACATCCCATTTAGGAAATTTGAAGAAAGATAATAAGTACACAGGGATACTTGACAAACAGGCTTTGATGAGCGTTAAACGGCCACCATACGAAAGTAATTTGCCCCTCTAACCTGCAATTCTTTTCAAAATCTTCTCAACCAACGACTGGAAATCATCCTTATTGATCTTATCATAATGGAGAGGGATACCAAGATAATTGATAGGAAAAGAACCAACCTTACAGCAAAAAATGTTAGCAAACCTAGTAATTTCATTATCGATACAGCCAAGAGGAATCAGCTCACTCTTATGAAAATTAATTCTCAAACCGAACATTTGCTCAAAACAAGTCAGAAACCATTTAAGACGTAATGCAAAACTCTCATTGTTCTTAAGAAACAGGAGAGTATCATCAGCATACTGCAAACTAATAATACCCCCTGGACAAAAGTCATCACAAAGACCTTGTAATAAATCGTGATTCGCAGCCTTTTGCAGAATTCTGGTGAAGACATCCACAACCAGATTAAAAAGAATAGGAGAAAGCGGGTCGCCCTGTCTTAAGCCTTTCCCAGTTTGGAAAAAGTCACTTTCAATGTTATTAATCTTGACTCCCACAGAGCCTTTCTCCAACAAAGAGAAAATCCAGCAACGCCACTTAACACCAAAACCCCATTTACTCAAGATATCCAAGAGAAAACTCCAGTTGACTTTATCATAAGCCTTTTCAAAATCCAGCTTAAGAACAAGACCTTTCGTTTTGTTTTGATGAATTCTATGAATAACCTCATGAGCAGTAACTACACTTTCCAGAATGTACCTATTTTTCAAAAAAGCAGTCTGGTTATGAGAAATAATCCTACTACAAATCGGACTAAGTCTGTTAGTAAGCACTTTAGAGATGATTTTATAACTACAGTTCAACAAGCTAATAGGTCTAAATTGCTTCATCTCCCTAGCATTATTTTCCTTGGGAATCAACGAAATCATGGCAAAATTGAGCCGAAACAAATCCAGACCATTATTTTCAAGATCTTTAAAAAGACTAAGAAGATCAGTCTTAATCAAATCCCAGAATTTTTGATAGAAAAGAAAAGGGAGACCATCCGGCCCTGGAGCCCCATCTGAATAGGAATCAAAAACTGCATTCTTGACCTCCTCTTCAGTAAAAGGAGCTTCCAATCTTGAATTCTCCTCAACAGAAATTTTGTCGGCCATATAAAAAAAACCTCACTAATATCAATATTAGGCTTAGCTTCAAAACCGAACAGAGACTTATAGTAGTCACAAGCGATATTAAGCATCTCATTAGTATCACCAATCAGCCCTGTCGGCCCATTGAGCACAGAGATAAAATTTTTCCTACGCCTTTGATTAGCAACGGCATGAAAGTATTTAGTGTTTCTGTCACCCTCTTTCACATTCCTATCTCTAGCTCTTTGTCTAGCTTTAGTTTCTTCGACAGCCCAGATATGTTCGAGCTCTTTCTTAACCATCTCTAACCTCGAATTTTCTTCTGAAGAAAGACTTCTAGATTCCAACAAGACATCCAAGTTAACAAATTCATCTAAAAGTAGATTTTTCCTTCTTTTAATGTCAGCCTCAATGTTACAGCTCCAACCTTTAGTTAACCTTCTGATCCTCCTAACTTTCTCTTGCCAAATATCAATCGCCCTGTTAGCTCGAACCAGAGCATTCCACGCATTATGAACAACACCACTAAAATCCTCATGAAGGAGCCACCATTTCTCAAATTTATAACTTGCTTTATAAAGAGAGTCGCCATCCCCAGACTCCCACAGAATAGGGGTATGGTCACTACCAATCCTAGCCAGAGTGGAAGCTAGCGCGCGAGGGAAAAGCTCTTCAAAAGAAGTACTAATGAAAATTCTATCAATAACAGCCATGATTAAATTTTGTTGGTTATTGGCCCAAGTAAAATGCCGACCAGCTAAAGGTATCTCCATAAAACCCCACAGGTCAATCCATTCGTTAAATCTATTAAACCATCTATTATCAATCCTACCATTACTCTTATCAGATTGAGAACGGACTAAGTTGAAATCTCCACCTATAATAATCGGAGTATGATTATCCGCAACAAAGATCTCATGGAGTTCAGAAATAAAATCCTGTTTACCCTCATTATAAGGAGACCCATACACCACGACCAGCCTCCAAATACAATCCTTTTGTTTAGATCTAATTAAACATTGAATAGAAAACTCTCTGATTTCAATGTGCATAACATCCATTAAGTCACTATTAATACCAACCAAAATTCCCCCCGCAGAGGCTTTGGCCGGTAAACAATGCCAACAAAAAGTTTTAGAACCACAAATACTATTCAGAAATGAGCTACTAAAACATTCTTTCTTGGTTTCTTGAAGTCCAACAAAGTCGACTTTATTATTTTTAATAAGATCAATCAGACACTGAGTTTGTCCTGGTTGACCCAAACCCCTCACATTCCAAAAAAGACCTCTCATATTCCTCTTTCTTTCTTGGGGTGCTTGCCCCGCCTTTTCTTTCCAACCGTGGTCCATTCCCCTAATTCCAGCTTATCCATATCCTCCTTCAGAGGCTCAGGAAACTCATTTTGACCAAATAATCTATCCTCGCAAATCATCCCCCTCGAAGAACTTTCTTGAGGGATATTACAGTCTCCCACAGGGACACTGGATTCAAATTTCAACACCCTAACAGCATCATTTTCAATACAAAACTGAGTATTATCAACCTTCTCACACATAGATCTACCCATCGATATATCAACTGTCTCAGCAAGTTCAATCAATTCATGAACAGAAAAGGAGTCAAAAGAGCTTTTAAGAGATGTACCTTTTGGTTTGGGGCAGTCCTCCAGATTCTTGACTTGAAGAAGTTCCTGCGCCTTCTGTAACACAGTTTTACCTTGATCATCAAGCCGTTTGCTCCTTCTTTTGCTAGGGATGGGACCCCACTTCTTCTGCCTTTTCTTCGCCAAATGGTCTTCATGAGGTTTAAGCACTGCATCTTCTTGAGAAAAAGATTTAACAGCAGCAGAAGACTCTTCAATAGAACCAGCTCCAACTATCAACTCCTTAGCCCCGACCGAAGATGACACGTCCACAACAGGGAGATCAAGATGATGGCCGGACTGCACATCCTTTTGACCTCCAAACAGATCCATATTACCAGACTCATCCACCTTAAATTCTTCCCAATCATCTTCAGATCCAATTAGTTCCAAATCTTTGAGAAGCTCAAAGCATTTGCCTTCAGCATTCACATCTTCCTTAAAAGCTACACTCATATTCTCTTGCAACATCTGCACCCAAGACTTCCTTTCCGTTAAGCCCGAACCAGCATCATATCGCCCATCATACACAGCATCCTCAGAACCATCTAGCATGACCACCTTACCTTTCTGGGTGCCGGTTTTAGATATAAGTGACGACCCACTAGCCGATGACTTCTGTTGTTGCCCAGAACCACCCGGGAGATCATCAGTAGCCATTCCATCACTCTTTTCCTCACACTTTTTAGATTCATCATCAAAATCATCCAAATCATCATCATTATCATCTTTACCGTCATCCTGACCCCCATCATCAACTGAAGTAGGAACAATGGGTTTCTCAACCACCAAGTTAATCAAGAATAAAATCTTCTCAGCCCCCATCAATCTCTGCTGAGGGATTTCTAGCTTCATTAGATCCGTGACGGTAAATGTACATATGCGTCTTCTTGTAATCACGGGGAAAAAAAGAAAGAAAAGGAGATTTTTTTTATCTGAAAAGAGAATATATAAGAGAGTAAGAGTGTCTTTGGTAAGGTTCCAGATGGAGCTGAGTATTTCTAGCTTCATTAGATCCGTGGAGTTGGAGCTGTGAATATATTAAAAATATTTAGATGAATCATTTTATTTATATTTTAAACTAAAAAAATAAACTTAATTTACTTTATTTTAAGCTACAAGCAGGGATTCAAAATTCACCAAAATTTCGGTTTATTTACTAATTTTTATCTACCTACCTTAATTTGAAATTTTTAAAAAATTTGATTTTGCTACAGTGTTGCTACAGTATTTTCAGACATTTCGGCGAAATTTCGGGTTTTAAATCTGGATTTTCAATTTTTTTGGCCGAATTTGAACGGAATGGGTCCAATAACCCTTAACAAAGTCTTGTTACATGAAAATTTGATGAAAAACTAATTTTTTGAGATTTTTTAAAATTTAGGTAGAAATACTGTCAGAATTTTAAAAAATTTTACAAGCCTGATAATCATCTGAAAAAATTATGGTACCATACCTTGTTGTTTGGGATCATAGAAAAAAAATTTCAAAATAATTTAACATCATTTGTTATCTTTAAAAAATCAAAAACAGAATATACATAATTGGGACAGTAAACTTGTTAGATTTTTGTAAATTTTCTCGAGTGTGATCATCACCTAAAAATTTTATGACAGATTAATAATTTCCTCAGTACCATTCTATAAAATTTCAAAAAATTTAAACCTTATTTGTTTTCTCAATAAAATCTATGAATGCGAGTTAATCGAACTTATGTGCCAATCGCTTCTGCACAGCTTTCAGATTTGGATTTTGATTTATCAGACAATTCAAATTTTTTGTAAACTTTTTGAATTTTTTTTCAAGTTTATTTCAGCTAAGGATCCTTATTTAAAATTTTTAGCTTCAAATATTGTTCCAGGAATTTATAAAAATTCTGACATTCAGAGTACTAATTTTCAACTCTCTCTATTTTTTAATTTTTAAATATTCTAAAATAATTTATTAATTTCTGAAAATTTTACTGTGGGTGCACTAATGGCTTCATAAGATAATATAAATTTTTTAGCTGGAGATAAGTCATCATTATTTTCATTTAATTCTGACAATGCTACTGTTTCTAGTCTTGGTGCAATAAATGAGTTTGAATTTTATGCATAAATGTTGGATATGACATTTTATCATTTAAAATTGGGATTCCAGGTTATTCTCAAGATTATCCATGATTTTTGAATTTTATTTGCTTTAGATTTTATTTTTGTTATTTTTTTATTTCTTGATTACACTTTTCCAATGAAGTAGAAACACTGTCAGATTTTTCAAAATTTTACAAGCTTGATAATGATCTGAAAAATTTATGGTACCATCGGATCATACAAAAAAAATTCAAAATAAGCTAACATCATTTGTTATCTTTAAAAAATCAAAAACAGAATGGACATAATTGGGACAGTAAACTTGTTAGATTTTTGTAAATTTTCTCGAGTGTGATCATCATCTAAAATTTTTATGACAGATTAAGAATTTTCTCAGTACCATACTATAAAAGTTTCAAAAAATTTCAACTTTCTTGGTTTGGTCAATAAAATCTATGAATACAGTAAGCACTGAACTTAATTTGTTGTATTATATTTCAAAAATCAAACAGAGAAAGAACATAAATGGCAACGTGCCTTCTACGAATTTTATAAATTCGCTGGAGCGTGATCATGATTCAAAATTTTTATGAGATATTAATCATTTACTTATCACCCTTATGTAAAATTTTAAAAAAATTTAAACCTTTCTTATTGCTAAAGTAAATCTATTATTGATCATCGGCCTTTTAATAGGATAGTAGCATTGTTGGAATTTTTAAAAATTCATGAAATTTGATCATCATATGAAAATTTTATGAGAATATTATGGATGTGTCAAGACCATCCAGAAAAATTTTCAACATTTTATAACCTCTTTTGTTCTAATTTTCATTCGGATTAAACTTACCGCTCAGCGCTTTACCAGGATTGAGGTACCTTTATCAGACTGAGGATTACAACGGCTTGCTTGCTCACTATGAACATTACTCGTCTGCTTGGCAACCGCATGGCATGACCTGGAGCAGTACAAGTAACAGCACGAAAGGCTGAATCACGTGGTCATTGTCGACAGCGAGGTGGGGTCACAACCACTGTACTACTACTCGTAGGTATGTTATGCAAATATAGATCGATTTTATTGTGATGTAAATATGTGATTTCTACGTATTTGTCTTTTCTAGCTTACATACCATAACAACTGTAATTTTCTGGAATAAAATTAACACTATTTTTTTTGTTCTGAATTGTTTCAGAGAATAGTCAATGGAGGATCCATCAATTACTGGCTTGTCTGACTTTTGCTTCTCATTTGCATCTGAATGGTATCACGATGTTTTGCAATAACTTGGTTGGCGTGTGCAACAACATTGGCATGGTAAAGAACTAAATATGTTTCTTTCAGAATATGCTTCTTTCACCAAAGTGTGTGTTGGTTGACTGTCTTGTATGGTAAGCATGCAAGTATTTTGTATGGTAAGCATATGAAATGATTACGGAAGTTGATAATACTTGTTTCTGTGGTATCCTTTTTTCCACAACATTTCTGTTATCCAAATGCAATATTGGTATGTTCTTGGTGGGATGAACAAATATTGATTGATTGTAACTGTGACTCATACTCCAAATTTCAGTCAAAATGTTGTCGAAATTTCTAACTTAATTTGTGGTATTATATTTCAAAAATCAATTCAGCGAACAGAGCTATGATGGATTCATTGAATCAGTTAGTAATCATGTCTTAAATTTATTGATGAATTTAATGCGTGATGGATAGGGAGTTATCTTCGTACTGTAAAAATTTCAGAGGCAAATATTACTCACAGAATTTACAATAATTCTGACAATGTACTGTGAACATATTTCTGTTTTGGATTTATCAGGAAATTCAAATATTTTTATAACTTTTTAAAATTTTGTTTTTCAAATTTATGAGCTAAGGATTCTTATGTAAAATTTTTCGCTCAAAATATTTCTCCAGGAATTTATAAAAATTCTGACATTCAAAGTACTAGTTTTCAACTCTCTCTATTTTTGAATTTTTAAATATCTTAAATTAATTTATTAATTTCTGATATTTTTGCTGTTGATGCATTTATTTCTGGGGAAGATAATATAAAATTTTTAAAAAAAATCAACTTTCTTGGTTTGCTCAATAAAATCTATCAATGCAGTAAGCACTAAACTTAATTTGTTGTATTATATTTCAAAAATCAAACAGAGAAAGAACATAAATGGCACTGTGCCTTGTACGAATTTTATAAATTCGCTGGAGCATGAACATGATTCAAAATGTTTATGAGATATTAAACATTTCCTTGCCACCCTTTTGTAAAATTTTTGAAAAATTTAAACCTTTTTTTTGCTAAATTAAATCTATGTATTGATCATCGGTCTTTTAACAGGATAGTAGCACTGTTCGCATTTTTGAAAATTCATGACACTTGATCATCATATGAAAATTTTATGAGAATATTATGGATGTGTCAGAACAATTCATAAAAATTTTCAAAATTTTACAAGCTCGTTTGTTGTAATTTTCATTTGGATGAAACTTGCTGCTCAGCGCTTTACTAAGATAGTACCAATGTTTGAATTTTTAAAAATTCCTCACATTTGATAATTATCTTAAATGTTTACACAAATATAATAAATATGTTAGGAATCTCCATAAAAAATTTCAAAATGTTCTAACGTCGTTTGTACTATTTTTCATCCGGTTCAAACTTGCCGATCAACGTTTCATCGGGACAGTACCAATGTTTGAATTTTTTTAAAATCCACAGAACTGATAATCACCTGAAAATTTTATGAGAACATCTATAATGTGTGAGGAACCTATAAAAAAAATTTCAAAATTTTTCGACATCATTTGAACCAATTTTCAGTCAGTTCATTTTGACCGAAATTTCGGGTAATTTCGGCGAAATTTCGGGGGAAATCAAACCGGATTTGAATTTTAAAATTTGAATTTTGAATCTTCTCCGGCCGAAATTCCGAAATTTCGGGCGAAATTTCGTATTTCGGAGGTAGCCGAAATTTTTTTCAAAACGAAAATTCAAACCCTGGCTACAAGTCTCAAACCCACAGCACGGCCCAGAGGAATTCATGTCTTACGTGCTCCGGCCCGGACTGAACCGTGGGCTGGTCTTGTGGTGCTGACCTACCTTGTACGGCAGCCAGGCTCTCCGGAAGTTGGAAGTGGACGACACGAGTAGAGGTGAAAACAGGACAGGAAATATCCGCCCGATCCGATCCCGAATCCGTTTAAAATCCTTACCGATGTTATCCGTATCCGTATCCGGAAAATCCGATGTAATATGGGTTAGGATATGGGAAGAGCAATATCCGATCCGTATCCGAAAAATCTCATGTAATATGGGTTAGGATATGGGAAAAGCAATATCCGATCCGATATCCGGTAAATATCCGACCCGATATCCGGATAAAATCAGTTATTCTTCCATTAATTTGGTTCATTATTGGATAGATAGAATAGTTGTTTGATACTGGTATTAAAAAACACTACTTTGTTATTAAGCGTGGACTTCAATAAATCTATCAACAAACAAATAGAGTGATGATATAATGCTTTTACCTAAATTGATTTGTTCAACTTATTTGATAAACTTATTTTCTATTCAAATTACTGGAATTAGTTGAGTCACTAAATTGCACCTCTAACTATACTACTATCTTACGTTGAAATAATTATGACTTGAAGCTAATGTTGTAAGGTTAATGCTTTATTCGTTCTTTTACATACACAATTATGTACTATACTACTATCCGATTATGATATTCGATCCCGACCCCAACCCGAATCTGTTAGGTATCCGCTCCGTATCCGAATCTCGAATAATCCAAATTCGTATCCGTATCCGGAACATCCGTATCCGACTCCGAATCCGAAAAAAAATATGAGTTAAGATACAGGACGAACAATATCCGTCCGTATTCGACCCGGTTTCACCGCCGCACGAGTCCGACGGATAGCTGCTGTGGCCATGGCGCTCGCATCGGGCTCTGGCGGCGGCGGGAGCGGCTTCTCCGTGGTGGTGCTGGGGTCCGACTTCGCGGTGGATGCCGGCGCGGCGCTACTCTCCCCCGCCGACCGCGAGGAGTGGCACGACTGCCTCCCCGACCTCTCCGCGCACGCCGCCGAGGGCGACAACTTCTCCGACCTCGACGAGCTCCAGGTCGTCCGCGTTCAGGGAACCGACAGGGCCGGCCGGTGCGTCGTCCGCGTCGTCGGCAAGTTCTTCCCTGGTGCGCAAAATGCCTCCTGCTATCACCCCCGCTTACTTCCCGTCCTCATCTCTGGGGCTTTCTCGATTGGAAATAGGGGGTTCTTGATGCGCGTCTGTGGTTTGATGTGATACGATCAATTAAGACCTTTCCGGTTAGATCTGATGGAGAATTGTGTTGCAGTTTCGTACGCACGAGCTTTTGCCTTTTTCCTCGAGTAATTAGCCTTTACCGCGGGAATTAAGTGGGAAATAATTGAAAAGATTGGGTTGGAGTCTTGGAGATGGGCAGCTCATGATCCTTCATTTGGATGGTATTTTTCGATTCTAATTTGTATATAGTAGTAGCTCTTGACAAAGATTCTTATTAAGCACTTGGCAGTTTTTGATATGCTGGAACTTGGAGTAGGGCACAGATTTGCTTACGGCTGGACCTTGGATTTTTATATACACCAGTAGCGGAACTAGAAAAATTCTTATGGGGTGCCAAGCTCGTCGTCGGTGAGCGCGTGATCCCACTAGTCGGGGAGCTTGATGTCTAGCAGCATGTCCATATTCGAGTGCTCGAACGTCGTATCCTTCTTTGGCACCACCGCTCCGCTGTCTTGGTTGAGTTTCTTCTTGTGCTCCCGCCTCACGTTAATCAATGGCAGGAGGAGCTCCTTCTGCCGCCGCCGTAAGGTGAGCCCCATCTGGAGGTGCCCGCGAAAGAGGTGCTTGGTGACCACCGGGCAAAACACGAAGACGCTCATCTTGCGCACGACATACATGAGCCAGTCGCGCCCTTGTCGAGCCGCTCGCCGAAGCACATGAGCGGAACTGTAGCTGGCCAAGCTCTCTAATGATCCCGATCATACAGTATTGGGTAATACTAGAAAAATGACCCACATGAAGTGTTTTCTAGCTCAGCAACACACACAAACGAGAGAGTGAAGCAGACCTTGGTCTCATATGCTTTCATCCTAACTTGGTATCAGGCTATCCAAGGAATTGCAGCTCACCAATCTCCATTTTTTCATCCACAAGCTTCGCACTTTCATCTCTTAAAGCAAAGCGAAGAAGGTTCCCTGGCCACAGGTTTGACTGTAAAATCATATAAGAGTAAGTTTAATCCTTCAAGCACTTTCAGATGAGGAAAACAGGCAGGTAATTGGTACAGGAAGGCAAGCGAAATGAAAGAAGAAAAAGAAAAACTAAAATTTCTGGTGCCTAGACTAAGTGCATCACTAAATAAGCATATACAAGAGCATGCTTAATGAAAGAGCATTGGAGATGAAGCAATTCTTCAAGCATCAGCATAATCATGTAATAGCGTTGGCAAACAGAATCTTGGAGCACCATGTGGTAGGTGCCGTGAAGATGCAGAATTGAGGTTTATTTACACCCTTATGAATAGGGGAAAACGTTCGAATCCTATACGATGGTGAGTCTTATTTTGTCAGAAATAAGCTGCCTTTCAGAACAATACCTTGTGAATGAATTCGTTGTTCAAGCTACAGAATACAGCTGGAGGGAGGGTTAATTACTCAATTAGATTTCCATCCTCTTGCAACTCCAACACAATCAATCTGATAGATACCTTCGAGGCTGACAATCTGAGGCCAACTCAATCAATTAGCTCAAATCGGAGGCCGACATTGCCGCCGCTACCAAGGCCGCCGTCGACACCTTCAAGGCCCTCTCCGCATCCGCCGCCCAAGACCAAGACCACGAGCCCTCCTCACCAGCCGAGGCCGCCCGTGACGCCGAATCCGACGACGCCGACTCTGCCCCTCCCGGCCCCGTCGACCCCTCTGAAGTCCTCCGCCGCCGGCCCCAGCATCGCCAGCGCCCCCCGCCATCTTCACTGTTCTCATGAAGAGGGTGGCGTTTCTCAAATTTTTGGGTGTGCCGGGGCATTCCGGGCACCCCCTATATCTGCCTCTGATATACACTCGAGCTCTGTTGCTACTAGGGGATGGTTTCTTATTATATTGCTCTAAAAGCCTCTTAACTTCTGGTTGGATTATCGATTTGGTACAACAATTAGCTTTATTTCTCAACATCTGTGCCAGGTGTTTGTAGTATGTTGGCAGGCTCGATCATCATTTTGAAACCTGTACTATAAATAACAAACTGGTGTTTGTTCATTTGCTGAATATAGTGGGAGTCTCATGACTACTACTAATAAACTTGATGTTGTGATGCTACAAGATTTATGAAATATTATTTCCTACCGCTTTCCTTTCAGTGTCAACACTAACCTGGCATTTGCTTTTGGAATTCCAGCTCCAGTTATAGGTGCTGAACGTCTGAAGAGGTATGTGTTTCACAAGCTCTGCACCGAGTTGCCGGAGGGTCCCTTCTGCATTTTGTACATGCACAGCGCTGTACAGTCAGATGATAACAACCCTGGGATGTCAATCTTGAGAGGGATTTATGAAGAGCTTCCACCTGAATTCAAGGAAAGGCTGCAAATGTTGTACTTCTTGCATCCTGGACTTCGATCCAGGTTGGCCATCGCCACGCTTGGCAGGCTCTTCTTAAGCGGAGGGTCAGTATACTCTCATATAGTTCTTGAACATACAAATGCAGAAACATGTTGTTTTGGTTTTTTATAATGATATTGGACAGAACAAAGATAGCTAGAAAACCAGCACATCGTGATTCATAAGGCTATGTAGTTTAGAGTCCTCCCACAATTGAAAACTAGTAAATAATCGTGCACACACAATGTAGATTTTTTCTGGCCACATCCATCTTTAGAATAATGCCGCCAAACTGGCCAACCAGGTTATTGTTATTCCTTTTACGAGCAATTATTGTACCGGTAACCTATTTTATGGGACACTGGTTTGAATGGACAGGCAGATTGCAGAGAAACTATTAACACCCATTCACTGCTCTATTCTTTGTCCACGGTGGGAAAAAAAAGCTCATTGGTGGGGCTCGTTGGCTCGGTTTAAAATCGGTCCATTTACACTTCTTCATTAGTTAAACATTGAAATAAGTCAATTTCATTCGACTTTACCTTGGCTCAGCTCGTTAGCTCAATTCTAAAAATACTTTCAAAATATAAATAAAATGATATTAAATTAAACTATGTCAATTTCGGAAAAAGCTCGATAAGATAAGGACTTGACTCGATATCAACTTTATAATGTTCAGCCAACAAGCGTTATGTTGAACTCATATTAACTCAGTCTGTTAGCTTACTCAGAATTAGACCAGCCTTTTGATTTCGCCTAATGCAGCCTAAATTGCACTCAGTTGTCAGTAACAATTTCCCTTTATTAATTGTTTCTACTTTCTTGTAGGCTGTATTGGAAAATCAAGTACGTTAGCCGACTTGAGTATCTCTGGGAGGACATAAAAAAGGGGGAAGTTGAAATTCCAGATTTTGTTATTAATCATGATAAGGTTCTTGAACACCGACCATTGACAGACTACGGCATAGAACCTGATCCTCTACATCTTGCTGATGTACCTGCTGTGGGGTACTCGCTTGGAAGGTATGAAGACAAGTGGTGTCCTGAAGACCGATGGTATTCTCGCAATTACATGTGATATTTTCTGTAGCCGAAGACTTGAAAGCTTAATATATATATATATATATAATAGGACTATGGTAATGTATGTCATGTTGTTGTAAAAACCTTGTCCATAAGGTCCTTCCTCAACATTGTAGACATGTCTGACATTACCAGTCATAACCATTTCAAGACTACTGAGCAGATGCTACAAAGTACAAACACTGATATCAAAAAAAAAAAAAGCCACTGAACCAAAACCAGCCAGAATATACTTTATATAAAAGCCACAAAGATTGGTGTCTCCTCAGGCCATCCACGTGTCACCCCCTAGGAGAGGTTCCTGAAAAATTTGGTAATCGTGTTTAGATCCTTTCAGAAAAATAAAAAATCGCGTTTAGATCCTTTCAGCCATTTTTTAAGTAAAATAGACCCGAGAAATATCGAAATTACGTTTAGATTCCTACACGCGATTTATAGTTGAATTAAAAATTGTGTTTAGGTCCTTTCGTCGATTTTTTTTCACACAGTTTTCTAAAAAACAATTTTTTTAAAAAAAAAGCACAGATTCATCTAGGGTTTATGACTGAATTAGAAATAGCGTTTAAATCCTTTCGTCGATTTTTTTATTAAAAAAAATTGAAATCGTAAATAGATCCTTCCGTCGGTTATTTTGAAAAAAGAGACCCGTGGTTCCGCAAATTCGATTTACAAAAAACTCGTGCCAGACTTTTTCCTCACGGCGCGGCATCGCGCGCAACTCAATCTAGTAAATATAACAGCTAACAAAAGGATTAACTATGTGACAGTTCACGGCATCTCTTTGTGGCAGCAACAACAGCATTCATTAGTGTCCCACGAAACGCACCCTTCTCGAGCTCCTGTATCCCAGCTATGGTAGTTCCGGCAGGGGAAGTGACTTGATCCTTAAGTTGACCTGGATGTTTTCCCGTCTGGCTTACCATGGTTGAAGCACCTAGAACCTAATAGCAGATAACACAGCAAAAGGGTTATGAGAAAGTGTAGACGACAGATAAATTGCATTATTGCACATAAAAAAAATAGTGAACAAAAAAATAATTGTTCATATGGCATATTGCAATGAATCAAAATGCACAATGGAACTATACAAGATATTCCAGCTTAATAAAGCAAAATAAAATAATAAATATGAGCTTAGTTTCACATATTTGTTTTCTACATGTCTACCAGAGACAATGGCCTCAAGAATAGATCAACAGCATATGTAAACAGAATCTAGCACAACCACTCACTGTCTGCGATGCAAGACCAAGAGCAAGATCCCGAGGAAGCCCAGCAGCAACTCCACCATCAGCCATGGCCTCTATTGCTAAGAAAATGTAGGCTGGACCACTACCACTGTATTCAAATGGATGGAAACACATGTTAATTCTCGAAATGATCACACCCCATTTTCAGTATATTCTCGAAATGATCGCACCCTATTTTCAGTATAGCTTCCTTAAAATTTCGTATAGAATCTATTACACACCTCAAGCCAGTTACAGCATCAAAATATTTCTCTTCAGCTGTCCAAACTTTTCCAATGGCACTAAATAAACTTCTTACACGTTTTTCATCATTCTCCGTAGCCATCTCTCCCAAACACATCACTAAGCAAATGCAACAACATCAGCAATTAATACTCCCTCTTCTTGGAGCAGAAAAACATACAGTTTCAACTATGCAAAAAATGGCATGGGACTGTCTAGTTATACCACCTCCATTTAGTTAATTTTATTAGCATTACAAAATGCCTACCATGAATGAATATATCATGGAAAGAATGGCAGTCCTTTTTTTTCCTGGAAGGAACCATGGTAGAGCGAATCAATTAATAAGTAGATAGTCAAGAAAAAAACGAACAGAGCAACCTTACAAGAATTTTGAAGTAAAAACCTTTCAGCTTATAAAAGAAAATGAGCTTAGGACAATATCTTGTTAGGTGACCCTTGGTATTTCATACAAACACAAAAAATTGGAGAGACAGTCAACATTTTTCCTGAGTGAGAATGTTGCATAGCTAAATTTGTTATAACCATATATATTAAGCATAACAGTGGAGCTACGTCATGACATATACTGCCTAGCATTTATTTAGAGTCATTAAACAAGCAAACATAAATTCAAATTATTTAAAAAGGTTATCATTTGTTATGGATGAGGGCCAGTTGCATTGACACACAGGGAAAGGGCAGCAGCCAGATTAGTTAAGAGATATTGTTAGTTATGATTTGATTAGATATCAGTCCCTTAAGGATAAGAAGTTGTGATTTGATTAGATTTATAAATAGAACTAGTTATTGTTTCAAATCTGCTTATGCCGGCTATATAAGGCTAAGCATTTGTCATCAATTTGGATTAAGCAAGAAGATGAATTAGTCTTAAGTCTCAAATTCCTCTCCCTAGTCTAGTTTCTCTCTACCCCAATAGGTGTTCTCTCCTCTAAGCATCTTTCTTCCTTCAAACCGCTGCCGTCAGTCTTTTCCACAGTGTTTATCCCTTGTTATGCACTAGGTACATAACATTTGGTATCAAAGTCAACACCATGGCTTCTGGTGCTGCATTTACCATTACTGATTGGAAGGCCAACAACAACAAGCTCAAGTCCGCTCTCTCTAATATCCAGGCCACATTGGAGAACATATCAACAGGATTGGTCAGGGAGGAGGAGGAGCTACTCGCTGCGCTATCAGCGCCGCCACCACCTTCGCAATCAATGCCACCACTAGAGGTGATCATGGCAACGCCACAGACTGCTGCAGTGCTGCCACACATGACGCAGAGCCTGGCACACCTGAAGCGGCATGAAGTATGAACTGCACCCATTGTGGTGCCGACTGCAGGGGCTGTCGCGCGCTTCGTGAGGCTGGTCACGCATTCCGCAACTGCCATGAAGCTGGACAAGTTTGCCACAAACCCGCAACTACCACCATACTTCGTGTGATGGCCATCAAGCGTGCTGCACCTGTGTGTGAAGGCAACAGTCTTCAACGACATGTTGTGTTGTAACGTGACACGACGGTGTCATTGCGTTGGGGCTACAAAGGGCTGCAACCATGGCCGCTGTAGCTCAAGGACGAGCTACATGTCTGGGAGGGGTGTAATGTTATGGACGTGGGCTAGCTGCATTGGTGCACAAGGAAAAGGCAGCAACCAGATTAGTTAAGATATATTGTTAGTTATGATTTGATTAGATATCAATCCCTTAAGGATAAGAAGTTGTGATTTGATTAGATTAGTTATGATTTGATTAGATATCAATCCCTTAAGGATAAGAAGTTGTGATTTGATTAGATTCCAATCTCTTATAGATGGAACTAGTTATTGTTTCAAATCTGCTTATGCCGGCTATATAAGGCTAAGCATTTGTCATTTATTTGGATTAAGCAAGAAGATGAATTAGTCTCAAGTCTCAAATCCATCTCCCTAGTCTACTTTCTCTGTACTCCAATAGGTGCCCTCTCCTCTAAGCATCATTCTTCCTTCAAACCGTTGCTGTCGATCTTTCCACAGTGTTTAACTGTTTATCCCTTGTTATTTACAAGGTACATAACATCATTAAAGAGAGATCGCCGCATAATTCTAGTCGACTGCTAACTTGATAAGAAAGACTAGCTGATTATACCAATATTTTGTGCGTGAGATGGTTGACGGATTAAAAGTCATAAAGCAAAGTATACAGTAAAAGAGTTAGTATATGTTACCTGATGCAGCTTGTCCAACAGCTGAAGGGGTGTTTGGCATTACTCTAATAATTCGTCGCTGACCAGACCAATCCTGGAATTAAAAGAGAAAAAAAGGACATAATATTCCAACATAACATGCAATATGTTGATAGAGAAAATAACAGTGTTGTAAGTGGTAGGCTTATGGAGGGTAATTTTACCATTTTCTATAGTTACAGAGAAAGTAACTGTGGTTATTTTTGCATACAAAATGATCTGACGAAGAGAAAAGGTGAATTATTATAAATTTATTCAGAGCTACTGGAAGTATCTGGCCATAATTGATCTAAAATGGACCTAAAAAATTAGTTATATGTATCTAATCTTTGCAGTGTTTAAATGGAAAATTGTGATCTTGGTTTTGTTAGGACCAACAAAGGCAGCAAAATGCATATCTGGATTTAAAACTGTAGACAACAGAGCCTCACAAATCCAAAGACAAAACGAGGTTGGCATGAAGCAATATGCTTTCTGCCCTGAGAAATCCATACAATAAAACATGGCATCAGTTGGCTTCTTCTACATTGGAATATAGATAAGGCAATATATCACACAGTACATACAAGCTCTTAAGTCATGAGTTAAGAAAGTTAAGTAAAATATAAATGCACACTGACCTGTAAATCTTTCATTTTGATGCCAGCAGCAATGGACACTAGAAGCTTTTCTTCTGACAACAAGGGCTTCAGCTCAACCAGAACCTGCTTTACTGCAGTTTGATGTGTGCGTAATCACAAAAGCATGCAAAACATAAGCCCCAAAAGTTACCTCTGCATCACTCTATCGCCTAGCAAATATCTCGAGAACAGATATTTGCAAGAAACATCATTGAATGTTTTCTGGAGCCTTTAACTCCCCAATAAAAAGTCATCTTTTGTAATTTGTAAAAAGAGGTAAACGCAGGGCTGGGATGCTACTTACCGATCTGAGGCTTCACAGAGATGACGATCACATCACTGTCATCCACTACCTACCACAAGAAAAACATCATATAAAATTTATAGAGTGATAAAATCCTGGATAAATAGACCTGAGGCGGCGCAACCCCGGAGAGAGGGGGGGATGAGAGACCTGAGCGTTGGAATCGAAGATGTGCGCGCCGAGAGAGGCGAAAGCCGCGCCGCGCTCGGGGCGGCGGTGGGGCGCGGTACGGATGGCTGAGGCAGGGAGGACGCCCGACGCCGCCACGCCGCGGGCGATGCTCTCAGCCAGGTTTCCCGCGCCGATGAACCCCAGCCGGAACACGTCGCCCTTCGCCGCCGCAGGGGTTGGCACGGGTTGAGGCGGCGCCGCCATTGCGAGGAATCTGAGGAGGCGGAGGATGGCAAGGGGAGGACTGCAAAAGGATGGGGCGGTGGCCAAAGAGGAAGCGGCGGCTAGAAAATTTAGTGTTTGTTTGGTAGAGCTCTAGCTTTATTAAATTTATGGATCTAGTAAAGTTGGATATTATTAACTCCATCAGATCTGTGGAACTGGAGCTATGAGTACATTAAGAGTGTTTAGATGGATCATCTTGTTTACATTTGAGATCAAAAATATAAACTTAATTCACTTTATTTTAGTATACAAGCTTCAGATCTCAGTTGAAACTATGATCTAGAGCTCTACCAAACAGGCCCTAATGTTATAAAGGAGGTGGAACTTAGGGTTATGGGGGGCGCGGCGTACCTCCACGTGAGGCGACAAGGGAGGACAGGTTGCCGAGGTTGTTGGTCGTCGCCGGTCAATGGCAGTTGCAGATATAGGATTTCCTGATGAATGTTCGGGATTATAAAAATATTGTTCGATGTAAAATATGAAATTTTATAATAGTAAAAATATAAGATATAAATTATTCTTATTAAAGATAACACTAAAAATAATTTAGGGATTTAAAATCTACTGACTGGCTCTTCATTTTTTAATCCTCTATGTGCTACATTTCAAAACTCATAATTTATCGTTACAAATCAATATAACGCTGATAGGTTTGCGAATTGGAGATTTCATATTAGGAAATCAATAACGAAATTAACTTGTGTGGGTGTCGATATCAAATACTCAATTGTTGCTTCTGCAACACGCCATTGCGTCTTCCTCACCCCCATCGACACTATTGTCCCGACTGCGTACCGTCGCTAGTATCACATCCTCCATTCATGAGTCGGTGTGCTTGCTGCACCAACAAAGGGCTAGAGCTACCCTGTCGCGCGTCACTCTTTGTGCCGCCACCTACCCTACAGCCTATATCCATTTGCTAGTGTCGATGTTGTAGGATAAAAGATAACCGACTAGAGGGGGTGAATAGGAGGTTACTAAATTTTTTTTACTCTAATTTCAATTTGCAAGATCACTAAGTAAGAATTGCAATTTAACAATTTTAACACTAAGTTTATCTAATGATCACTAAATGTTCCTACGTTTCAAGTATAGCCAAAATACAATTCTACACCAAACTAAAATCTTAAATCGCTAGAATTGTAAATTTCACAAGGGATTAAGAATTGCAAACCACAATCAAGGAACACAAGAATTTATCCCGCAGTTTCGGAGACTTGCCAATCTCCCCTAATCCACGTTGAGGTGACTTAAACAATCTTCAAGCCGGCTCCACCCGCTTGAGCTTTCCTCGATTACTAAGGTAGTTCTTTCCCGCTATGGGAAGGCGAATTCCGGCCTTCACAACTCGTCGGGGCTTCTCACAACCTCCGTTGAGAAGCTCACCGCGCTTGATCACCTCCAACCCGTCTAGGAGGCAGCAACCTCCAAAAGTAACAAATCTTGATGCTTGATTGAGGTCAAAATGAGTGTCTAGAGGCTAAAAACTAAATGCAACACTTAAATTTTACTCCTCACTTGCTCAAATGAGAATTGAATGCACTAAAAAGAAGAGAAAACTTACTAGAGCTCAAATATCATCAATGAGGACCAAGAGTTGACTCTAGTATGCAGGTATGGGTATTTATAAACCCTAACAACAAAACTAGCCATTTGAGCTCGAATTGTGCTTAAGTCAGCATTTCCGGTGATACCGCCCATGTAGGACCGGTAGCACCGGGCTCCAATCCAACGGTTTGAAATAATGCATTAAATGCGATGCTAAAAACCATTGTGCGCCATCATCACTAACCGGGACCCAGTAGCACCTGCCTCCTTCAAATTTTCTTAGCCGAAGAGGTGCTCTCTGGAATTTTTGCACCGGACTTTTGGGTCGGTGCTACCGCTCGCTCGGTAACACTAGGCTACCATGGGCAGTAGCACTAGATTACCAACAATCCCAAAAACACACCCTTCTGGAATTTTTACACCGGGCAATATGGCCAGTGCTACCATTCGCCTGGTAGCACTCGGCCACCATGGGCGGTAGCACCGCCCTGCCTAGTCCCAAAAATACACTTCTTGGGTTTTTACACACCGCTCAGTGGCCGGTGCTACCACTGGCTCGGTAGCATCAGGCTATCATGGGCGATAGCACCGGGCTTCCAGAGATTTTCTTCAATAATTATGGGAATTTTAACATTTAACCACTATGCGTCGATGCATGAGTTTGAGTATATAATTTTGGGCCTTTAGACCTTAGATAACATCAAGACCCCTTTTAATAATACGGTCCTGTTTCTAGCAATCCAATTTTTTCTTCGAACTCTGAGATCGATAAAAAGACTGGGAAAAATCCTTAGATTTATACCTTTGTCACTTATTTGATGATTTGATCTTCTTTTTGTTCCATTCTCATGCTTCTATTACCACCAACTATGGGATTAACCTATTTTCAACACTTTCAAAGAAAATATTAATCCCTTAAATATGATTGTATTAATTACCAAAACCATGAGGAACTTTTGGGGTCTAGATGCTTTCAGGTGGTTGCTCACGTGCTCGTCCGCTACCTTGCTCCTCATTGGCTTGTACCTACCCTATGGCCATTGTCCGTCGTTGCCATCGCAGAGAGAGCGAGAGAGCATGGGGCGTACGGAATGAAGACGGAGTTGGGTGTTGGGTTTGAGGAATGGAGAAAGATTGGACTTTAGACAATTAGGCCATACATGAAAGATTGAGAGAGGGAGTGAGTTGAACGAGTTGAAACGGACTTAGATGTTGAAATATGTATTTTTAAGCTCACTTACTAGTATATATATATAATATACTTATTATATAATAGTTTTTTCAAAAAATTTGGGTGTATATTTGTACACCCATGTCCATATGCTGGATTCGCCCATGGTCAATCGCCACGGTAGCCGCTCCGGAATTGCCTGGTCGGCCGGTCGGCCTTTCCTTTATGTCGACCTGATGCGAGGACTCAGAGGTTTTGGTTAGTTCGAGCTGGTCTGTAATTCTAGACGATGGGAGGGCCTTTATGGGTAAAAACGGATTTAGAATTGAGAGTGCTACAATGCTTTCCCTTCCACTTTCAATATAATTGTACAAATCTTAAAATAAACGAAGGGGTAAATAATCACCATCTAACTTTTATTAATGCTTTAATATTTGTGTAATTATCAAAAAGAAAAGTACGGAAACAGGGGTCCCTGTCTTAGCTTCCGATTTTCGTGACAGGCCAGGCAGCAGCGAGTGAAACGAGAACACTGTGCATTTCTTACACCCCCTCTCTCACTCTTTTCAAATTATCTTCTCAATACAAGTTTTAACAAAAGTAGCCTCTCCTTCGTCTCGAAAGGCACCTAGAGGACACATGTCCCCTGCTGTCGATGTTTGTTGTCGGCAATAATGAAAACGGGGCTAGACGTCGGATCCAAACTCGATGGTAGCACAAGACGCAAGAATTATACAGGTTCGGGCTCTCGCGGAGGAGATAATACCCTAGTCCTGTGCTCTGGGATTATGTGTGTCTAGCTTATTTTCTGATGATCTCGTCTGCTGATGTTCCCCCGCCCCTCCCTTTATATAACAAAGGAGGGCGGTTATAAAGGGGAGTCCGGCTCAGATACAAGATGGAGATTATATCTTCCGTACATATCCGTTTGACAACAGCCTAGATTATGATTGTATCCTACCTAATCAGGATTTGTTGCCATCTTCAAGGCTTCCTTGTTTCGCACGCCTGGCACAACCTTGGTAGCTTCGGTTCCCATGCAATCAACTGGGCCCGACCTTTATCCAGTTGGGCCTCACAGGCCTACCCTGTAGATACCTGTGATCCATATACTCCACACCTGCCGTACCCAATGAGCACGAAACCGAGCGGGAGCCGCGACAGCATGCATGGGGAGCGAAGGCTGCTTGGGTCATGTGCACACGAGCGGGGCGCCTTCTGCCGCACCCGAGTGGCATGGAAGGAGCACTCCCGCACTCGGGTAGCGCAGAAGGAGCACTACTGTCGCGCTCGCCCATGGTGTCACGGCCTCATCTGTCTTTTATGCTCTTCGGACGTAACAGGCACAGGTATCCAGCCAGTGGTGTATCTAGAAACTTAGAAAGGAGGGGGCTAAAATTGAGACCTCCAAACTATATATATATATATATATAGTATTTTTTCAGAACATAGAACATGACAGAATGATATATATAATATAAAAATACCAATACTTATCTAACAGTCGTATATAATATAAATACGTAACATTGCAAAGAAAAAATGTATCGATCATTACTGCTTAAGAGTTGATAGTTGATATTTATGGGTTTTTATGTTTTGAAAACGTTACAAAATATCTTCCATGTCTATCTTGAAAAATATGTCTCGCTCGATATAATATACCATGAGATCATTTAACCAGTCATCACTTATCTTATTATGCAAATCTGTCTTGATAATCTTCATTGACGAGAAAGCCCTTTCAATCAGTAATGCACTCCACAGTAAAACTAATACTAATTCAATAAGCCTATAGACTAATGGATAAACAACATGTTTTTTTGCTTCAACCATCATCACCGCGAGACTAGCAAGATCATCACAACTTGAAAATTCTTCTCTTCTCAAGTCATTAATGAATAAGTCAAGTTGTGCTTCCAAAACCACACGATCATATGATGAGAAATCATCTAAATAAATTTCTGAAAACCGAAGAATCCTACCATATTCAAAATTTGCAAATGAATTTCGTGGGTCTAGACAAGCAATGTATCTCAAAAGCTCTATCAAAAATTCACGGAACCAATTATTTAACTCGGTAACTTCCCTAAATTTGTAGACGAGTTTTCTCTAAATTTGTCTAACTTAGGGGGGAGGGGGGACGAGTAGGGCTCCAGCCCACCTACGCCCCCCCCCCTATGAATACGCCCCTGTATCCAGCTAAAGCAAGAAAAACTGTAGGGTGAGGGCATCTTTCTTTTCAACGAGGGAAGGGCTCTATATCGAATAGATGATCTCAATCCTATATCCTTCCTGGGCTGCAGCGGACTTGTATGAATTGGTTTGGATTTGTGTCGATGAAATACCCATTTTTCGGCCAAAGCAAGTGAAAGCTGTTCAAGAGTTAGGGACATGACTTTAGATTGAGTAAAAAGGGACTATTTTGACAAATACGCTCGTGAGTGGTCTAGATTTAAAGAAGCTACTGGGCATGAAATGCGCCACGATGGATAGCTTTCCTCCGTGTTTTCTGAGCTACAGCAATCAAATCAAAACGTCAGAATATTTTGCCTTGATTTGCTCCGCACGGCTGGTTACGGCAGATATCAAATGATTCCATTTTAATTGTGTTTCTGTGTACATAGAACAAATGTCATTTTCAACATTGATGTAGTTTTACGATTTTGATTATTAATTTTGATCGTAATGAATTTATAAAATTTAAAAGAATTATAATTTTATTAAATTTCTTTTCAAGGCAAATATATATTTATATTTATATCATTTTCATATGTTCAATTTAAATATTAAAAATATCAAATTTTAGAAATTTGATGTACTTCAAGATAATATTATTGACAATTAAATTTCAAAAAGTTTAACTATTAGTATCCAAATTGATATTTCTTTGGGCGGAGGGAGTATCTCTTAAGTTAATTTGGCTGGTGAATTAAAAGTGTGCACATTACATTGGTATCTGTGACATCACTGTCGTTAATTTATAAAACTGCGGCTTTGGCAATGGGTGGGAGGCTGGGAGCTAAGTTGTTTTCGTTTCCTTGGCACGTCAGACGCGTTTATTAGGGTTTGTTTGGTTGAGTTTCAGATTCTAGTTTCATCTAAGATTTAAAATTTATATGTTAAAATAAAGTAAATTAAGTTTATATTTTTTTCTAAAATGTAAATAAGATGATTCATCTTAATACTTCTAATATACTCACAGCTCCAGCTTCGCGAATCTAATAGAGATAGGAATACCCAGCTCCATCATATCCACAGATCTGATGGAGCTAGAGTCCTACTAAACACACCCTTAGTTTTGACCCATTCTTTAAGAAAAAAGGATGGCTCAATGGCATTAATTTTTTTTGAAATAATAATATTTTAGAAATTATTTTACGCATACAGATTTTTTTATACAAAAATATAAATATTAGCCTTATCAATCAAATGAATCTACGATAAAATAATTTGTCATCCAATTCAATTCGTGACAAAACGAAGCCCTATTGTCATTTCAACTGACGACAGTCACCTATATTTTTGTAATTTCTTTTGTCGCCTATATTTTTGTAATTTCTTTTTTCCTTCATCCTCAATTTCTTTCCTCTCGAACTCAAAATAGTTTTTGTATTTTATTTTTTTCAAGTTTTTAAAAATAAATATTTTTAATCACTTTTGAAAATTTTTAAGCGAACTTTTTGAACGAAAAGTTTGTTGGATAGAAACTTTTCAATCTAAGTTTTTTGTTTGAACGTTTTCGAAGTATAAACTTTTCAATTTTGAATTTTTTTAAAAATTTTGAAGTTAAAACTTTGTAATTTAATTTTTTTAAGTTTAAACTCTCCGATTTGAATTTTTATTGAAAATTTTTTAAGTTGAATTTTAAATTGAAAATTTTGAAAACAAAAGTTTTTAAAACTTTTCAATTTGACATTTTCTAATTTAAATTTTTTTTATTTAAACTTTTTGTGTGAAGGAAACTTTTCGAGGTGAAGTGTGAAATTTTTATTTTTTTTTTAGTTTTAATTTTTCAGTTGACACTTTCTATTTAAATTTTTTAAAGTTTAAATATTCTAATTTAAAAAAAGAGAGATTTTGTGTTATAGAGGGAAAGAGGTGGGAGAAGTGAGTAAATAAAAAGAAAAAGAGAGGTGGAGGAAGATGCTCAAGAAGATGTTTTTTAAATTTGTTAAGGGTTATCTCCAAAATAGTCATACATTTACCTTTGCACAGGGACGGGAACGTGCACGTCGCAATCTTGCGAGCCTTAAAAATACCGCTGTTTTTATGGGCTCAACTGGAGCGTCCGATTGGTTTTGAAATCACATCGTACGGCGCATCAAACTGTCGGGCCGTGTTATCTTCTCATGCGCGCCTATCAGAAGAATCAGCGTCGTGGGCCAAAGGCAACCCACCCATGCGCACCTCCACCAGCGCACGGCGGGCGGGGCGGCTTGCGGCTTGGCTTCACCCACGTACGCACGCGCTGAGCCGCCCATACGTGGAACCGGAATTGTGGCCGCGTACGCGATATGCACGCGGTATGTGCCGCGCCATCTCCCACTGCAGCAGGCCGAGGGAACAAAAGGCCCACAGACCACCAGACCGTCTACCACCGCGGGTTACAGCTTACAACGGCGTCTACCAACGAGAGTTCAACTGCTGGTAAAAAGCACACGAGAATCACGCGCGTACTCGTGCCACCTTCAATACGTACACCACATGAAGTACATACCAGGACTGAACAACAACTAAGACAAGTAGACAACACTTCGAACAAAGTCCCTGGACTAGGACAGCAGTTTAAACAACAACTGTCTGTATACGTGCATACATACATAGCACGTCGTCCCATGCGTCTGGAAGCAGATGTGCGTGTTAGTAGTACGCGCATCTGTGGCCGGCGCAGCTAAGAAGCTGGCTAGTCAGCAGCACATCTCACAGATCCAGCAGCAGCAGAGTGCAGCAATACTGAAAAACACATCGAGATGGTAAAGACCAAATCACGATTTGAGGAAATTAATAACGATCTAGCAAGGTACAAGGAATTATTATGTTACATATAGATGTCAGAATATAACGAGGAGCGCGCGTACCATCCTTCAATGAAGCCTTTCTCCCCCCTTGAGGTTGTGCTTCCCCGGCGCGACTTCTTCCCGCCTTGCTCTCCACCCGCAGCCGGGTAGCCTATGCACGTATGATCAGAGCAAACACTAATTTTTGGTATGAATCTAGCTGAAGACAGAGCTAATTGAACCCTACAAAGCGTTTGTGCTGGACACAAACGTGAAGAAACTAAGACCTGGAGGTGGAGGCGGCTGGTTGTTCTCCATCACGTATGCGTACGTGCCAACTTGGTGTGGAGAGTGATGTACTAAGCGATGGATTCAACTGATGGGTGGTTGTCTTGGTTGGGATATCTATCTGGACACGCCAATACCCGATATATATAGAGGCCACTAAGGCCAGCTACAACCACAAGCTAGCCTGCCCTGCAATAATGCAAATACTTGTTAGCTTAGGTTTCTTGCAGATAAGCCTTATAACTAACCTTCAACACAGGGGAAGTGAATAGGCAAAAGGTTGCTATCACCTTTTCTAACACACAGAGGTCCCCCTTCATATCAGTTTTTAGATTATGGGTTTTGGGTATTGAGTTGCATACATCAATCAGTTCACCCAAAAAACTTAAACCGATGAGAAAAGATGGGCAATTCACTTATACTTCAACACTGGATTATAAGAGAAGTTATTTTTATTTGTGGGAGAATCAAGCTGCGAGTTGGGTTATCTGCGACTTCTAGGTTCCGGACTAGATCAACGAGAATCAGCACGAATCAACGAGAATTAGGTTTCAACCGGATTCTGGTTCTATGTAGATGCCAGTTTTTGATTGTAGGAGAAACTGTTTAGAATTCTCTTGTTATCTTTTTTTTTTTTTCTAAACAGGAACTATAGAAAAACTGAAAAGGCCAGAGAATGACAACTGGCTGATTCTGTTTGGACTTTGTTGTACAGTTTTGCTAGTAAACAACAACTTCTCGACAAAACGAAATTGTCTTCGAATTGATCACCGTGGTGGTTGAAAAGATAGACACGCGATGAAAAGTTTAACCTTTACCATGAGTGGGTGGTTTTGGTTGCGCGGTCGGCGGCCGAAGGAAGGAAATACAAAGCTTCAGATAGACGCAAACCTCACATGACACGTCGTAGCTTCCTCTTTCTGGACCTTTCCCCAAAGTTCGACATGCGTGAGGTCATTAAAAACCGGCTACATAGACCTTATTTATTTAGGTTTTTTTATTAGTTTAGAAGCTAAAATTCTAAAGTCTAAATAAATGAATAGCTTTTTATTTAGACTTTTCAAAAGTCATAAGCCTCTATATAACTAAAAGCCAAAAACCACTGGAGAGAGACTTTTTTAGCTTATTGATGATTAATTTTAGATTAATAACATTAAAATTAGATAAAATTACCTACCTTTATCATGTACAAAAGCTATTAACTTTTAAGTTATTTAAATCAAAAAACTGATTTTAAGCTATAAGCTAAAAAAAACCTAAACCTAAACCAACAGGCCGTATTCACACCGACTAGGAAACGGTCGAGCTCTTCAATTAATTTCCACTTTCCTCATCCTGCTCAAAGTTTTCAAACGATTCCCACCGCTTGACACATTCCTGTGCATGGAATTCCTACTTTCTTTCTAGCACGCCATTGATTTGTTCGGTTTCAACGCATATACGTGTATACGTATCGTATTGTACCGTGCACCTAGTTTTTTTTCCCTTTGGAAATTAATTGGCCACAAGTTTTTTTTCCCTTTGGAAATTAATTGGCCACAAGTTTTTGCATTTACTAGAGAAGGTGCTGATGGCAATCGAGCAGACCTATGATTGATCCGTGGCGATAGGGGCACCTCTTTTCCATCCAGCCATGGGCCGGGTCCCCACCTAGTGAAAGAGCCACCTCCTGGGCAATCGGGTAACTATCTGGGTAACTATCGAAACTATTAGCACCATGTAAGCTGTCTTTTCGGATAAGCTTATGGAATTTTTTAGTTCCACTACCGCTCCCACCATGGTGTAGTTAGTGGCTAATATTCCCGACTGTATATGGTGTGGAACTTTTTACTGTTGTAATTAGAGATGGCAATCAGGTGGGTGACTCTGGATACGATTGTTGTCCACCCGAAACTCGTAACCGTACCGTTCACTTAAACCGGCTAAGTTTTTTAGATATAAATCTGTGCCTACAACTGAATCCGATGGGTACTTATAGGAAGTTTGATATAACTACACATAAGCATCTAGGATACTCATTGATATAACTAAACATAGATACCCGAACCTAATAGGTATCTATTGATGTAGTTTAATGAGCTTACGTGTGTCTCTAATAAGTAGGACTCACATGTCATAGAATAACCAGGATACAAATTAACATATATGTCCATTTTATAACTTTATCGGGTATCCAACCCGAAAACTCGTGGGCCTAAAGTGCTAACCATATCCGTTCTTACTGGATCGGATACCCGCAGGTACTCAAACCTATAGATAAAATTGTCATCCCTAGTTATAATTCCAAATTTTTTTTCCTAGAACTAGCCTTCGTGTTTTTTTTTTGGGTTTAGCCTCTAGCCCGCAAAACTTATGTGCAGTGATTTTTTTGATTTATTAACACTTCGATTTCTAGCGATTTTTAACTTGATATTTTTTATTTTTAAATCTTGATTTTCGAACTATTCATATTGTGAACACTGCTCCTCGCCACGTCCGCTCGTACCGACGAATCGCAGCACAAGCCGGTGCAAAAACTCACCAGGGGAGGGGCGCCGTACCATAGCAAGGCACATCATCGCCAACGGCAAGCACCACCAGCGGCCCAGCCCTGACAACGCCCCCACCAGTCGATTAAAGGGGTACTACCCCAGGCAAGAAAAATGGGCCAAACACAGGGATAAACCAATGGGCACCTGAATCAGCCCACTAGGCAGGCACGCGCATGGATATTCATCGGCACTAGGGGTGAAAAAAAAAAACTCTTATTCAACTCGATTCGATTCGATTTAAACTCGTTCTTTAATGAATCGAGTCAAGCTGGATTTTGAACTCGTTAAGATAATGAGTTAAACGAGTGAGCTAATAAGCTTAACGAGCCATGAAAAAAAACACAAGTCTGTAACTCTAGCCTTATTCCTTCAATCTTCAAACACAGTTCTTTTTCTCCATTTCACATCCGCAACTCCCCAATTCTCGGCTCGGGCGCTCGGCTACATCTATACTCATACAGTCATAAAACTGTTGAATATTGAAGCTTTGTAGTACTTTGATAAGTAGATAGTCAAAGGCATCGTAACGAGCTAACTCGAGCCAACTCGAGTTTTTAACGAGTCAAGCCGAATTGAGTTTTTAGCTCGTTAAGAAAATAAGTCGAGTCGAATTGACTTGTTATTTCATCGAGTTTAACGAGTCGAGTCGAGTTGATATGATATCCACCGTAGTGGCACCACATCATGCCGATTGGGCAGCGAATTAACCGCTTCCATGGGAGCGCTTAGCGGTAACGCTGGACAGATGGCAGTCTAATAGCACCTCCAAACCAACGTGGAAGCAAGCAGAAGCCAGAGAAGCCCTCGACTTTGCTTTATGGATTACTAGCAACGTGGGCGCGGTGCACGCCGCGCCGCAGAGCGGTAGGCATAATACGATATCTGGGTCTTCTAGGATAAATTCCATGTAATCTTAAAAAGATTTTGAGAAAAACGGAGAAAGGATCTTCTTTTCCTGAATCTAACATTCTATACATTCACCCGTTAATAATACATGCTTCGAAAAATACTATAGATCGAAGTGAGGAAAAAAATACAAAGATACAACCGTACACATATTTTTCACTATAGAAAATATCAGAAACCGAGCTACGGTAAAAAAAAATAGAGAGATAGAGTTGTAGAATATCTCTTTCGGCGTTTTTCTGAAAATATTGGAAACCAACCTAGAAAACCGAGGTGAAAAAAAAGTCTAGAGGAAAAAGGGTGAGAAACTATTAGAGACGACAACCTTCTTTTGTCGACCATAACATTCTACATGTTCACCGAGTAATAATACATATTCTAAAAAATATCAGAGATCGAGTTGGAAATCGAGTCGGGGAAGAAGTCTAGAGATAGAGATGTACACATATTTTTAGCGATGAAAACATATTTTCCGGGGAAAATGGAGAAATGATTTTCTTTTCCCGAATCTAACACTCTATACGTTCACCCGTCAATAATACATGCTTCGAAAAATACTATAGAACGAAGTGGGGGAAAAATTACAGCTAGAAAACCGAGGTGGGGAAAAAGTCTAGAGAAAAAAGGGTGAGAAATTATTAGAGACGACAACCTTCTTTTGTCGACCATAACATTTTACATGTTCACCGAGTAATAATACATGTTCTAAAAAATATCAGAGATCGAGTTGGAAAATCGAGACGGGGAAAAAGTCTAGAGATAAAGATACACATATTTCTGGTGACGAAAACATTTTTTCCTGGGAAAAACGGAGAAAGGACCTAGACGTAAGTAGCAAGGACCTAATTGTTACGTTTTTGGACCTGTTCGCTATCTCGAAAAATTAGAAAAGGGCTTGTTCGCGATTTGAATTTAACGGAAGTTTTTTCCTATAAAACGGCGAATGAGGGACCCAAACGCGATAAATGGGAAAAAATATTCTCCTCACAAAAAATCGCGAAAGACCTATTTGTAATTTACAGGGACCTATCCGTAATTTCAAGAAATGCGGGGTTTTTTCGAAAAACGGTCTAGGAGGACAGGTGGATAGCCTCTCTGGCCGGGAACTTTGCAAGCTTTAATTTAAGGGATTATATGGAGATGGGCATCGATCGTGATGGATTGGAATTTGGAAGGGAATTAGGCAAGATGTGAACTTATGCTGGAGATTAGGGATGGCAGATCGAGTTGCATTGGCGTATATTCGAAGGCAGACACCGGCAGCTTCCACGCATGGTGGTTAATTTTATCTTAAAATATTCATTACGGAAGAAACTCTCTATATGAATAAACATATATGGCGCATTTTTTGGGCTACTACTGAAGAACAAACTTGATACTGCATGGAGATGCTGAGAAAAAAATAACAGAACAAAACTCTTCTTCAATATACAGAAAACTGACTGCCGGAGAGGGACCTGGAATAATCATATGATGTGCTCCTCCTTCAGACATTGCTATATTATTTTGGAAATGAATGAACTTCAGTTGCATGGTGGTGAAAGCCTGGTGTTTGCAAGATGTCGTGGGGACTACATATCCAAGTTATCAGCGAGCGACTGCGGTTTGAGCATGAAAATGAAATGGATTGTTGTCAAAATGGAGGTGCATCTGTCGAATTTCGAGCGCATTAGGGACAAGCTGCAATGCAAGGATGTAAAATCATTTGTTCTGTCTTAAACTTGTTCTTCGGCGAACCGTGATGTGAGAGGTGTGTGCCTTCGATGTTTGTGGCAGAAATCGAGACTAGCCGCTGCAGAAACGGAAACAGAGGTCCCCTTTCACGTCGAAGTGGTTGCAGAATATCCGGCAGGCGGTTCCGATGCTGGCGCCGGCCGGGGAGCGGTGGAGGGTAGGGTGGTGTGAGGGTGAGGTGGCGGTTGATATAGTCCGGGAGCCTAAGCGTGTAGCTAATAAGAGTATCTCCAATGATACTAACTATAAAAAATGTTCATATCATATATAGATAGTATATAGACTATCTTTCTAATAGATTAGTTATAGTATTATCTATAAAATTAAATATTAATCCATATGTAATAGATAATAAGTGCTTTGGAATCAGTTATAGCCTGACTATACATTAGTAGCCGATCTATATCTCTCTTCTCATTTTCTCTCTTCCACCTAAGCAAAATGTTGATATGGCACCCCTATAGCTAGCTGAAGTGGTACCATTAGAGATGCTCTAATACCCAACAAAACAATCCGGAAATAATAGGAGCTAGAGCATTGAAGATAACAAGATTTTACGTCATTTTCAAAGTATGAGGTCTCGTAAGCAACAACTACCTCGTAGTCTTTCTGCTAGTGGTTTGTTATATTCTTTTCTTCTAATGTAATTTATCTTAATAGTTACATTCGTAGTTTTGTATGTCTAATTTACATGTGCAATTTTATCTTTTACAAGTTCATGTTCTTGTTCTATTGTTGATGAAAATATAATAGTATCAGATGCACCAAATCTTCGTTAATTAGGTATTAGCTTTTCTACTACTTCACTGCACTATATTGTTTTGACTTATTTTATCTATTTTATTGAAATGTTAAGTATGGAATTCAATTTTTTTAATTATGTATTTGTGTTATACTTTTGTTCTATCTAAATATCTGTAGTCTTTAACAATAGTAATAGTCACTTATGTTCGGCTCGAAACATACATAATCCTGGCTCCACCACTGACCTCAATTATTCTTGGGACCACCTTCACATTTGATATTTCTGTGCTGGAGAAACGTTAATGATTCCATCCTTTATAGCGGAAAGAATTGGCGAGAGATAAGGGCGGCCACCTGTCCCTAAGGCGATTTTCCGAAAAAACCCCTCCATTTCTTAGAATTACGGATAGGTCCTTCGCGATTTTTTGTGAGAGGAAGATATTTTTTTTCATCGCGTTTGGGTCCCTGGTGCGGTATTTTACGGAAAAACCTCCCGTTAAGTTTAAATCGCGAACAAGCCTTTTTCTAATTTTTCAGGATAGCGAACAGGTCCAAAAAAATAACAAACAGGCTCCTGCTCCTTACGTCTAGGTCCTTTCTCCGTTTTTTTTCTCCGTTTTTCCCGGAAAAAATGTTTTTTGTCACAAAAAAACACAGATTTGTTGAAGGTTTATAGCATCCCATGGATTCGCCAACGGGTCATACCGACCCATTTTATTTAAAAAATATGAAGATCGAAAATTCGACCAAATTTTCCGTTTTCTAAAAAAATACAGATTTCATCGAAGGTTTATAGCAGCCCATGGATTCGCCGATGGGTCCTATCGACTCTACAGAACGGTGCAGCTGTAAGTTCAACCATCATTAGTATGGTTTTGGTGTTAATGACAAATCTAATCTTGTATTAATGACAAATCCAATATTAAGTTTATCCCCTAATGCGATATTGTTATTAATGACAAATCTTATATCGAGACTAACATGTTTGTTTAGAATATCTTTGTTTAGTCTCATCGCATTGAAAAATGGAAAACCCAAGGTATGTTTGCATATTTATTCTAGTATTAGTTGCATACTTTGGAGTCAAGTTAAAATATGAATGTCCCCGTTATATTAACCACAAAACGTGCATCATGTTCCCAATCCATACATTACATGGATGCACACACTTAGGGGGAGTTCGTGGTTTAACTTGATAGTTTCATTGTATTGATCTATTCTTTATTGACACATATAAGGATCAAGACAAAGAAACTAAATCCTTGAGTATATGTTTGAATTGCCTAGTTATAAGTATACTCATGGTAATATAGGATATACTCCAATACGATCAAATTGGATATGTGCATATTATGTCCAAGTCAATTATATCTATGCACATATACATGTGGGGTGTATTCTATAGTTGATGATTTAGAGTAATGATCATTTCCATATAGTTTACATATAATGGATCATTACTTTCCATCAACATGAGTATATGAAAACTTGTGTAGTTAATATATACTCATATCAATTTAAATGATAATTTAAAATTGAGTTCATTTGTCTTAATTAATTATTAACGAACACTTCATCATGTGTTGATGGTGTTCCGTGATTAATTGAGGACAAATGAATAGTTCTTAAGTATAATAAAGCATGAGTTGCATTATTGTACTTAAGACACACTTAAATCATTTCTATTGATTTAGGGTTGTGCTCAATTGATCTAGAGGCATCCATTATGTGTTAATGGAGTGCAAGAGATAATTGAGATAACCATGCATCTTGGACTGACAAGTTTCTTGAGTTATGTTTGAGTTAGGTCCAAAGATGAATAAGATGATGAGAACGGGACAAGGACGGCATCATGAGTTGATGGGCGTCAAGAGTGGATCCCGAAGAGGAGTCGAGTAGAGATCCCGGGGGAGAAATCAAGTGTCAATCATAAAGACCCCAAAGGGGATTGCTTGTGCGCGGCGACGAAGGTATAATTAGATAGGCTAAGGACTTTGTAGTCTTTGAGTCTAAGGTTTTAATCGCCGTGCTATTAAGAGGGGTTGTCTCTTTTGCTTGAGCTTCATCATGTGTTGGTGATCTCATTCCGCGTTCACTCGAGCTCAAATCTTATTTGATTTGGTTTTTGCATATGGGTTAACCATTTGGCATGTGTTGCGAATGGGTTAAACTTATGCTTGGTTGCATTTGGTTTTCGCATTATGCTTTGATTTGCATGTGTTGCAAATAGGATAAGCTAGTGCGTTGGCTTTTGCGTGAAGTTCATTTTTGCATGTGTTGCATTAGTTGAAGCTTCATGCTTTGGTTTCGCAAAACATCTTTATAAAACCTTGGTGTTGCTTGGAGCTAAGTTTTGCATGTGTTGCAAAAGGAGAGAGCTCAAGCACGATTTGGTGTTTGTGTGCTTGTATAGAGCTAGAGGCTTGCATGTGTTGCGAGTAGAGAGCTCATCGGTTTGAATTGGTTTTGGTGTTTAGTTGAAGTTTGGTTTTGGTGTTGCATGGAACTAGAGAATTGCATGTGTTGCAATTAGAGAGTTCATGCACCATGATTTGATGTTGCTTGGAGCTAGACTTTTGCATGTGTTGCAAAGAGTAGTGCTCAAGCATGATATTGGTTTAATGCGTTATTTGCAAGTTCGTTGTGCGAATAAACTGAGGTTTATGAGTCCGGAATTCCGAGAGCATGTGAGTGGGGCTTGCAACGGGTGTTGGCAAGTTGACCGGGTCTTGTGTTGACCTTCACATGGCTAGGGGGATTAATCTCATAAACTCGAGTTTGATTTGCTTAATACGTTTTGCAAATAGTCTTTGAGTTGATTGCGAAATGTGTTTTCGCGAATTTGGTTGAATTCTTTGAGCATGAGCAAAAGTGGTGCAAATGTGTTTTGCACGTGTGTATGATCGTATGTGGATCATCTTGTAGCTCAAAGAAGAGTGTTTGATTTTTCGGAGATTTGTTTGCGAAGATTCAGGAGTTGGGTCAGAGCGGGCGGTGCGACCGGCCCGGGTCTGGTCGGACCGGCCGGGCGGTGCAACCGCCCCGTCTGCGGCGTGTTTTCAGAGAGGTGTTTGAGGTGCGTTTGGGTTTTGCAGCGGTTGGACCGCCAGAGGGCCGGTCGGACCGGAGGCGCGGTGCGACCGGGTGTTTTGCGGTGCAACCGGCCGTGCAACGGTCGAAAATCCGACCGTTGCTCTGTGAGGAGCGGTATGACCGGAGGAGGTCCGGTTGGACCGGATTTCTCGGGTTTTGTCCTGTTTTGCCCCCAAACAGCTAGTTTTCTTGTGTGGGGTATAAATAGACCCCTTGGGGGGCTTGGGCAGGTTGTTGTTGCTGTTTTTGAGTATTTGGGAGAGGTGTTGCATGTGTTGCACACTCTCAATTGAGTTTTGAGCTAAAGAGTGAGACTAATTGCATTTGTTGCAATTAGGAAGTGGTTTGGGTACCTCTTGTGCATGTGTTGCACTTGAGGGAGGCCTTGTGCATGTGTTGCACTTGGTGATCACCGAGGAGCGCATTTGTTGTGCCCGGTGAAGTTCAAGCGAAGGAGCGGCTTGTTACTCTTGGAGGTTGCCGACTCCTAGACGGCGTAGGCGTCGTGCGCGGGAGCTCTCGTGGTGTGAGAAGCCCCGGCAAGTTTGTGAAGGTTCGGGTTGAGCCTACACGCGAGCGTGAAAAACCACGACTAGTGGAAAGAGGCGGGTGCTCGAGCGGGAGCCGGTCCAAGTGTGGGCTAGCCTCAACGTGGACTAGGGGAGACCGGCAAGTCTCCGAACACCACGGAAAAACATCGGTTGTCCCTTGTCTCTTTACTTTCAAGTATTTACCTTGTGCATATTATTGATTGCTTGAATGTATTAGAATTGCTTAGTATTAATTGATTGTTCAATTTAGCAATTCTAGTGTAGAGACTTAATTTAGATAGTGCACTAGTGAGCCTAGTTGATTTAGACTTTAAATTGTCAAAACCTATTTATCGCTTCCGCATATATCTTTGATTAGGTTTTGTCTTAGGGGTGTATTAGAGCGAATTGATTAGAGAACGATTAATTTTGTAAAACGCCTATTCACCCCCCTCTAGGCGCATCCTCGACCCTACAGCAGCGTAGCGCGCTATTATTGCTAGTTAGCATGAATGCTTATGGCCTGGACTTTGTTACTCGCATAGTGCACAAGGCATCGATGCCACGTACAGGTTAATGAAGTAACACAATACATGGTTGAACTAGCACAATCTAAAACCACGTTTCCTTAGCAAGCAAGGGGAATAAAGGGGGTTGGGCTGTGCAGCCAGTCCAGGTCGGACTCCGTCGTCCAGCCAGTCCCAGCGCCATGCATAAAAGGACGGGCAAGTAGGTGATGCTAGCTTAGGTTTGCTGCGCCACCCAAAACCCTTAACCCCTGATGGTTGCGGCCGCTGCCGTACCCTATCTATCCCTCGCTACAGAGCTGCTGTCTAAGGCCGCCACTGCCGCGCTAGTTGCTGCCGCTCAGGCCGACGCAATCAAGGAACCAACTGCCTAGGTGAGCACAGGGTTCAAATTTTCGCCGAAATTCGGCAAAATTTCGGATTTCGGACCCCTCCGAGATTACAAAAGCCGAGCAAATTCAAAAATTCAAAAAAAATTTGAAAATGCTACAGTAATTTCGGAAATTTCGGGTTTTGAATCCGGTTTTTGAAGTTTGAGCACCGGATTTGGTCCAATAACCTATTAGAAAGTGATCTTATATGAAAATTTGATGAAAAACTATTTTTTTGAGATTTTTTAAAATTTGGGCAGAAACACTATCAGATTTTTCAAAAATTTTAAATGCTTGATAATGATATTAAAAATTTATCATACCATCCTTAGTAGTTTAGGATCATACAAAAAAAGTTTAAAAATAATTTAACATCATTTGTTACCTTTAAAAAATCAAAAACAGAATGGACATAATTGGGACAGTAAACTTGTTAGATTTTTCTAAATTTTCTCGAGTGTGATCTTCATCTAAAATTTTTATGAAAGATTAATAATTTCCTCAGTACTATGATATAAAATTTTCAAAAAATTTCAACTTTATTTGTTTTCTCAATAAAATCTATCAATGCAGTAAGCACTGAACTTAATTTGTTGTATTATATTTCAAAAATCAAACAGAGAAAGAACATAAATGGTATTGTGCCTTCTATGAATTTTATAAATTCACTGGAGCGTGATCATAATTCAAAAATTTTATGAGATGTTAAGAATTTCCTTCTCACCCTTATGTAAAATTTGTAAAAAATTTAAACCTTTCTTATTGCTAAAGTAAATATATTATTGATCATCGGCCTTTTAACAGGATAGTAGCACTGTTGGAATTTTTAAACATTCATGACATCTGATCATCATATGAAAATTTTATGAGAATATTATGGATGTGTCAGGACCATCCAGAAAAATTTTCAACATTTTATAACCTCGTTTGTTCTAATTTTCATTCGGATGAAACTTGCCGCTCAGCGCTTTACCAAGACAGTACCAATGTTTGAATTTTTAAACATTCTTCACATTTGATCATCATCTGAAATTTTTACATAAATATCATAAATATTTTATGAATCTCTGAAAAAAATTTCAAAATTTTATAATGTCGTTTGTACTATTTTTCATCCGGTTCAAACTTGTTGATCAACGTTTCATCTACATAGTATCAATGTTTGAATTTTTAAAAATTCCACAGACATTATAATCACATGAAATTTTTATGAGAACATATCTAATGTGTCAGGAATCTACAAAAAAAATTTCAAAATTTTTTACATCGTTTGAACCAATTTTCAGTCAGTGCAATTTGGGAGAAATTTCGGGTAATTTCGGCAAAATTTCGGAACCAAACAAACCGGATTTGAATTTTGCTTTTTGAATTTTGAATGTACTCCGGCCGAAATTTCGGAATTTCGTCCGAAATTTTCTTCAAAACGAAAAGTTTAACCCTGGGTGAGCATTGGGGCAGCCGATTCGTGTGCTAAGCCGCACTGTGGCAGTTGGATCACTCGTAGACTTGGCTATTGGGTCCAGTTTTTTTTGTCTGATTTGTGGCACAGCAGTCACAGTATAGTCGAAACATGGTATGACACGTATACGTACCGATCAGATCGACATGGCACGAATGACAAGGTCATATCGAGCCTCGTGATCGACCACGGTTGGCAGCACAGTACGCTTGTGTGGGCCATGTTTAGACCGGCACGGCACGAAACAGGCCCAATGAGCCCAAAGCAGGCATCGCACACGGTAGTACGCTCTGCCGCGTCGTTACGGCATGTTGTGGCTCACTCTTCGACCGGTGCTATTGCGGTTCTCGCATGCGGAGAAAAGAGAAAATAACGGAGATGCTAAAAGATAGAGTATGAAAACTAGAGAATACATGTTCAAGACCCGCTGTCGGTGTACTTTGCACCGGGGTACCCTCTCCGCTGCAGAAGTTGCAGGCCCAAAAGCGGCCCGCCAAAGATGGCAAAGATAGCGACAGTGGGCGATCGAGCTCGCCGGGCGAGGAGTCCACGAGCCCCTTGCGGCGGTGGGCGATATACTTTCATTGGCGAAGCGGCCCGCATGGTGCCTGGCGGCGGTGGGCGATCAGCCCGCCGCCGAGCTGAGTCCACGTGGCCTCGGCGAGTAGGTGGGCGATCATACCGCTTTCGCCGGGCGGCGGCAGCGTGGTGCCCTAGCGGCGGTGGGCGACATACCGCCACGGGCGTCGGTTCAGCGGTGGCTGGCGGCGGCGGTGTTGCCCCTTGTCGTCGCCACGGAGGCAACTAAAGGAATAAGGAGAAGGCTTCGCCTCGAGGTCTCCTTCCCGACATGCTGAGTCAGGACCATTAATTGTGGAGGATTCTGCTATCGACATGACGACGGCTTATCCCTCTGACGCCTCTCACCAAACCCGTCGCAGGAGTGTCATATCCCGTGCGGACCGAGCGAAGCCACGCAACGGCATGGAATGGGGCTTGAAGGACAAGGCTGCAGTGACGGGTTTAATAAATGAGTCATGGGTCAATGAGATAAGGCTCGAATGATGGGTGTAATTAATGAGTCGTAGATCAGTATAGCGTCATCCTCTCACCTGCCCCGGCCGGCCCATCTATATAAGGGCGCCTCGGTGCATGGAGGAGAGGGACGGAACGAAAAGGAAAAACAGAAGCACAAAACTAGGGGAACCACTGTAACCTCCTCCACACTTCCTCAACAAAGATCTAGCAGGACGTAGGGCTATTACCCGCGCTAGGGGCCTGAACCTGAGTACATCACCGTGTCCATTGATCCGCTGATCCCCGGGATCCATCGTAGAGAGACATTAGGGTTTTCGGCCACGAGGACGCCCTCTACCGAACCATTCCTTCCATCCTGGGAGTAGTCAACCCTGTTCGTTGACGGGGTCCTGTCAGGCGGAATACGTCGACAGGAGCGCGCCAGGTAGGGGGCTAGTGGTTGGCTCACCCAGCTATCTCTCCAGCGAATTCCGGTCTTCTGTCCAAAAGGACCTTGCATCTGGTGATGGTGGGTTCGCACTCGCAGCGACAAGAGGTGGCGGAGGCTAGCAGCGCCCAGAACACATCCCGGCACTCTCGCCGGGCGAGGGATCACCTCACGCCGCCCCCACAGGAGGGCGGTGGTGTCTCCCCAGCTGTGGCCGAACTTCCGGTTCGGCGTCGGCTGGCCATGGAGGCTGCCACTCCGGCCTAGAACCTGCATGCGGTCCGTCTCCTCCTGGACCACCCCCGGTGGAACTTACAGGACACCCTGGCCACGCCGTGGCTGCAGGATATTGCTGGCCTCGTGGATGCGGCCCAGCTCCGAATAGGGATGCCCGACCGGTCTGGGACCGTCGGTACCCCTCGACCAAGGGTGCCCGTCGATCGCACCCAAGCTTCCAGCTGCCCAAGTAGGAAGCGCTCTGGCCAGGAGGGCCAGGTAAAGGAAAGGACGTGCAAGAGGAAGGTCCCGGCTCCGCGAGGAGCCGTGAGGACCTGATGGGCCATCTGGAGAGCCCGCGCTGGCGATGCGGCGGTGATTTGCGTGATCACCTGCAGCGTCGTCGCGCTCGCGACGGACGGATGGCCCTTGGGGGTGAGAGTTCCTCTCGTGACTCTCACCTTCAGAGCGAGGAGGAAGCCCGCTCCTCCGACTCTGCGGGGAGTCGCAGTCCGCACTCCCCGGCGCGGTCTCCGGGGCGGGGTTCGGGTGGACGGCAGGATCCCCCCTACGGCGTCGGATGCTAGGCGTTTTCCCGACGGCTGCGCCGCATGGCGTGGCCCGAAAGGTTTTGCCCGGCCTCCATCGAGAAGTACGACGGCACCACCAACCCCGAGGAGTTCTTGCAGATCTACACCACGGTGGTGTGTGTCGCTGGCGGGTCTGAAAAGGCCATGGCCAACTACTTCCCAACGGCCTTGACGGGGTCCGCCCAGTCCTGGCTGTTGAACCTCCCGCGAGGGTCAGTGCGCTCGTGGGAAGAGTTGTGCGGCCTCTTCGTCGCCAACTTCCAAGGCTCCTCCGCACAGCCGGGCGTGGAGGATGATCTCCATGCCCTCGAGCAGGAAAAGGGGGAGTCGTTGCGCGACTTCATTCGACGGTTCTGCCACTGTCGCAACACGATCCCCGGATTTCGGAGCAGTCGGTTGTCATCGCCTTTCGAAGAGGCGTTCGCGACTGCAAGATGCGGGAAAAGATGGCGACCCGCGATATTGCCACCACCTCCGAGCTCTTCTCCCTGGCGCACAAGTGCGCGCAGGCCGCGGAGGCTCGGGGGCCGGTGTCCGCCGCCATGAGGACGCGGCGGAACGGCCAGAGACCTCGAGGGCCCCACCGCAAGCAAGAAAGCGCGAAGCGCCGAGGCAGGCCGAGACCAGCGGGTCTCGCCATCGAAGTCGGCGTGAAGACGCCGCGACCGGAAGCGATCGCCGTGATAGGCGGGATGACCGCCGCGACCAGCGGGATGATTGCCGAGGGCGGCGTGGCGATCGCCGCGGTCGGAGGAACTACCGCCACTAGGAGGAAGGCGAGCCTTTCTGCCCGATCCACCAGACTAACTCACATGGCCTAGATGACTGCCGGGTTGTGAGTAAGATGGTCGAGCAGCGGCTCAAGGAGCGCCGCCCTCACGACAACAACCAAGACGAAGACTCCGCCTCGCTGGCCTTCCAGCAGGCGGATCGCGCCGTGGCGTACAGTCACGGTGGCTCGTCCACCTACCCCTCCAACGCGTCCTATAAGCGGCTGAGGAGGGAAGTCCGCGCTACGGCGTCGAGTTCAGGGGCGTGTCGGATGCTGAAGTGATCGGAGGAGCCGATCACCTTCAGTCGGGGTCATGTCAGGCGAAATAAGCCGACACCCGCGCTCTGCCACGTTTTTACGGCATGTTGTGGCTCACTCTACGACCGATGCCATTGCGGTTCTCGCATGCGGAGAAAAGAGAATAACGGAGATGCTAAAAGATAGAGTATGAAGACTAGAGAATACATGTTCAAGACCCGCGCTCTGCCGCGTCTTTACGGCAGGTTGTGGCTCACTCTACGACCGATGCCATTGCGGTTCTCACATGCGGAGAAAAGAGAAAATAACGGAGATGCTAAAAGATAGAGTATGGAGATTAGAGAATACATGTTCAAGACCCTGATCACGTGCACCAAGCTGCTCCGCATTAGGGTATTCCATACCATGGTGTATGGTTTTTAACGAGCCAGTAACTCTGTACATGTTCAAGAGTGGATAAAATTTAGTTATTTTTTCTCTAATATTTGTGTCAATTACTTTAGCTCCGTACGTTTTGACTCTTTTCCTTTTGTCACAATAGTACAAATAGACCGGTTCCAGGCGAGTCCATATTAGTAGGAGATCCATGGCCAATACCAAATTCTACCAATACGCATACTACATACACAGTTTGCATACGAAGAAATGCATCAGCCGAGGGAACCCCGGATAGTTCGGAAATTGAAAGAGCACGGAGGTCTCAATCCCTGTCTTTTTCAGAAAGAACAGAGGTCTGAATGCTTCTTTTAGCAGAACAAAGGTGTCAATCAAAAAGACAGGAAGAAACAAATATTTTTTTAGGAAAATTATCTAATTTTATATTAATAACACGTGATAAATTACACGAGTATCCAACTTTTACATTGAAGATATCCAGTGAACAACTCGTTACTATCAAGTCTTTGAGGTAATGAACTGCTGAACTTATTTATCTTCCTTGCTGAAAACTCCAGACAAAACCCATCACGGGCAAAAGAAATCTGACAAATAACTCGTTGAAGAAAAAGGCTAGAATAAGTTGATTTAGTATAAAAAAAAACACAGAAGGGACTAAAGAAAAAAAAAACTAAAATTGCTTTTGAAAATCCACAGGTCTCTGACCCACTCAACACCGACAATAAAGCCGGGGAGGAGGGGAGACGCACCGGCAAGATAAGACGGTGGGGAAGCTCCTGCCCACGGCTAGGTTTTGCCCCACACGAGGATTCAAATAAGCTGGCCTAAAAATTGCTCAGCCTTTTGGGTCGACATCCATAGGCCATAGCCCAACAATTCGGCCAACCTCCGGCCTCATAAAAGCCTAGAAAGACGGGCATTTACTTACCACGGTATATATGAAGCCCATCGAATTTCCCAATGGAAAAGTTTCATTTTCATCTGAAGGTAACATTTTTTAAAAATCTTAATTAAGATTTCTTTCGTTATAATTTATAACCACCATATGATTACCAATTAGTGTTGATGACCGGATGCGGATGGTATATCGTAAGCTTCGATCCCAGTTTCAAACGTCATATGGTGTTGTAGGTAGCGGAATACAGGAGAGATCGTATGATCAAAAGCTATAATAATTACTGAGATAGAATTACAGGTCTGATTAGGCTAGAATCAAACTGAAATGTGCTGTCTTCTGGAACTATGTTGCCTGACAGATGCATCTCTTGGTTGCTTTAGAAAAGTACTTCCTAGCTATATATCTATCTATATCTATACTAATTAGTTACTCCAAGAAAGCTCCTACATTAACTACAAAGATTTTGCCATCTATTTGGTGGATCCAAGCTATAACTGTTCAGATTAAAAGGTAGAGTCCAAGCCAAGCACAGTTAAAATAACTGAAATTCAAAATAAAAATAGCAATTTGATTTCTATACAACTTCCAACGTAATATCCACAAATAGCTAAAATTCAGAATAATAATTAAATGAAAATTAGTAAATTAAAAGAAAGATTCCAGTGCAGTCAAAATTAACTAGAATTCAGATAAAAATAAAAAAACTAGATGATTTAATTTCATATGAATTCCAAAGTAAAATTCCTAAACAACTAAAATTTGAAACAATAATTAAATGAAAAAACCTTATACATGCAAATTACAGTCTGAAACTGAAAATTTCCACCCCAAGTATGATCCAAAAGTATGCATATTCAAAATAAAATTGAAGGATGATTAGATATTTGATTTGTAGATGAATTCCTAAAATTTTAAAATTTGTAATAACTACCTATACTAATTATAATCTACAAACAAATTTTCAATAAGAACTAAATAAATTACAAATTCAGAATAAAAATTGAAATAAGATTACAAGTTTGATTTGTATATAGATATGCTTGCAATCAAAGTTTAGATTAAGTGAAAGATCTATATCAAGTACAACATAAAGTTTAGAATAAAAAATAGAGAAAAAGTAGCAAAATTTAAATCGAAAAAAATAGAGAAAAAGTAGCAAAATTTAAATCGAAAGAAAGACTCTATACCAATTACAATATGAAATTCATAATTAAAATTAGAAAAAACCTAACAAATTTATTTTATACGAATTACAAAGTAAAATCCTGAAATACATAATATTAAATGGAAATTAACAATTGGATTTGTATGTGAAATCCAAACTTAAATTTCCAAAAAAAAAACTGCGTGTCAAGTGAATTTGATTTGTGTTAAAAATGAATATTCACAATTAGAACTAAATGAAAATTATAAATTCAGTTCTATAAAAAAATCATAAATTGAATAAAATAAAAAGTAGGTATTTGATTTCTATAAATATAAATAACGAAATTCAATTAGAAAAAATTGTAAAATTTGTAAATGCAAAAAAGGTTTTTGGCTTTTCTACCTCAAGTTTTGTTTTTGTTCTTTTAATACTTTATGTATGAAGGTCGAATGCTTTTCTTTACTGTAATGCATATTGATACGGCAAGCATCGCCTAATTTTTGTGTTGGGAGAGAAAGAAAAACATCTTATCATAGATATGGTAATTAGAATTATGTGGAAGAATCAAATAGGTTTAAAACTTGCTTCCTCCACTATTTGTATGCCACATTAAGCACCAATTTTTTTCTTTCTTAATTAATCATGCAAGCAAAATAGCTTGCTTTTGTACCATATCTCTCAACGATGCTCCAGTTTTTTTCCTGTTGCGTCAACACAAGTGCTATTGACTCGGTGCATATCAAATTATCAATTCGTCAATTATCTCTCAACGATGCTCCAGTTTTTTTTTCCTGTTGCGTCAACACAAGTGCTATTGACTCGGTGCATATCAAATTATCAATTCGTCAATTAGAAAACACTTTTTGTCATTTGTAGAACTTAGACATGTTCTCAATAATTGGTGATTAAAATTAAAATTGAAATTATATTGTCCTTTAATCTACTCTTGATAAATTTTATATTAAGTACTATTTTTAGAATGTAAAATTATATTTAATTATTTTATCTTTAAAATGGAGACTAAATTCTTTATCCAAGAAGTCTCTAATTTGTATTCTAGTTTTTGCCTTTCAGTGTTTCAGAATTAATTAATGGTAGATTTTGCCTTTCAGCGTTCCAGAATTAATTACCACTCTCTTAACAGCATGTTTTGAGAATATATAAACGTATCACGAATACCTTTTGCAAAAAGAAAATATAGCTAGTTTCTTTCAATAAATATAAACTGTGTCCAGTTCTGTCGAAGCAACATGTTTGTTAAAAAAAAATATTTGCCAGGAAATAGCATATATATTCAAATCCGGACTGAGCCGAGGAGCACAACTGCACCTCAAACGCGTGTGGGGAGTCTATATCCTAATTGAAGGGCAATGTAGAATAATCTTGCTTGAAATATATATATATATAAGAATTTCTCTTCTACCGTATGGTCATCGTGGAAACGATCATGCTTGTCGAATTTGCACTCTGAGACCTTGTGCTTAGAATACTTCAAAGTTCAGACACGAATTATAACATCTAACTATAACGGGACGTTCAATAAGCTACATACATATATATACATATAGGTCCAATACCGTATGATCGTCGCGGAAACGATCATGCTTGTCGAATTTGCGCACTGAGACCTTGTGCTTAGAATACTTCGAAGTTCAGACACGAATTCTAACATCCAACTACAACGGGAGGTTCAATAAGCTACATACGTATACAGGTTCTATTTGTTTGACCTTTTTCAATCCTAAATAGAGGGGTGGCTTTTTAACTGTTTTTTTTTTTTGAAAATCTATAAGACTTTATATAACTAAAAGCTAAAAAGAAAAAATCAGAGTGATATTTTTTTGGCTTATAAAGGGTTAATTTTAGACTAATACCAATGAAATTAGTGTAAAATAATCTACCTCTACTACTTAAGCTAACAAATTAGCTTTAAATTTATAAACCTAAGCATAAACAAATAGAGCTATACTCTATTGAAGAGAAGCACTATTTTACGGCCTGATTTGGGGGCTTTAAGCCAGCTTTGCTCCGGTAAGCCCCCTTCCTTCAAAATAGCCTAGCTTTTAAATGGCTTTTGGTATAAGTTAGAAGCTATATCTAACTAGCAAAAGCTAAAAAACTAAAAGCTGGGCTAGACCTGTTTTTGCAGTTTATTACTGAGAGAAATTAGTTATTTGTCAAACGATTTCTTATAAAAAAAACTACAACTGTTCAGAAAGCTTAAAAGTAGTTTTTTCAGAAAAACTACAGCTCCTTCAAATAGGCCCTAAAGCTTTTCAATAGAAAAAATATTTTCCCTGAAAATTCAATCATTTCTTTGAGAGAGAAAGGGAGTTAGCTTTTCAACATAAATGGAGTGTATACTCGTTTATAAGTTTGTTATATATACGTACCCATAACTCACCATTTGAAACACCATATCAATCTTCCAAAATTTTCCAAAGAGATAGACACAAGAAAATTCATAAACACAAACTAAAATACATAAGTTTGAATCAAACGTGCTAAATCAACGCTATATCCTCATTGCATGCTATATAATGCACTATCGAGAGACCAGTGGTGCAACATATGTATAGCTAAAACAAATTTCTCTCTCTGGTCATAAATAATCATTTTGGATATCAACATAGTCTCCAAAACATAATTTTAACCACTAATTTCTATTACAAAATTATAATAGTATAAAATTACACATATATCCAAAACGATAGTTATTCGTAAATGCAGAAAGTATTAAGCAGCATGCGGGGGATTTAAGTATGGCACGCGTGCATAGTGCATACGTGCACGTGATCTAAGACAAGTTAACCAGGGATATCCTAAAATTTACTCGTCCTTTCTCCGTTGGTATACCGCCTAACCTATTATTGCGATAAAACTGATGGTGCGTGCTTAAAAACTCTAAAAAAAACAGAAATACAGTATAAGTTCTCACAAAAAAAGAGAGCCACATATTCTTAATTTGGTGGGTCCTAATTACAACTAATCCACAACACTACTGGATGTTAAATGTAACATGTTTACTCAAAATAAGAGAACCATAAACCATTAAAAAGTAAGATCTAAGTCAAATATTGAGTTGTGAAAAATTTGGAATCTATGTCGTAGTGTACTAGGCCACACCGTGCAATTTCGCAGGTCAAACAATCTAGAAGATATATAAAATTGGATCACGGTAGCTCATAAGATCAGATTTCTCATTTGAAGTTTCAACACATGTCATCTTTCAGTTATAGTTACACTGTCATATATAGGCGGGCATATGGGTGCAGGGTGGCTTTATTATTTGGCCACAAAAGTGCTACTGTATACGTAATAGGCGAGCTAGCACAAGCCTGCATATATAGTTCGATCGACCAAGCAAACTATATAACATCTAGAGATGAACTATGCTTTCTCCCAAGAGAATGAAAGGCGAATGACATTCCAAGAACATGAACTATTAATTTGATATCGAACAGTTATTAATGAATAGATAGCACTTAATTACGATTCCAATGACACAATGGTTTTGATGAAATAATTCATTAACTATCACTTTCGAAAGTCAATATGAAATGCTCTCTTTTGGTGCATGATAAGAGGAAGGATATATAAGGATGCTAATGGACCAAAACCTAGAAAGATCTGATCTAAGCCTAATATTCTTTTTATAGATCTGTATCTAGCCTGATCCAAAATAAGTGAGGTTCAAACTTGGCCTAGACCCAAATGAAAGCCTGGGCCTTGATCTGGATAAACTGTTTGTTTGATGAGTTGATAGTTTACGGTGCAATATTCAACTGATTCTTAGATCATAAATGAACTACAGTATGATTGAAATAGATAACAAACATGTACTATCCAAATAAACTTGTCGATACCAAAACTCAGGTAAGGTAGAGTAAAGATCAAACATCAAAATCCCCACAAAAGATCAAAGGTCTCAAGAAAATACTATCCCATTAAACTTTATGTGGCATTAGTTAGTTTGCGACTAAACAGATATATTGGATCTAACACTAACCCTCTTACCTACACTTAGGATTAACACACTATACAAAATGAGCTAACTACAATCAAGCACACATAAAACTTAACAAAAGTTACATGTGCTGCCGCACTAATTCTGCTAGCATTATTTCAAGTTATCGAATAAAACTGAGCAGAATAATCCAGTGCCAACTCAAAATTCAATCAATGTTTACTATAAATAAAATTACCATATATCATCATAACTAAATCCTTAAACAAAAGAAAAACTTATGAATATTGATAGCCATGAGGATATATCCCCTTTCTTATTAATCTACTATCAATAAATTTCAAAACTATTGTTGTTGTATTTTAGTTCAAGAATAGTGCCATATGGAAACACATTGTTACCACTTGAATATGGCATTGTAAACTATCAATTCGAATCACTGTTACAGCCTTAGTAAGTAAAAAATAAAGATTACTCCGATGTCTATAATTACATATCCCACTTACTGACTTACTAGACACAAATGTTGATGTTAAAAGTTAGAACTGAAAGTATACTATTGAAGTATGTAAAACAAAAAAAAAAAGAGAAAGCATTAGTGTTAAAGCCCAATTGATTTATCTAGCTGGTGGTAAGAGATTTAGTAGAAAAACATAAAGTCTAAGCCTATTCCAATCTAAGCCTAGATCTAATCCAAATAACTATGGTCTAATCTAAAAGCCTAGACCAGTCCAAGACCATTAGCACAGCAAAAGATATAGTTGATTAGTTGTACCAGGAGAACAAAAACAACAATCGATCCTTAATAGTAATGCTAGCTAGTTAGCTAGAAATACACATTACAAACATGTAAAATTTATCTGCAAACATGCATAAATGCTGCATGATTTTAGTTCCACCTAGGCACATACGCATAAGATCACACGTTTAAAATGCAAAATAATGCACCTACCAACCTAAATGATTTAGTACAAATTATATATGCATGATTCCTTTGGTTATTCACTAGCTAGCCACGTTATGCTACGCAACTCAATTTTCTGGGAAAATAGCTTGATGTCAAACCATATGTAATTGAAGCAGATACGTAGAAGATCCATAAAAATATTAGTTTAGTAATAGCATTGGCCTTACTATTTAAAATAACATCCGTTTCAAAGCTAAACTACTAAGTTGTAAATGAGACAGAAATACTAGTGACATGATGTTGCCATTATTGTGCTGCTGGTCACATGCATTTGTATCTTTAGGAGACAATATTTCATTATATCAATTTAGAACCGCGTACATGCAGATCAAATCAAATCATATATAGTACTGTCTCGAAATCCGTATATGTTCAAAAACATTCCTGTCAATTGTGACATGCAAATGCTACATGTTAGCTATAATAATATATTAGCTAGACACTAGCTAGGAGCTGAAGACCGCAGGGATGACCTACAATATACTATATATAAGTAACAAAGAAGGGAACAAAATACGCTGTTATGAAATGCAGACAGATCACCAAATGAGACTGTAGAAAGTCCAATGTATGAAAAAGTACAACACAAGTTTAACTAAGAAGAAAATAAAACCAAGATAATCATTTTATCATAGATTCTACATCACACCATCTTAACTAATTAGTTGGGAAAGATAACTCTCGGGACAGATAATTCACTTGTAGTCTTGTGCCATTTCAATATAAATAATGAAAAATATATATACAACTGTAGCATTAAAACGCACGCACATATATATATATATATATATATATATATATATATATATATATATATATATATATATATATATATATATATATGGGGTTAGTGTGTCGAATCTGTATGTCGACTCCACATGCCAATACGGGCTTATTTCTTCTGAATGCACCCAAAACACCCGTACGAGAATAAACCATTTGATTTAGACAAATCTTAATCTCTCTCTAGCTAGCTGGCTACTCTCTGCAGTCTAATCTAAAAAGAGATAGGAACTGCATAGAACATCACACGCACATATATTCCGACTAACTAATATTTATTTATACTTCACCCGTTAGTAAAGCAGTAAAAATATATAATTTAATAAATCAATAGCTAGGTCTAAAATCTGCGGTTACTAATACATTACTTTAAAATTTGTCTCTATATACGTGCGCGCGTGCTGTGCGTACACCCAACCATTGGACGTCTAATTTTTTTTGAAGGTTTGGGGAGGGAGCAAAACACATGCAAACTTATCTGGCTCACTACAGAACCAATCTACAAGCAGAACAGTGGCCATGTAAAGAGAGTGATAGAAGAGAGAGAAAGGAATGTGCTGATCTCCCATAAGATCGAGGCCAGCTGCAAGCTAGCTTTATGAAGATAAATCAGAACACAAATGGACAGTAAAGGGAGGCCAGGGCCGGAAACTAAGAGTAGAGCAGGCCATCATATACAGGGAGGTCAGAGGCGGAATCCATGTTGATGCAGCTAACAATGTATGTGCAGAGAGGAGATATATGTCTACACGGAAGCATGTAACCATAGATCGATGGGGTGTGTGTCGTGTAGTGACACTCCGTGTTGCACTCATGCAAGACAAGAGATCCATTTGTCCACAGCCGAGCAAATCCCACTATTTTCTGCGTGGCATGAGTGTGTGTGGCAGTGTGTGAGCCCAAGCACTATTGGGCCATAAAGACATAGGCCATGCTGCATGGAAAGCGTTGCACTAGAGAGAGAACGAGAGGGAGCTGTGAGAGATAATATATAATTAATACATGCAATAGTCATGAACTGTAGATCAAGGGGGGAGAGATGCCTGGTGTCTGACGGGGGGGCTCATCTCTCTCCCTTCAGTAGTAGGGTGTGGCCAGGGCCAGCTTAAGAGCCTAAGATTGCCATTGCCCAAAAGCTAGCTAGCTGGTATTCTCTCTCCCTCTCCCTACCATATAATACTGCACCCAACTGAGACACCGAGAAAAGGCAAAATGTGTAGAGAGAGCGCGAGGAATCCACGTCTCCACAAACGGGGGAAACCAAGAGCAAGGTCTACAAAAGAAACGGAGAAAAAGAACGGTAAAAAGTTGAAAACTCTTTCTCTCTCATGATCTCTCTCACACACTCTCCCTGCCCATTTGTAGTTTGTAGCATAGAAGGAGACCACATTTGCAATAAGAACAAACGGGGAGGGGGTGTGGGGTTAAAACATTGACCGGCATCGATCGCTTCCATCATTCATAGCTCAAGTTAGATTCTCGTTGTCTCCCTCTTCATATCCTCCACATGCTTGTGTACCCCTCTTGCCTCCCATTGCGCCAAATACTCTCAAATTTTTAGCCGCAAATAACTCCAAAAGACAACACTACAAACAGTTGAAAGCAAAGGCATTGCCGGTGATCCTAAAAAGCTTCACTTCCTTTACAAGCATATTCATTTACAGGAAAATAGACAAGTATATATATGCCTGTATTGGTTCTAAAGTAAATTAAGTTAATTAGCAGTTAAGTATACACAATGGCAAAAAATAAAAAAAAACGGAAGATAAAAATCATGTTATGCACTTTCCATTCAACTTGAAAAACCTCAAACCATAGACAAAGCAAGCATTATCACGGCGTTAAACACAATAAAATGTTTTGTGCAAGAAGTTGTAGATCAAAGACAATATATATAATAATTCCTTTAACTCAATCTTGTGTGATTTCAAAAGAATTGAAAAAAGAAAAAAAATCAAGATCAAAGACCATGTAATAATTCCTTTAACTCAATCTTGTGTGATTTCAAAAGAATTGAAAAAAGAAAAAAAATCAAGTAATCGACCGTTCTCTGTCTCAAATGCATCAATGCACGCCAACAAACATTCACCACCCACAAAAAAAAAAAAAAAAACAGTTTTACCTCCGAATCACCTCTTAGAATTTCCAAAAGAACATCCCTCTAATTAACAACAAACAGAAAACTAGACACTAATAGATCAACTCACCAAGAACTGATTTTGTGATGCACCATGCATGCATGATCGCTCTCTCTCTCTCTCTCTACTCAGAGATTAATAGCCCAAAAGGATCATCTCATCATTCTCATCTCCTGTAATGTGGATATAAATACCATATGATTAATTAGTTCTAAGCTTACAAGGAGATCGTAGAGCAGCCGCCCCTTGTCATGGAAAGCCATGTGGAGAGAACGAAGAGGGGCCTCCTTGCTCTCTGCTCCCGTCATCATCACCATCGCGGCCGTCGTTCATCCTGCCGAACTGCGCGTCCATCCCTAGGTTCAGGTACACCATCCTGTTGTCCAAGCTCAGATTCACCATGCTTGTGCTCGTGCCACTGGCATTGTACACGGCGCCGGTGCCACCGGGAGGATCATTGTAGATGGGCGCCGCATTGACCGCGGCGGCCGCTGCGGTGTGGGCGTCCTCTCGTGACATGACCATGGCCGCCGACTGCACGAGCTCCAGGCAAAGCCGGAGCTTGTTGGGCTCGATGTGCGCGAGCCCCGGCACGGCGCCCTTGAAGAGGAAGTCGGAGGTGAGCGTGCGTAGTATATCCAGCGGCGTGACGCCATCGACGGTGCGCACGTTGGGGTCGGCATGGTGGTCCAGCAGGACGGCCACCATGTCGGGGCACACCATCTCGGCCGCGACGTGCAGCGGCGTCTTCCCGGCGGGCCCCGCCGGGTGGTTGACATCGGCGGCGCCCAGCTCCAGCAGCGCCTTGACCACCTCCCGGCTGCAGTTCTCCACGGCATAGTGCAACGCGAGGGCCTCGTCGAGGTTGAGCCCCTCGCCCATCACCATAAGCTTGACGAGCTCCACGTCGGACGAGTCCAGCGCACGCCGCATGCGGCGGATCTTGTGGTGGTCATCCATCTCGGCCGCGGATGCCTCGATGCCGGCCGGGTGGTGCGGGTGGTGGTGGGCGAGGAACGGCGAGCGGCGGGAGAGAGAGGTCTTGAGGCGGAGCTCGTCGATCTTGGCGACGACCTCGATGGGCAGGTGCTTGGCGAGCACCTCAGGCGGGAGGCCCGACTTGGCGACGAGGTGGGAGCAGGTCGTCCAGAGCTGGTGCAGGTCCTGCTTCCGCGACGCCATGAGCACCTTCATCACGTCCTCTATGGACGCCTTCTCCACCATGCCGGCCAGTTGCTTCTGCATCCATCACAAGAAATTTTGCTCAGTGTAAGCTCACTTTTACTCCTTGCAAAAGCTCACGGGTATGGGAGAGCGGCGGCGGGATATAAAGGGCAGAGATATAGCATAGCATAGTGGATTGGCCCTGTGCATAAAATATAAGGGGGAACAGAAGAGTGCAACAGTATGGGAGCATCATGGCGCTGATTGGGGGCAGGATTAAAGGGAAGGTTGAGAAACCCACAAAGAAACCCTAGCCGAAAATTGAAAATTAGGAGAAAACATGGCAAGAAAAGCATACATCTTTCCTGGAATGCTAATTGCACTACGTACGCGCGGGAAGCTGTGCTGCTTGTGCCGCAACAGTGACGATACAATTAATCTGTAGTGGCCTAGTGGAAGAAGTAGAAGAAGAAGAAGATGGGGGCGATGCGCGAACAGTGGCAAAAAGGAAAAGAGAAATTTCCCATTAACGAACCCAAGTAAGAACAAAGCACGAAAGCGAGGGATCAAGTATGAAAGGAAGCAAGCAGACGGATGGATGGACAGGCGAACAGAAAGATAGGAAAGACGGATGGACAAAGAGAGAAAGAAAGCAAGGAAGAAAGCGCGCGCGTGCGCAGACAGACGAGACGACGACGAAGAGTCGACTCGACGACTACTACTTCTACTACTACTACTACACTACACTTCATTTAAAAAGGTTGGAGGGATGGAGAGAGTACAGAGATCAAATCAATACTGCAGAATGCTCGCCGATCCCAACATAACCAACCCCAACACCCATCTTGATCCCCACAATCCTCAGGAGAGAAAATTTTAATTGTTTTTGCCTCCCATTTTCTTCTTCTTTTTTTTCAAGAACAGCTGAGAGGAAGAGGGAATGGATTCTTGCCAGTAGGGAGTAAATAAATGAAGGAGCGAAGAATTGCAATTATTAAGGGTTAGGTAATTACTTGGGTGAGCAGTGCGAGCTCCTCGACGCCGAAGGAGCGCGCTGCGGCGAGTGTGTCGAGGGCGAGGTCTACGGCGGCTGCGCAGTGGGTGTGCCAGCACCCGCGCTCGCCGCAGCCCGGCCGGGGCTCCCCCTTCTGCGGCACCAGAGACACCTGCCCGCTGTACAGGAACTGCAAAAGCAGCAGGAACACCTCGTAGCTCACCGAGCTCACCGGTATCACGGCACCTGGCGCTGCCGCGGCGGCGGCGGACGCGGAGCCGCCGGCGCCGCGGGGGAGGAGGCCGAGGCGCCGGAGGGCGAGCGCGGGCTGAGGTGGTCCAGGAGGAGCGCGCCGGGCGCGGCGGCCTGGTCGGCGGCGGCGCCGCAGAAGAACTTGCGGAAGAAGAGGCTGCGAGCGGCGAGGATGCAGCGGTGGGCGTGCACGAGGCGGCCCTCCACGCTGAACGTGACGTCGCTGAAGGCCTGCCCGTTGATGAGCAGGTTGAGGTAGTCCATGGACAGCGACTTGAGGGTGTCCTCCATGGCCGGCCGCCGCTCTTCTTGCTCGACCTTTTCTTCCTTCTCCCTAATGGATTGGGTGGTGGAGCTGCCGAATTAGCTAGATGGGGGGAGAGAGAGAGAGCAGGGGCTTCTTGCTTGCTCTCTCAGCTTCCGGGAGAGGAGTAGTGGAAGCTGTTGCTATTGCTTTCTTGGCTCTGCTCCTGCAGCTCTTGGGCTCCAATCTTGTGCTGCATCTCCCGATCTCTTTTGATCTTCTCTTCTGTCTGTGACCACTTCTTCTCTCTTTCTCTTCTCTTCAGTTCTGTCTCTCTCTTCCTCTCTAGTTATTGTACTCTTATTTATTTTTTCTTTTTTTTCCCGAGCTGGGGATTGCTGGTACTGGTGCTTTGGGGTTGCCCTCTCTCTCTGAGTGCGTGTGACAGTAGTCTCTCTCTCTCGCTCGCTCTAGAGGTTATATGCCTGGCCTGCTTGAGATTTTTTGGGCCTGTCTTTAGAGGGAGGTGTATGTATGGGGGAGAGGAGGACAATATGGGTGGCTGTCCTGTGCAGCTGGGGCATGAATAATTGGTGGGTTTAAAATGGGAGTGGAGAGAGGAAATTAACCGTACATACATGCACGAACAAAGCATGTACATGTCTATACATTTTCAGGGGCCCAGAATAATTTGGAGAGAGAGGGGGGATACTAATTGAGTGGGGTAGTGTGTGTGAAGAAAATTAAGTGTCCCATGCTTTGACCGATGAAAGTCATAAATCATCTGTGATTTAAATGTCTGCTAAAATAAAATATTTTTCTTGCACATTGTTTGAATGCACCGTGCTATGTTGTCTATTATACTTACAAAATATATGCATATATATATAAGCGTCTAAAAAAAGATATGTGCTGCATTGGCAAAAAAAAAAAAACCGCCGCTAACATTTTTTTCCAGGCGTTAACAAGTTACTAGTAGGTGATACATCACTATTTCAATGTATCAACATTTTGCTGCTATTTAATAATACAAGTACAGAAAATTAGAGGAGGAAAGTCAGAACGGAAGGCAGGAAAATATGGCAGAAAGAGTGACGCCCTGCCAAAAAATGATTTGATGATAATTGCGTCCCACCTTTTCCCTAAAAAGAAGGCAAGCCTGCAAGCTTTCATGTAACGGATCGGCCTAGGCATGTTGCTCCTTCTGTGTAAGATACTACATGAAAGATCAAGAGCATCCTTTAGAGATGCGTGTGTGCATGTGCATGTATACATATACATATGCAGCTATCCCTGATCATTCTCTGTTGACTAATTTGAGAAGATTCCTCATCATATTTTGTTAATAGGCCAAATGATACGGCACATTATTAAGTGATGATTAGGGAGCACATAAAGTATTAAGAGAAGAGATCTTTGTTAATTACTTTTTGTTTTATAGTTGTGCTTCATTAGTTGATACAACTATTCTTTTAGTTGCCTACTTGACTTTTTAGTTCTCATCTTTCTTTTCCCCCCCTTTTTCTGTCATGTTTATGCACTACTACAAAACACTAGATCACCGCCAGATATTAGAACCGACATTGATAGTCCGACTATCACTGCCAGTTCCAGAATTGGCAGTGATATGGATATCATTGCCGGTTTGTATGCGAACCGTCAGTGATAGTTTGTAATCTAAAAATCACTCGATAAATTAAAAAAAATATTTGCATATGGGATCTCTCACCTTGCATGATACTTCTTTACCATTCCATCACAGAGTTACTAGTGATGGTAACAGAATATGCTTTCCTTTTGATCCTTGTTCCCCGAGACATTGTTATGGTTATTTGGGAATTCAAATGACCTCAAATAAAAAAGTTTTCAACTACAAAGTTATAGATCTCGTCGAGAGCTACAATTTTCATATAAAGTTTATCTCCATCCGACTCCGCATGTAGTTATCGCTGCCAGATCATAACACGAACTGGCAGTGATACTTGATTATCACTGTCGGCTCGTGTACGGGCCAACAATTTAATGTCCCTGTTATCACTGTCAGACTGTATCATGAGCCGATAGTAATAGTCAAGTATCACTGCCGGTTGTAACCACGAACCGGTAGTGATAGTACTTGACTATCACCGCCGGTCCTTTTTGAATGGGCTTTTAGTGTCAGTCCTAGATATAGACCGGCAATGATGCACCATCACTGTCGGTGCTTTAGCCACCGGCAGTGATGGGGCAACATATATAGGGGTTTATGTGGTAGTGATGCTTCCTCTAAGATTGGATAATTTAATACGAATTATGGATAATTTCGTGAGAAGCTTTACATAGTATATTCCGTGTTTGCTGTATGTGCATGGCTCCATGTCATTTTTTTAGGGAAAAGGAACAAATTAATGGCCTGATCAAATCATATCAAACAACAAATACCCATGCATTTGCACGCGGCATGCATGTGAATTAAACCCATATTTCCAAGTTATAGAAGCATGCCATGAAAAAGCCAAGGAATAAGGGCCTGTTTGTTTTAGCTTTTGATTCGGATTACGCCCTAAAGCGTAATCGAAACAAACAGCTTGATTTTAGAATCTGATTCTCACAATCCAGTCCACCCATATACACTAGAATCTACAATCCACTTTATATGTGCTTTTGGATTCCAGAATCAGCTTCTCTACAACCACAATCCAGGATCAGCTTTTAGAGAATTCAAAGCTGAAACAAACAGACCCTAAGTCGCTAGCTACAACAAGGACCAACCATTGATTAATTGGTAGAGCTTTCATAATCTATGGTTTGTTTCACAATAATTTGACAAAAAAATATTACATGAAGAAAAGAATTAATATATTTAATACGATGGTTGAACTGCAGAAGTTAATGAGTGGATTAGCGTCTTAATTAGAGTTCTGTTCTCTGCGATGAAATGCTTTGGAGTTAGTTAGTTGCAGGGTAGTTGGTTACTTAATCTAAGAAACTTTAGGGTAGCAGATCCTGAGAAGCAGAGTACTTTCAGGTAAATATAATATATCAATGTTTTTCTAGTTTCTTGCTTGTGAGAATAAGAAACATTCATTCTTTTGTCATCTAGTTGGAATATTCAATTTATCTCTGTTAGCTAGTTGTTTCCTGCCAAATGATTCTTGTTTAACTTGCTACGAATCTGTTTTCCCCCTTCCTCGTTATTTGTTAGTAGAATAGTGCACTAATCATCTTATGATAGTGCATAGTATGTACATCTCCATTATGAAATGTCAAGTGGATATATTTAGATCATGAAAGACACAGTTTTCTTAATCTTTTCCTGATGTCGACAGCTTCCCATAGATAGGCTAAAATCATTGCCATTTTAGCTTGCAAGTAGACCGAAAAGAAAATTAATTAAACCCGAGTTGTTTCCCCTTAAAGAAACTAGCACTACTACAAAACACCACATTACAGACGGTTCACAAAACACATCACGAGACGGTTTTGTGAACCGCTCAGATCAAAATGTCGATGATGACAATAAGTCATCATGAGACGGTTTTTGAACCATCGGTAAAATTAACATCACAGACGGCTAGAACTGTCATGATGAGCCCTATCACTGACGGTTCTAGACTAGAACTGCATGCGTGATAAGAACTGACATTACTTCGTTCTAACGGTAATTTAAAAATCTTGACTGCTTTGTTCTAAGCACACTTAACTTCACACATCTTAATACTACTAATACTACTCTCGCCTAATTACTACTCGTGTGGTCTTCCCAGACATTTTTAACACCACATGTGTGGTCTTCCCAGGAGGTCACCCATCCTATTACTACTCTCGTCTAAGCACGCTTAACTTCAGAGTTCTTATAAGATCCAGTATTTTAGTGGTGATATGATAACATCTGACATATTATGCCTCCCTCATCCTTTTAACCCCGTGAAGTACCCGAACACCGATTTTCAATTATTTCAAATTAGCAAACTATGGAGGTAATTAGTAAAATTTAAAGCTTTCAAATTTATTTTCCATACTTTTGACTATTAATGATGCTTGCAATATATGTGCTCTTACTATTCACAGAACTTGTAAAAACACCATAACTTTTGACTCGTACCTTCGATTTTGGTGTTCTTGAGCTTTCCGGAATCATCACACGATGAGCTCTCCGATTATATTCTTTTGGACACCGATTCTAGTTTGCAAATAAGAAATCCGAGTACTTTTGTTAAAATGTTCATAACTTTTGACTCGTAACTCCAAAATCAGATGGTCGGATCCCTTTGGTTTGTCTTGAGTGCGTCTTGTGGCATGGTTTGAATTTCAAAAAAGGTCGTTTAGGGCCTCAAAATAGCCTCCAAGTTTTGAATCTGTTTCGGCCGTTTTTTAATTATTGCAAATGGAATATTAGTTCCAATTATTTCAAATATAATATTATTAATTTCAATTCTTTCAAATTAGAAGGCAAGAGAGGTAATTATCAATATTTAAATTTTTCTATTTTTTATTATTTGTGACGGTTTCAAATTAAAACCGCTGCGTGATGTGGTGAACATCACATAGCTTTTTAGCTAGAACACTTTGTGGTGTTCACCTCATCACAGACGGTTATATTTAGAAACCGTCTGTGATATTTCTTGCATCACAGACGGTTATACTTAGAAACCGTCTGTAATGAGTACTGTAGCTATCACAGACGGTTATATTTAGAAACCGTCTGTGATATTTCTTGCATCACAGACGGTTATACTTAGAAACCGTCTGTAATGAGTACTGTAGCTATCACAGACGGTTATATTTAGAAACCGTCTGTGATATTTCTTGTATCACAGACGGCTGTAATATAAAACCGTCTGTGATGTTCCATATCACAGACGGTTTTTGTAGTCAAAATCACATAACATTTCTTCATATTTTATTTGCAAATATTTATTAAAATAGCACTTGTTATGACTTATCTTTTAATTTATTGATATGTTAATATTTTTTATAATATCATATATATACTGTTAGAAAAGGCTTGAGGTCTACAAGAAGTGTCTACGCGCTCAACATCTCGGTATAACTTTTGTTGTCGGTGTGTAACAATCCTAGTGATGTCTCCGCACCGATCTCTGCTCAAACTGAAGTGTCCTGACTCCTGTCAGATGACCATCCAACAACTCGCATAAACATGTGGACAAATCAGCTAATTCAGAAATGCATTTTATAGCTATGTTAGTCAATTTAAGAACACATTGTATTTGAAGGAACTCTCTATCGATCGAGTCAACCGTGAAAATGGAGACTAGCTAACTAGCTAGCTTGAGGTCCCTTTGCTTGCAAACACAGAATGCTAAGCCCAGAGCTAATGACATGCATGGAATTAAACGATCGATCCACATGGAGGTTGCAAATGGAAAGAGACAGAGTACAACGCAAACGTGCGAGATTGGCGATGCTTGTACGCAAGAGCAAATATGATTACTTTAAAATTAGGCTGCTAGAGCAGTCAAAGTTTAGCTTTTGTCAAGCAATCAAGTTGTTCCCCTACACAAGGGCTTCTCGTCCCGTTCCGACCTGCCCCCCTTCAGGGCTCCTAGCTCGCCGTTCTTTGTTCCAATTTTGCGGTTGTGACTCAACCAAAGCCTCCGGTCATATATTTTATCTCTGGAGAGGTAGCAGAGAATGAGTGGAAATAAACCATGCATACATATGTGCTTCTGCCATATGTTAAGCTTTTGAATGTTGAACTATTCACTTCTGAACTTGATGTACAGTCCACACATCGATTTAATCCTTTGCACATGCCTTGCAGTCGCCATGCATGGTACACACTAGAAAGGAGCAGAAACATTACGCGCGTACATCAACATGATCGATTTAATCCTTTGCACATGCCTTTCAGTCGCCATGCATGGTACGCGATGGACAGCAGCAGAAACATTACGCGCGTACATCAACATCATCAGGGCAGTCAGATTTGCTGGACACTGTTGGCCGTGAGTAATGGCGAAGACAGTATAAAAATTAAGGGTCGATTCAAAGAATTAAGCTAAATTCAGGCAAACACAATAAACATATATAGTCTTGTACAATTGAAATTAAAGAGAAGCATAGAAAAAAAAGCAAAATATAATGAAGTTACATCGCTAATAGAAAGACATTTAAAATACATGAATATGCGTCCATAGCAATATGCATATCAAAATTTACAAATTTAGTGATACAACAGTAAATTGTAAATGATTATGGACACCCAAAATCACGATGGCACTAGCTTGAATTACGAGACAAATTCATTCCAGAGTTTTCATTCCTTTGAAACGTTTTATGATTCTAGTATCAGCAATGCTTATAAATATCTCTTGCTTGGTGTAGCACACAATCAAGTCATTGAGCCAATCATCTACTACTTTGTTACGCAAATCTGTATTCATTGTGAAAAATATTCTCTCAACAGATGACGTTGTCACCGGAATTATCAATGTCAACTCATTGTTCGATTAACACAATGAGACTATATACAAAATTCACCGAAAATATCAATATCTTTTTTATTGCAATCATCATTTGAGTAAGTTTTAAAATATCACAATATTTATGAAATTCCTCACTTCTCCTAATATTGGGAATGAAGGTTTGAATTTGACTTCGTAACAAGAATTGGTCAACTACCGTGAAATTATCAGCATAAATCTCAGCAAGTTAAATAAGTTTACCAACATCAAACTTAGAGAAGGTGTTGCTTGGATGAAGACAAGAAATGCATACCAATAACTCCGAGGAAACTTCATTGAAGAAATAATTAATCTCATTCATAGTTGCATCAAGAGCAGTATTGAAAATATCAATTTTGTAATAATGACGTTGAGTCATTGTTTACTTGTGACGTGCATATTTACTCAAAACTCCGATAATATCATCAATATTTGGAACAACAATCCTGTAGACCTCAGATAAGCTTTTGACTTAGTTGAACAATGATTCTCACCTATTATCTCTCATATCTTGCAAGGGTTCTTTCACAACTTGTATCATGCCCATATGTAATATCCCAAAATTTTACACCAAATTAAAATATGAAGTTGCCAAGTTATTTTTTGAGTTATCATGATTTTTTAGAACATTTTTGTAATTTTGGAATTCAAAGAAAATACTTTCCAAAAACCTAGTTATTGTTTCTGAATTGCAAGCTTGAAATATAATCCAGCATGAGGTCTAGAAATATTTTACTTAAATCTCAAATGGCCTGGAGGACCCTCTAAAAAGCTTCATAGATTTCAGAGTTGAGATTCTATTTAAAAAAAAACAAATACAAAATACTTTATTAAAGCTGAAACACTGAAAGAATTATTATAGAAAACCTAGAGCTTCAAATATTCTGAAATTTTTGCACAAACATTATTACTTCTTAGAAACATTTTAAATTTTTTCATAAAATTTGGAATAGTTTGATAGTTCTAGAAAATTCCAGTAATTCTTGGCACTAATTAAAAGCTTAATTGAATTTAGTTTAAATTCCAAAAATAGAAAGAAGCTGGCTCGAAGTCCTTTCTTCTAACAGGTCGACATAATCCAGTTAATGGTGATTTACTTTCATGGCACTCCACTTCCCTTCTCTCTCTGGCGCTCAAGGCCAATGTGTCAGCCACCGCCTTCGTCCTAAGCACACTCACGCCATGCCACACCTCGCCCGCCGGTGAAACGAGCCATGCGCATGTGCAGAACTCCCTCGCCATGTCTCTGCCCTCACCAGTTGGTCGCCGCCAGCCTTTCCACGTCGCCCCGCGCCACACACGCCATGACGATCCCTGTACTTGTGCCACTACTTTGGTTAGCCTTTGCCCGATTCATCTCACCGCTTGCCCCGTTGAGCCATCACCTCCCCCGATGTCACCATTGCCCTGGCACCCGGATACCCTATGCGGCTACCAGAGATTCTTGAAATCGCATCGCTTTTGTCCTTTTCCCCTTAGCCGCCACAACTTGCTCACGACCATGAGTAGTGAGCCACCCCTTCCACGACATAAAAGGCACGCCATAGCCATCCATAATCCCCACACATCCCCTACTCTCCTCTACCTATGGTTCCAAATTTCGTTTTAGTTTTTGTTTATATCTCGCTCCCCACCGAAAGCCGAAATTTTGGCGAAATCTTGTTATTTTGATCAAAATCTGAGCAAAATTCAAAAAGCAAAATTCAAATCTGGAAGTTTTGAACCGAATTTTGGGCGAAATTTCCAAAATTTTGGGCAAAATTGCTAAATTTTGGCAAAATTTAACAGAATAATAAATTGTTCAAATGATGTCAAAAAATTTTGAATTTTTTATGGAGATTTCTGACACATCATTAATATTCCCATAAAAATTTCAGATGATTATCATATCTAAATAATTTTTAAAAATTTAAATATTATTACTATCCTGATAAAATGCTGACCGGCAAGTTTGAACCGAATAAAAAAAGGTTCAAACTACGTTAGAAACTTTTGATTTTTTTTGTGTGCATGGTTATGATGCATCATTAATATTCTTAAAAAATTTCAGATGATGATCAAGCTACATGAATTTTTTAAAATTCAAACATTGCTACTACCCTGTTAAAAGGCTTACCATAAACTTGAACAAAATAAAAAATACTCCAAAACATGTTAGAAAATTTTTAACATTTTTGTGGATGGTTTTGATGTAATATTAATATTTATATAAAATTTTTAGATGATGATCATTCTTAATGAATTTTTAAAAATTCTGACAGTGCTACATCCCGATAAAAGCCTGATGATCAATACATAGATTTGCTTTAGCAATCAAAAAAAGTTTAAAATTTTTGAAAATTCTACAAAAGGGTGATAAGGAAATGTTTAAGATCTCACAAAAATTTTGAATCATGATCATACACCAGTGAATTTATAAAATTCTTACAAAGAACAGTAGCATATATGTTCTTTCTCTTTTTGATTTTTGAAATATAATATAACAAATGAAGTCCAATGCTTGCATAGGTTTGATTGACCAAAAAAAAGTTTAAATTTTTTGAAAATTTTATAGAATGGTACTGAGGTAATTATTAATCTCCCATAAAAATTTTAGATCATAATCACACCCGAGAAAATTTATAAAAATCTAACAAAGTTACTGTCTCAATTATGTTCATTCTATTTTTGATTTTTTAAAGATAACAAATGAAGTGAAATTATTTTGATTTTTTTTTGTATGATCCAAAACTACTAAAGATAGTATCATAAAATTTTTAAATCATTATCAAGCTTGTAAAATTTTATAAAATCTAATAGTATTTCTACCAAAATTTTAAAATGTCTAAAAATTCAGTTTTTAAACAAATTTTCATGGAATATTAAGGATTATTGGACTAAATCCGGTCAAATCTGGCCATAAAACATCAAAATTTGGTTTGAAATCCTGAAATTTCGGTCGGTTGGGGTGAAATTTCATTGAAAAATGAAATTACTGTAGCAATTTAATTTTTTTTCAAATTTTTAATTCACCCGGTAATTTGGATTTCATGGTGGCTTGAAATCTGAAATTCTGGTGAAATTTTGCTGGTTTTTTATGAAATTTTGAACCTTGCCTGTACCCTAGAGCCAAAGCCATGGGCCTATAGTGGAGCTCCATTGCCGCATAAAGCTACTAGAACAGTAAACAAATTCTCTCTCCATGGTAAGCCATTTCCCGATTCCTTGGAATTGGAGCACCCTGAGTGTGACCTAACCCTTTCCCCTACCTCCTTCCCACCTTTGCGCTACAGGACCACCACCACCACAGTCATTTTCTTACCTAGCCCTGGCGACCGTCGCCATGCTCTTCCGATGAGATTCTTTCACCACCAACTCCCAAAATAATGACACTCTCACACCCCCCTAAATCTTTCGCCTCACTCAATTGAGCACCATCACCTCTATGTTTGTACCTCCACTACTCGCCATGTTCATCGCCTCGGAGCGACCACTCCCCTCAATCCCCTCTTGCTATCTCAACAGCCCACACGGAGCAAGATGCAAAAACTGTATATTCTCAAAACAGGGAGGTTGTTAGATAAATACTAACTAGGATATTTGTTTATTTAAAAATACACTCTTCACATCCGTTTGAAATAATTTAATGCCAAAACAAAATGCAAATGCAAGCAAAATTCTAATAGCTTCTAATCTAGCTACGGGTGCAAAAGTTTTACCAAAATCCAAACCTTCAATTTGTGTGAATCCTTACGCCACTAATCTAGCTTGGAGGTTAGTAACCAAGACTTTGGGCACCCAAATGGCTTTCTTTCTTTGGTCAATAATAGGAGTCCCAACAAATTTAGTAATTATTTTACCGTTTCTATCTTTCATAAGAACATAGCAAAAATCATAAACATTATTTTTAGATGATTTGCCTAAAGGACAATCATTTGCTAAATGTCCTACATCATGACATTTATAATAGAATTTTCCATTTGATTTTATAAAATGAGGAGCTTTGTTACTTAATTTTTTTACCCTTTTTAGGAATATACCCAAATCCTTCTTTATTGTAAGAATATTTTTGACTATTTAAGATTTTATTTAAAGTATCCTTGCTCTTAAAATATCTATCTAAACTTTTGCTAACTTTACCCACTTGTTTTTTAAGTTCATTATTTTCTACCATTAAAATTTCATAGCAAGAAATTGAGTTAGAACATGAATTTGAAGACATATCAATTAAATCATCATAAGAAATAGATGTGCTAATTTTTACTACACAATATGAATCAACTCCTGAATTAGGCATATCATCAATAATCTTACAGCCAATGCCTACATCATTTTGAGGCTTTGAATGGTTCTCAGTAAGGAGAGTCTCGTGAGCTTCTTTTAGCTCCTCATAAGAATATTTGAGAGAAAGATATTCTTTTCTCAAAGCCTTATATTTAGACTTTTCTTTGCCAAGATACTCATTCAATTCCTCAAGCATATCCATAAGCTCATCATATGTAGATTCATCATCTTCTAGAGATTTTACCTTAATTTCTCCTCTTACCATAAGACACAAGGGAGTGACGAATGGTGATGAAGCCACCTTGATAGCGACACCAGCAAGACCTTTATTCTTTGACGGTGTATCATCCTCAAAGGAGTCAAAATTCGAATACTCTTCTTCGGAATTCCACTCTCCAATATGAACTTCGCTTTTGCCATCCTTTTGAAGCTTCTTTTTCCCTTGAAAAAGCTTCTTCTTCTTGGACGACTTGTTCTTGTCGTCCTTCTTCTTGGGGCAATGAGAGGCGATGTGCCCTTTCTTATCACACTCATAGTATCGGATATTTGCATACCGGTTTGTGCTAGAGTGTTGCCCCTTTCTAAACTTTTAAGGAAAGTTTGAACTTGAACACCTCCTCATGAACCTTTTCATTCTTCTCACAAGGAGTGACATCTCCTCCTCGGTGTCTTCATTATCGGAGTCATATTCTTCTTCTTCGAAGAGCTTTGCTCTAAAAGCTCTTTCTCGTCCTTCTTGTAAAGCTCATTTGTGCTAAGATTTCCAAGAAGTCCAGTGGGTGTCATTCTTGGCAATTCCAGTGAGTTAAGAAATAATGTCACCAAAGTCTCATATTTCTTCGGGAGAGCCCTAAGCATCTTACGAACAATGTCAAGATCGGTTAGTGATGCTACAAGGCTCTTGAGCTCATTTACTATGTTAATGAGCCGTGAGTACATCTCATTGATGTTCTCTTGGGGTAACATAACAAAACTCTCATATTTGATCCGAAGCATATGCAATTTGGCTTCTTTGACCGAGGATGTCCCCTCATGAATTTCCAAGTGGGTTGTCCAAATCTCATGAGCAGTTTCGAGATTGCTCACTTGATTGAACTCATCCGCGTTCAAAGCGTCAAAAAAGCATTCATATCTTGAGCATTGAGTTGAGTGTTTCGCTTTTCTTATTCTATTGTAAGTGTGGGATTGACTCCCAGAGTGAAACCCTCAACTACAATTCTTCATATATTTGGGCTCATTGCCTTGAGATAAATGGTTATACAAATTTTTCAATAAGCATAATTTGTGCCATCGAAAAATAGCACATTGCCTATTGACACCCCATCACTAGCCATCCTTACTCTTTAGGTGGTAAAGTTCTAATAAAGAGTCCAAGCTCTCATACCACTTGTAGGATCAAGGATAACCGACTAGAGGGGGGTGAATAGGAGGTTTCTAAATTTTCTACTCTAATTTCAATTTGCAAGATCACTAAGCAAGAATTGTAATTTTAACAATTTAACACTAAGTTTTTCTAGTGATCACTAAATGTTCCAACTTTTCAAGTATGGCCAAGGCACAATTCTGCACCAAACAAAATTCTCAAATCGCTTGAATTGTAAATTTCACAAGGGATTAAGAAATGCAAACCACAAGCAAAGAACACAAGAATTTATCCCGTGGTCTCGAAGACTTGCCGATCTCCCCTAATCCATGTTGAGGTGACTTGAACAATCTTCAAGCCGGCTCCACTCGCTTGAGCCTTCCTCGATCACTAAAGTAGTTCTTTTCCGCTTCGGGTAGGCGAACTCCGGTCTTCACAACTTGCCGGGGCTTCTCACAACCTCCGTTGAGAAGCTCACTGTGCTTGATCGCCTCCAAGCCTTCTAGGAGGCGACAACCTGCAAGAGTAATAAATCTTGACGCTTGCTTAAGGTCGAAATGAGTGTCTAAAGGCTCAAAACTAAATGCAACACTGAAATTTTGCTCCTCACTCTCTCAACTGAGAATTAAATGCACTAAGGAGAGCAGGGTTTGCTAGAGATCAAATATCATCAATGAGGACCAAGAGTTGGCTCTAGAATACAGGTAAGGGGTATTTATAACCCTCACCACCAAAACTAGCCGTTTGAGCTTGAAATCTGCTCAAGTCAGGATTTCTGGTGCTATCGCCTATGTAAGACCGGTAGCACCGGACTCCAACCCAACGGTTGGAGCAGTACATTAAATGCACTGCCAAAGGCCATTGGGTAGAGGGTCCGGTGCTACCAGCCAACTGGAACCGGTAGCACTGGGCCTCTTTTAAATTTTCTCAGCCGAAAGGGTGCTCATTGGAATTTTTGCACTGGACATTTTGGCTGGTGCTACTGTTACCCTGGTAGCACTGAGCTTCCAAAGGCGGTAGCACCGGACCGCCTGAATGCCCAAAAACACACCCTTATGGATTTTTTACACTGAACATTTAGGCCGGTACTACCGCTTGCCCAGTAGCACCGGGCTACCACGGGCGGTAGCACCACCCTGCCTGGTCCCCCAAACAACCCTTCTCGGGTTTTTATACACCGCTCTGGGGCCGGTGCTACCGCTTGCACGGTAGCACTGGGATACCATGGGCGGTAGCACTAGGCTTCTAGAAACTTTCTTAGAAGATTATAATTTCAAAATTGAACCATTACATGTCGATGTATGAGTTCAAGTATAGAATTTTGAGCCTTTAGACCTTTGACGGCATCAAGATAATGTCAAGACCTCTCTTAATAGTATGGCTCTATTTCTAGCAATCCGACCTTTTCTCTAAATTCGAGATCGGTAAAAGGATAGGAAAAATTACTTATCTTTATACCTTTGTCACTTGCTTGACGTTTTGATCTTCTTTTGCACCATTTTCATGCTTTCATGATCACCAAACAAGGAACTAACCTATTTTCAACATTCTCAAAGAAAATATTAATCCCTTAAACAGGATTGTCATTAATTACCAAAACCATGTGTGGGACTTTGGGGCCTAGATGCTTTCACTCTCCAATCGCTAACAAGCCGGTCTTGCTTGTCATTTCTTTTAATGTAAGCTAGTATTAAGAATTGAGTCACTGACATGTGGGTCCAAGTGAAAATATTAACTTATTTCTAATTTAAATGATATTAAATCATGAGTCACTAACATAGGGGCCCCACACGTTAGTTATTTTCAAAAAAAATAAAACACTGACACATGGGCCCTACTTATCAGTCTCTGTAAAATAGATGTAAAATCATCAAAAATGACAAATACACTTGGAACTTCCTTGATAAATAGGTAAATGTTAACATTGAAATCCATAATGTAGGGAATAGGTAATAAATGATGTCAAACTTGAGTATACTTGAATATTTAAATATTTGCTTAGCAATACTTTGGACTTGATAGAAAAATGGCCGGTTATAACATTTGTTCCATCCCACATGTTGAGGAAGTTGCCTAATTACTTTGGTATAAAATTAATAAATGAAAACTAGGTTTTGATATGAGCGAGTTATTTATAATATGTGAAGTGTATGGACTTACACGCAGTATAGGGGGGAGTTCTCGTTCAGATCAATTAAAGACTAAACATAGTGTTGCTATAATCCAAGACATTCAGTACAACCATAACTGCTATTATGGGGTGGCCTTAACCTATTAAGTTGTTTAGCTCTAGCTTTGCACATTGTAAGGCAAAAATAGTACGTGCACTTTGGGATGGTTTGCTCGAAGGGGTGTCCTCACTGAGGTATTAGGAATAACACTTGTTGATATAACGGTGTATACCTTACTATAGGGAAATGATCGTTGTACTATGTGTATAAATATTTTCAACCACCATAATAAGGCAAACATCACCACGCAAGTGCAAATTTAAGTCTAGGTGATGTAACGATTATTATCATGATCTCTTTGCCACACACCAAAAGAAGTGTGAAAATAGCGGTAACAAGAGTTGGTTATGTCTTGTGGGTGAAGTTGTACTCTTCTACAGAGTGTAATTTTTTTGAAAAACCATGCTCGCGATCATGAGAGACTTGGTGCTTTGACATTTAGTTAGATTTTGTGTTTTAATAAAAAGGGTTGAATTGGAAAAATGATAGGTAGTCATGTTTCAGATTGTATGACAAGTGTGGCAGGGAATGGAACGTTGATCACAACCATGATGGATTATGAGCTGCTCATATCTATGTTATTTACCTTTTATTTACATGCTTACCAGACTCAAGAACTCCTCAAGAACAGACAGTCTGACCCAGAACAAGAATCAAAGCAACTTTTGATTGGCCGAACAAAACTCCAAGAAACTTGATAGATGCGATCTTGGGACAGTCAGAAACTTGATTCACAAACCGATTTCTAGGATTAATCACAAAGCTTCGACCTTTTTGCCCGGGAAGAAAGAGCACATCAAGAAAAGCAGAAAGAATAGGGAATCCGGTTCAAGACTTACTCTTGGGATCTTGAGAAACGGAAAGATCTTGGAACCTTATCACGGCAAACGAAAAACGCACAGATTTGAAATACAAGATTAACAACTCAAGAACGCAAAAAACGCAAGAAGGAAAGCATGTAGAAGGAGGTGAAACAACTTGCGTAAAGTAAATTTGCTTAACTTAAATTACAGAAGGTAACTTGCATAAAGTAAATAACAGAAGTAAAAGCAAGTATTGAAATCTTTGAGTGATAACTTGTATTTCTGAAAGGGAGGTTACACAGCCACACACACAAAAGTGGGCAAAGCTCAACAGAGCGCTCAAAACCTCTAAAACCCCTCAGGGATCCTTCCCCAGAAGGCAACCCTTCCACACCTATTTATACACCTCTCGAGCCACGTACCACTCTTAGATGCAGCCCTCAACCCTAGAGTCTCATCTAAGGGCTAGGAAGAGTCCACTCATATAGTCTGCAAGGGGAAACCCTAAACCCGCTAACACAGGATTTTTCTTGCACGGCTCTCAAAGCATACTACTAGACCCGCTTCTCCTATCAACTAGACCGTACTTCGACAGTCCTCATTTATCCACGCAACATCTAGCTAGTATCTGCTCCTTTCCTTGCCTTCTCGGCTTGCCCGAATTCCGTCTCCGGTCATCTTCCGGCGATCTCCCGACCGTTCTGGACCTCTGATGCACCTCGCCTAGTCCTGGTCAACTTCCGCCTCACCATGACCCAGCACCGTCGTCCTGCAACCATCAAAGACAAGGAAACCTTTCACATAGCAATGCCCACAAACATATTTGTTGATTATCTCAAAATAGTCAGACACATCTTAACCACAACCAATCGGCAAACCCATATACTCTAGCCCACCTGGCTAAAATGCTTGGCTAGCCACATGGCTAACCACTCGGCTAATCACCTGGTTAACCACTCGGCTAACCACTTGGCTAACAACCTGGTTAACTACTCGGTTAAACACCAAACGCTCTCAGGATGACTACCGGCATCCTAAAGATTTTGACAGAGAACTCTTGGAAACTCAGACATGGCAACTTTACTGAATCCTTGATAAAACCCTTGCCCGCAGCAGAGTACTCAACCAAGAAGGAAACCCATCAAGAAACTAAATACGAGCAGCAAGGACTGGAGGCACTCGGCACTCGGCTTTCACCATAGGAAGAAAACCAGTCAAAAAGCTAGACATGTTTAGTAAAGACAGGAACCACTCGGAACACAATACTTAGCAAAGAAACCAGTCAGAAAGCTAAAGGAACTCTGCAAGGCTAGCAGCACTCGGATCAAAATGCTCCAAGTCAAAAATTCAATTCGGATCAACCTTTAATCTAGTCAATTACTCATCACACAAAGGTATAGGCCTCCACATGGTCTTTCACAACTGCTCTTTACAAATTCCATTTTCAATCTACTACAATTATTGTTGATTAAATCTTGCTTTATGCAAAAGAACATGGTAGGATAGACATTTCCTTTGATATAATATCGAGACCCTCCCTTCTGACATGGAATACTGAGAATGCCTGATGTGCACATTGTACTAGTTACATGATCAGTGGCTAGTATGCATATTCACAACATTGTTATCACATTGGATCCATTCATAAAGTTCATGGATACATTAAAGGAATATTGTTAACACCTGATCGCCTGTCTGCTCGCCAGGCCGCCAAAAGGGCCGGCGCCCGGCGAGTGGGGCCTGATCGCCCGCCACCGCCAGGCGCCACGTGGGCCGATCGCCCAGCCGAGTGGGGCTCGATCACCACCGCTCTCCAGCCACCACGTGGGTTGGCCGCGGCGAGAGGGCTGATCGCTCTTTTCGCCAGCCGCCAAGGGGCCGACACCCGACGAGTGGGGCTCGATCGCCCGCCACTCATCAGCCGCCACGGAGCCGTCGCCCGGCGAGTGGGGCTCGATCGTCACCGCCGCCACGCCGCCACGTGGGCGGCCGCCCGACGAGAGAACTGACGCCGCCCTTTCGCCGGCCGGCGCCGGCAGTGGGGCTCGATCGCTCGCCGCCGCCAGAGCGCCAGTAGCGGCGCCGGCGAGGGGCCGATCGCCTACTAGCTCGCCAGCCGCCACGTGGGCGACGCCCGATGAGCGGGCTTGATCACCGTCTGCCGCCAGCCGCCACGTGGGCCACCGCCGCTTCGGCTAGAGGGGCTCGATCGATCGCTGCTTTCGCCAAAGCCGCGCCAAAGCCGGCGCCCATGAGCGGGCATGATCGCCACCACCGCCAGCCGCCACGTGGGCTGGTCGCCCGCCTGCTTGCCAAGCCGCCACATGGTCTTACTTGTTTACGACGGAGGGGTACATTGGCGTAAAGTACGCCGACAATAACTTGCAACACTCATAACCACCAATTATAACAGGTGGGCGAATTAGTGGATATAGAAAACAGATGAATTCTCATCTAGAATAAGTTTTTGCAAACCATTAAATTAACCTCTCATATTAAAAACTCCATCATCACCCTTACTACATAGCTTGAAAATTGGTAAATGATATAGACCAAGCACACCAACCAAAGCATCACTCAATGCCGCATATGTACAATTTGTAATATGCTTTATAGCAAGAAATCTTTCTGTGACCTTCTCTTGATTGTTGACAAACCTGCATGCCATAAAATTTACAAAGTTAGAACAACACAACAATGCAGGAATGGTATGGCAAAAAAAAAAAGATGTGCAACTAACCTCACAATAACTATCATTTGCTCATTTGTTGATACATCTCGAGACTTATCAGTAAGCACTACAAAATACTACCTATAATCACTTATGTGACCTCTTGTGCACAACATTTCAAAAGCTCCTTCACTTCTTTGGAATATATGGAGAAATCATAATTGCATATCATGTCGTATCAAATGCCTCCTTCACTTCTTCATTCTTATCTTTGTACCAGTCCAACAACTCTTTAGAAATAATGCCCTTGTTAATGGAAGTATAGGTTTCGTCATGTCCACAAATATCTCCATCTTGTGCTATGAGATATCTTGCACAATCTGAGGATGTAGTCAAGCGAGTTTTGTATACTATTTATGCCTCATTAATGTAAGTACTCATTTTACTAGGCACACTTGAGCATTGATTTTTAAAGTCTTCACACTCACCCCTTGCAACAATGTGGAAAGTATTTGGACCACCAACATGTTTATTGAAAACATCTAAAGTTGTCTTCCAATGAGAGAACCCAACTTTTATAAATACATCATTCCCAAATGTGTTGGGTTGTGATGATTTGTTGAAAAGAAAACACAAGAAAAAAATGTGGCGTCCTTTTCCACACTATATTCCAACCAATCAAACCATTGTTCTTGAAAGGATCTCTAAATTTTTTCATCCAATGTCCCTGGAAAGGCATATCCAATTGGTTGAGTTGAATCATTCGATAAATATGCCATCCTCACTTGATCTCTAATTTCATTGGTAAAATCTTGCATTGGCATGTGATGTCCCACATCGGTAATAATTTCATTCGGATAAATTCTTGTTGAAACATCTTTGGTTGAGTCGTACTCTCATTGGTTGGAGGAATTCTACTCGAATGGCTTATAAAATAATTATGCAAAGTTCGTTCCTCCATTATTATAAATCTATGAAACATATACAAGTATATAGCTATATTACTAACTATATAATATATAATTATATATTATATACTAGAGGGCATTGAAATTAAAGATCAAACATCAAAATTAATAACAATATATGATATATTATATACCTCATGTCATTCCATATTTAGGGGGCTCCTTTACTCCTCATGCATGCCTGGCAGCTCCTTGGTGCCGTCGCTCAGCCACCTCGGCCTATCGGCCGTTGCCCAGGCTCATTGTCGTCTCATTCCCTCCTCACAACCTTGTCACTATCACAGTCCCCAATCCTCCCCTCGTTGTCGTCACCACCGCCCGGCTGGTGGCCACGCACTTATCAGCATAGGCTCCTCGACATCCTCGTGCCCATTGCCTTGGGCCTAGCTTGGTGTCAGTAATTGGCGGATCCCCTCCTTGGCTTTTCACATTGTACCTCCGAGTGGCCATGCCCCCAGCTTCTCCGCCGGGCCATCGCACCACACATCCCTGCCTTCTTGTCACACGATGCTAAGCCACCAACCAGTGACTGCCTTGCCAGGCTAGCTAGGGTTTCGCGTTGTCCCAGGTCCCCAACGAGTCATCGGCTTCAAGTGCGCATGCACATCATGAAATTCCCTTCTTTGTGTTTTGCTTCTCATTTTTGGTTCAATGGCCTACCGAGTGGAGACATGGAGTGGCCCGGTGGGATAGATGTGAGACCGTACTTGGGCCTTGTGGGCTATGGAAAAGGCCCAAAATTGAATTCTTCTTCTTCCTCCTCCGTTCTTGAGTTTGTCCCTCTGTTCTTCCATTCTTCCTCAGTGGAGGAGGGGGGTTACCGACGCTGTGGTAGAGGATAGGATCCAATCTAACGATGCCCCATCGCGGTGAATTCGCCCTTGCTTTTGATGGAAACTATTATTAGTCACATCACATCTGTTGATAATGTTAGCTGCAGTAAATGAGTATTCCGTCATTTTCATTTTCTAAGAGCAACCATAATGCTCCAGCTAACCTTTATCTAAGGATGTGTCTGGTTGGTGGGATGAGATTGAATGAGATGAAATGATCCTGTACTATTTGATTCTATTGTTTTGTGTGAATGAAACAATTCAACATCTATAGAGATTATTCCTCCACCATTCAGAATGAGATGATTTTATTCAAGCAACTAAACACATAGATAACTTTTTCTTGAATCATCTCATATATGTATCACTTGATACAAGTAACCAAACACATCCTAAATTTATGCTACATCAGATTTTGTGCATGTAGAGAAGTTATACATCAGGGAAAGGCTTATATCTCAACAAATTTTGTGGGCCCCACATATTTTGTCTCACCCTCATCCCCACTAGGGTCTTCTACAGCAAATATGGATCTGCTATACTAGAGGATGAGGAAGATATCATACAAGGCGTTGCATGCCTACTCTTGCAAGAGTTGAGTCCACCACCACCGTAACTAACTTTGAGCCCTTGTGTTCACTCTCCTCATCATTGTCGCACCTGCCGATGCTGATGCGTGGTAGCCATGACTGAGAACGTCGTGCCAAAGCGCCTCCTCACTACAATGCTCAAGCTGCCTCCTTAGACAGCGGTGTCACCACGCAATTGCTGTGATGTCATCAGATCCACCTTGCTGTGATGTCATCATATCCGCCTTCTATAGCATCACTACCCTACAGCTGCACCATGTCACCGACTATCGGCTACCATGGCTCAAAGACGTCGGTGTCCACGTGTGGCACCGTGGCTAGACTGTATGAATAGCACTTGTGCACACGGATAGGGACATTGATGGGGAGAAGTGGGAGAGATGGCAGTGAGCAGAGGGGGGAGAGCTGCGGTGGCAGGCGGATGACTATAACAACTTGCTGGCTTATTAGATTACCATAGTTTCACTTAGCATAGCATAGTACAACAATCGTAGACTGTAGCTTAAGGCCATTCCCAGTGGCAAGTTTTATTTCACAGTTTTTAGGAGTGCCACATCATTTAAAGGGGTTTGGGTTGATAAATGAAACAAGGCCTCCCAATGCACAATTTCATTTCACAGTTTCATAGGTTAGCCATAGCATTTAATTATTGCATGGTATTGTGATCAAATGTTTCATTTGGTGCAGTTTTATTCAGTTTCATTGCGTGGGATGAAACGATGCACTCTAAGTGCATTTTCATTCGGTTTCCAATGTGTTGGAAACGGTGTGCACCCGGTTTCAACCAGATGAAACATGTCTCCTCTCTCTTCTCATAATTTCTTTGCCATGTCACTATTTTTGCTAATGTGTCACCTCATTAAATGATAATGAAACTCCCACTGTGTAACTGGTCTAAGAGATCAATACTGGCTAAGTAGTGTTTCTACGCATCCACCATTTAAGGGGAGGTGCACAAGTCTTAAGGCATATTAAAGCGGTGAGCAGATTAAAATCAACCCTTTGTGTACTTTCATATCTATGCACCTATTGAAAGGATGGTGCATGTTTCTTTGTTTGTCCTTTTTTAAAAAAGACGAGACTAATACTACTTGCCACTTGAACTGTGAGGGTGTCCCTTGATCAGTCCGTGTCCAGTTGGACGCGAACAACCGCAGATATGGCATGGACGGATGGATCGGGAAGTGCCAGGCCGTCCGAATTTTCCCTTTGGCGAGCGCGGCCACGTGAAGTCGGAATATAGATATCTTGTGTCCCCGACTGCAAGTTGCGCAAGTAGCATGTACTCCACTTTGGCGATCGATCAAGCCGCGCACGCCTACACACTACACCTGCAGCAAGCTACATTGTTCGATTCGCCTCCCCTCACTGCCGGCCGGACCGGAGCTCCATCAGATACATCTCCGTCGGCGGTCCACGTCGGCCGGGGCCCTCACCGGCGCCGAGACGTTCCAATCTCCGAACAGTGGCATCTACCGGTTGGGCTGGCGGGCCCCGCCGCGCGTTAGCTCGGTCGGAGACGAGATGACTACAATTATTTTGTCCCTTGCCGAAAACGTCGCGGCGTGGCGTGGCCTTGCAGTCTAAGATCCATCCATCCATGGAGAGGTGCCGGATGGGTACACCTACATGAACGGTTGGCTTAATTGGCTAGCTACTTGCGTATACACGAATGCCTCGTTTCAAACTCGTTGTCCGATTTAAAGTATGTCATGCCTTTGCTGATCGATTGAAAAGGATAGATGCGGATGGATCACGCGATATTGTTGGGAGCGTCCACATGGAAGTTGCAACCTAGCTAGTCATTTTCCTTTCCCGCACCAAAATAAATACATTCTTACTAGTTAGGCTGACCGATTTGATACGTTCAATTCCACCTTGATTTCTGACACGAAGGGGATAGCTAGCCGAGTCATAGAAGTACGCCATTATTAACTTTCAAATTTTGTTCTAAAACATATAACATTCTACAATTTCGATATAACTTTGTGCTATGTTTTTCATTACATACCCCTCTTATTCATTATTTCTATGATTATTTATACTATAGGTTAGGTTAGAGTAACACTCGTCATGTAAAAGCAATAAGTAAACTAATAAAAGAGAGTAATATGGTATTTTAGATGAGAAATTTTGCAGTGCATTATATCGGTAGTAACAGTGGGTAGTAGAAATCAAATCTAGCTATTAATTTATTAAGGACATTCTAGTACTCCACTACTAGAAGAAGTATAAATAGATATTAATTAATCTGATCCATTGGAACGAAAAAAAATTGTCCATACTAAATTTAATTTATCATAAAAGATCTCTCTTTAGATACATGTCTAAGTTGTAGTGCAAAATTATAGATGGCATAGGCCGAGGCATCTACTCGACCTTCACTAATTAAAACGGGCTAACATTTGCGCCAAAATCAGATTTCTCGTTGCTATAGTTTCCTGGAATCCACACATTGAGGACCACCGATAAATTTTTTTACTCGATTACGTGAAGATTCAACTCGAATCAGAGAAAATTTGAATTTATTTCAAGAAATTTCAACTTGACTAGGAGGAATTTCAAGTCGGTTTCAGAAAACACAACTCAACTTAAAAGAAATTCGAGAGTAGAACTACGCGCCCGGCGACAACGGCTTGAGTTCCTCCAGAGCAGCGCGCGAGCTTCATCCTCCGGCGGTGGCGTGAGCTCTGTCGAGGCAGTGACTCCATGGGCTCGAATGGGAGACCCGATTCTTTCTAGCGTTGCCTACGGGAAGGGCGTGCTCCATGTGTCATCGTGAGAATGCGAGGAAACGTCCATATGTCGAAATCGCAAGGCTTTCCATGGGAGACGTGAGGGGTGCAGGGGACTTGATCTGCATAACTTGGGGAGCTTCTTGTCACGGAATCTGGATCAGGTAGCCTCAAACTTTCCAAGGCCATCGATAGCGGCGAGGCGACGACGGTGGCACGATCCAAATCATCGGTGACAATCATCATGTAATGGCTCCCAGTTGCCCTCCGCAATGGATCAAGAAAATTCCTTATTTACCGCTAAAAGTTGACTGGATCTCTAAAACGTTATCATGAAACTACTCTTCTTTAATTGTCATCGGATATCAGCTTTCATTCTGTTTTTATCACTCCCGCCAATAGCCCGTTTGTCGAATATCTAAATATAGGGTATAAACATGCATCGAAAACTCAAAGATTATATCATATATGCTCAAGTAAGCATCCGAAAACTCCGGATATCGCGGGCCCGATTTTATAAGATAAGATATATATGGAGGGAGTATCTCCATGCAGGGAGGGAAGGACTCGATTGTTTTCCCGTTACGAGGAAATCAACTCAAGTACGTCTGATATCTAGGAAAGTTTTGATATACTATGAAAATCATACAATGATAGACTCCTCATTGGTTACGATCTGGTATCCCAAACCAACTATAACTCAATATAAGGCAAGACTACCCCAACTATATAAGGACAGGAGTAGGCATCCCCAGAAGGATAAATAATTCTCATACTACAAGCCATCTAGAACTAGATAAGCGAGAAAACTTTTTAAGTAGAGCATTCAAGAACCAGTGAACTATGTTTCGTCAAACTCTTAGCCATAGTTTAGCCACCCCCAAGTTCAATCTTCATTGCAATTATAGTTAGGCGTCATGCTTTGTACTTTGTTCATCAACTCCATACGTCATCCATACAGGAGTAGGGTATTACTCCATCCAAGGGTCTGAACATGTCTACATTGTGTATCTCGGATTCCGTGCCTGATTTTGCTAATTCGAAGGTATCCAAAACTATAAGATTATTGTTAATTTCTAACCTTCGATAGTTGGCACTCCAGGTAAGGGCCTTCAGTTGTTTTTGCAGATCAGACATGTGTTCGGTGCATATTCACAACAAAGTCTCCGACGTCGACCCCTGTGGTGACTTCAGCTCGATCGTCCTCATTGACCAAGCTCCGACACTCGGATCTGAGATCGTTTTCGAAACCATACTTTATCGATAAGGGCCAGGCGGAGATATTGGGTACATCAGTTTTATCGAGTCCCTCTCTTGGGACCTACGCCGAGAGGTGTGCTTCATAGACTTCGACTCTATGGAGCCTAGCGTCCTCAAATACGTCGAGACGAAGAATGACAGTGATAGCGACGGCCTCAGCAGCCAGAACAGTAGTCAGTGCCGTTCACGCCTCAAGATCCTAGCACAGCGACAACTGTAGCGCAAACGGCAGCAAACGCTATCGCTCTCAACACTACATATCATCGGCGAGATCTAACCGCCGTGGCCACAGTCGGGATTAGGGGTGGAAAACAGCCAGTTTAACTTTTTTTCGAGCTTTCTTCGACACTGATTTATTCTTATTTATTATAGTCTCCTGTATTGTTTGAGACCCAACTTTGAACCGAGCTTAACGAGCCGAGCCGAAGTTGACCATTGTTTCAAATCAACTAATTTTTATTTTAAAAGAAAAATGAATGTAATCTGAGCAATTTTGAAATGAGCCACCGAGCCAGCTCAACGAGCTTTTTTCTAGCCCTAGTCGGGATTGTGGCCAATCTGTCGAAGCAACTCAATCTTCATAACCCAACGACGTCCCACCCATGAGCACCGAATTTTCAGGTACAATAGATTCTTCAACAGCGTAACCACAACGGTGGGCCCAACCGTGTTCGAGGAGCAACATCCCATCAGAGCCACAACAACGACATTTTTAATACTCCTGAGGCAAATGTCCAGTGCGCACATATGCTGCTGAAATCTCATTCGCCACTGGATCTGGGCAACTCGATGACTCTAGTGTTTGACTAGATAAAAACACTACTCGATGCAACACAAGCTTAGACCGCTCGAGCAGCTAACTCGAGGTTCAGACGCCCCAGCCAATAGGGTGCCAAGAGCCAGCTGCCAGGACCATCTCACGATAGTCATCGTGCAACGAGATCGGCGGTGGCTAGCTCTAGCCATCGTGCCTCCAGGACAGCTCATTTCAACCTTCACCAGACACACCATAGGGATCTTCGAGACCGTATTCCTCACAATCCGACGGGATTTACGTGACGTACTTCGCGATTGAAGAGAAGAATGTGACCGCGAAGACCGTGAGCGACGAGAAAACTAGTCTCCACCTTCAAGGGGCCAATCTCTCGCACACCGGGCCCGACGAGGTGAATCTCCGCCTTCAAGGAGCCACTCGCCGGCACGGCGTAAGTTCCCTCCTCGACAAGAAACACGGCAATGCTCGCGGCAAGCGACCCCCGAGGACGTCGATGAGGGGTGCAAAGAGTTCACTTCCGAGCTACGCGCAGTCAGATGACTAGACAAGTTCAAGCCAGGCCCTGTCGAGATGTACTCGGAGAAAATCTACCCCGTCGAATGGCTGCAGATTTACACTATAGTCATGAGGGCTGCCGGAGAAAATGAGAAGGTAATAGTCAACTACCTGCTCACCACCCTAGATGATGCAACGAGATGCAATAGGTCCAAATTTAGAGTTCCAATTGGCTAGTTTTAGTTTTCTTTGCTATAGCCTGATCTATTATGTATTAAAAGCTTATAGAAAGTTGCTAAGAAAAAAATAGGCTAAAATTCTCACAAAAATAAAGCATCTAACCTTTAACCTCGTGGACTTCAACTAAGTTGAACTATAGTAACAATTAGATGATATTATTTAAAGAAAAAACATCTAACCATCTATCTAGCGGATGAGAGTTATAACAGGTTAGATTCAAAGAAAGAGTCCATATCAACTACAATAAAAAATAATAGAAATTTGGGAAAAACAAAAATAAATTAGATATTTGATTTTCAAATGAATTCCAAATTAAAACCCGTACATAACTAAAATTTGGAATAAAAATAAGACAAAAATCAGCATTTTGATTTGTATATCAATTATAACATAAACCTAATTTTTGAAATTAAATAAAAAATATTAATAAAATTAACGGTTTAGATTAGAGGAAAGAGTCCATAACTCCATACCAAGCATAATAAAAAATAACAAACAATTGAAATAAAAAATAAAATAAAATTGATCATTTAAGTTTCATTCGAACTCCAAATTATAACCAATACATCACTGAAATTTAGAATAAATTATAGATAAAAATTAGCGATTGCAATTGTTTACAATTCTAACCTAAAACTATTATGCAAAATTAAATAAAAACATAACTATGAAAATTAACATAAATTCAGAATTAAAAACAAAAGAAATTAGACATTTGATTCTCGCACGAATCCTAATTAAATCATAAATTTGAAATTAAATAAATAAAATAGAAGGATAAAAATAAAAGGAAATTATGGATTATATTTTAATTCTATATAAGTTGAAAAATATAATTTTGGATTTATTCAAGATTAAAATTCTAGAAATATATTAACTTTAGAAAAAATAAGGTTAGAAATTTGATTTGTACATATAAATTTTTTAAATATGATGTAAGAAAGGACGATGATAGGTTTTTTACCGTCGCTAAGAATTATATAGAATATGCCTAAAAAATTAATGGAAAAGAAAATATTCTAACTCTTTATTTTGTGGACCTCTATGGAATAAAGAAATTAAGAGGGTGATACATCGACATGTGTTCACTCGACCATACCAGTGTAAGCAAATGATGTGCACTAAATGGAGTACTAAAAAAAGAGAGAAGCATTTCAATAAAGAAATTAAGAAATGGTGATATGAACTAAAATTAAATAAAAAATAACAGAAGAATAGAAACAAAAGGTAATCGGGAATTGTTTTTTAATTCCATACTGAGTGAAAATATAAATTTTGTTTTATGCTAATTTAAGAAAAAAAATAAGATAAGGAAATTGATTTGAATATATATACATTATTATACTGATAAGGAAATTGATTTGAATAAGATAAGGAAATCAATGACACATTTGTTTACATTCACTAAGAATTTTGCAGAATATGCAAAAAAAATCAAAAAAAAAAAAGAAAACATTCTGACTCTTCATTTGGTGGACCCCCATGGAAGATTTGAACCAGAGGTTGATACATCGATCGATGTTCAATTGGCTATATCGGTATAAACAATGTGATATGCACTAAAAGAAGTATCCAAAGAAATAGACAAGTATTGCAATAATAAAACTAAGTGATAATGATATAAATGAAAAATGTTATGTTATACTATATTTACCATTTCAATACGCAAATATCTGGGAAAGAAAGTTTCGGTCACATGTGGTAAGTATTGGGAAACGGAGTAAGTATATTCTTTCTTATAATATTAATACCAAAATATCACAAATGGAATTCTACAATGATTTATTTTTCAAAAAGAAAAATCACATATGAATTGTCAAATCATTTAAACATGCTTTGATGATGATACTCACGCAAGAGCACGAGCCACCTTGTTAGTTTTAATAAAATTAGCGTAATAGCCCATGTAATTACACAACTAGTCCTATATATTACTTCCTTTTAGTTAGGTATTGGATTTTTTTACTCCTATATAATTTCTAGTTCATATTCATGTAAGCATGTTACCCTCATCAAGGACATGTACAACAATGTTGTGACTAGTATTCGAACAACTGATGGTGACACAGATGACTTTCCGATTAAAATAGGACTACATCAAGGGTCAACTCTGAGCCATTACCTCTTCGCCTTGGTGATGGATGAGGTCACAAGGGATATTCAAGGAGATATCCCGTGGTGTATGCTTTTTGTCGATTTATGTAGTTCTAGTGGATGAAAGCCGGGTGGGAGTAAATAGGAAACTAGAGTTGTGGCGGCAGACCCTAGAGTCGAAAGGTTTTAGACTTAGCAGGACCAAAACCGAATATATGAGATGTGACTTTGGTACTACTAGACATGAGGAGGGAGATGTGAGTTTGGAAGGTCAGGTAGTGCCCAAGAAGGATACCTTTCGATACTTGGGATCGATGCTACAGAGAGATAGGGATATTGATGAAGATGTTAGCTATAGAATTAAAGCGGGATGGATGAAATGGCGTCAAGCATCTGGCGTTCTCTGTGGCAAGAGGATACCACAGAAGCTAAAAGGCAAGTTCTATAGGACGGCTATTAGACCTGCAATGTTGTATAGTGCAAAATGTTGGCCTACTAAAAGGCGGCATATTCAACAATTAAGTGTCGCAGAGATGCGTATGCTGCGATGGATTTGTGGTCATATAAGATTGGACCGAGTTCGAAACGACGAGATACGTGATCTGCTAGGGGTAGCTCAATTGAAGAAAAATTTGTACAACACCGGTTGAGATGGTTTGGACATGTACAACGGAGTCCTCCGGAGGCACCAGTGCATAGCGGCATCATAAGACGCGACAATAATGTGAAGAGAGGTAGGGGCCGGCCAAACTTGACTTGGGAGGAGGCAATCAAAAGGGATTTAAAAGGATGGAATATATCGAAAGAGTTGGCTTTGGATAGAAGTGCGTGGAAAGCAGCTATCCACGTGCCTGAACCTTAATTAGGCTTTATGCCACATTTTGATATAGTTTTAGGCTTTGTTCTACTTCCTCATCTCTCTCTTTCTCCCTTTGTTAGTGGATCGTTTTGGGTTTCAACTCTAGCCTACCCCAACTTGCTTGGGACTAAAAGGCTTTGTTGTTGTTGTTGTTGATTCATGTAAGCATGTGTTAAGATTAAAGGCACCTCTGCATGCTAGAATGTAGATGCTATGTAAATCTATCTTTAGTCTTTTGGACTTTGGTCATTGCATGCATGGCCCGATTGAGGTGATCTTTAAATATGTATTGCTCTCAATTCCTTAATGTCATTCCTGATGGAACTGATACAATGTAAGTATACAACAATGCATTACTCTGAATTATAATAGTTTGTCAAATTAGTTAATTTATCATTGAATTAGTACTAATCAAGCTCCCTTTAGTTTATGGTAAACCCTATGCTAATTACACCAAAACCTTAAAAAAAGTTAATTGCATGAACTCTGGAAAAAAATTGCACATAAAACATATCTGTATTTCTAAACCTTTAATCTCTTGCGCTAGGCATCTTCATGCTCTCTCCTCCATATATGCCATAAATCTTGTTTCTATATGCATGTGCGTTGCTGTATGTGATGCCCCAAGCCTTCTCACAATGAATAGCAATTTTTCATTTCAGTTTCAACATTCATAGCATCCTAATTAACTTTCAATCAAACACATATGAAATAAAAAAACTTTATCAAAAATATCTGGCAAATTTAAAACTATTTTTCCTGTGTTGTGCAGAAGTGCAAATAGTTCATAGAAAAATGAGCGGTGTTCTATGAGTAAAGTTCATAAAAATATAACTTTTATACAAAAGTATAGAAGCATGTTCCCTTTTTGCGTCGATTTTATCTTTTTCTTTTTCCATGCGTAGTCTCCTCTCAGCTGAAATCCCTATTCGATCCGTTAGTGGTAGGTGGGCGCACTTGGTTCATGAGATGAGTGCAATGTTTTCGTCTTTGTTTCTCCTTGTAGCACACCAGTTTGGATTTAATTCCCCCTTTTGTTTTAAATTACAAAACAACATATATCCCTAAGCAATAACATCCAATAGACACAATAGCAATTTTAATTAGAGTACACCAGATCAAGAGCTAGATGTTTTCCTTTTTTTTAAGAATTCTAGGATATTTTTCTCTTTTTCTAATAACATCCAATGACTAGTATGATTCAACTTTAATTAGGGTCCACTAGATCAAAGGTAGATTTTTTTGTGAGAATTTCAAACATATTTTTCCTTTTCTTCTTAGCTCCTGTAAATCACCTATCATGAACATTTAGTATATAATAGATAGGTGCTAATGTTTGTAAAAACCCTACCCAAAACCCAAATTAGAAGTCATGCTTGCCCTCTCTAATACATTTCATTATTATACTAAGACATAATTTAAAACATAACCATGTTACACAGTACATGTCATTCAAGAGACCACATACATATATAGGTATATATATAGATATATACACACACACAATTTCAGCACAACCAAAATACAATATCATATACGCACGATTAACATCCAACATAAACAATATTACTCAAGAACATCAAATACATTCATAATACCCAAAGGGTTAAAACAGATCCAAATCCATAGAATACAGTACAATTATCAAACGTTAGGGTTTGCACTTTTAAACTATAACTATAAGTCCGAATCTCATACAAAAACATTCACACTTCAACCCTTAGAAGTTTACAAAGATTATAGTCTATTGCAGTTCAATCCAAAACCATTTACACATAGCACCCTACTAGTTTTACACCCTGAATAGCCAGCTGTACACAGGTTTCACCTCAACCCTTTTGTTCTCAGACAAGTGGCAGGGGAGGAGGCTGCATGTCCTCCACCTGCCCTTTGAGCCCATGGTTTTAAATCCCCAAAAAATATGGTTTCTCTAGGCCATGCCGGTTTTTACCGCAATATAATATCAACCACCAACATTTACACCTTACCTTCTAACCAATCCACAGTTGTCCTCTATTGTCCAATTCTTGTCCTTCTCTACTGGAAGCAAGGGGAAAGGGAAGGGACAATCACCGATCTCTTCTTCCCTACCACCCATTTCATCTTCCCCTGCAATCATAAGGTGCCACGTACTCATCATTATGAATATCTTTCCTCTCTTATCATTCCATAAGAGTAATGGTAGCTACACATATTAATTAAGGTATATAATTAACATCTAGTAAGATTGATGGTAACAAATTGATTAAATAAAATGGCACAACTATATGTCTTGGAGAATACTTTCTTGCACTAGGGATTAACAGCAAATGAGTCATAGATACACATGCATTCCATTTGGGCAATCAAAATAAACCTATGCTAAAACAAAATCATAAATATCATATTACACCATCTAGATGAAATTTTAAGGGAGCATGAACTAACTAGGACCCCTATTAGTGATACACTCTAGTTAACAGTACATGATAAGTAGCACTTGACTTTGCATATGTTTTGACTGCATTTAAACATATATGTGTCTTAGCCCTTAGTTATGGATAGTCATCAATTAGCAAGCATGGGCTAAACAACATACTAATACATATAAACGAATGCATAGAACTAAAATGATGTGTCCTAAGAAATCTCCCTATGGGATAACATGCACACATGAAATTCCATAACAGCATTTCACAAACTACTACCAATGTACAACTCACATTACAGAAGCCCTACATGAATTTACTTACATGAAAGTAGACTATACACTTATACACTACTCTCTGTTCCTGAAATGCAAAGCATCAGGACACCTATGCTTGTATTAATCACATCACACAAAAGGTTAATCTTTGAACCATACACATTTTGACTGCAAGAGTTAAAAACATAGAACATCACTAAACCACTGCTTAGTGTCTCTAATTAACACTTGACTGCTGACACAAGTTTTCATCATGCAATTTAACCACGGATGGCTTAATCTAGAGTAGAACCAATAACATCACTACTAGTAGGACGGTAGTAGCTCTTACCTCGTGGGGTTGATGGAGGAGTGAACCCTAGCTGTAACTGAGGTAGTGGTGGCCGGTGTAGGTTGGACATTGTGCCCCCCATGAATGCGGCCCTGCTAGTTGGAAGGAGAGAGTTGGCATGGGCCACTGACCAGATGAACTTGAGGAGGGTGTGAAGAGGATGATGAGGCACTATAGTCAGAGAAGGAGGCACCAGATCCTGTGGATCTAGTGGCGACACCCTTAGGTCTAGGTGGCCTAGTGCTAGATTCGTTGATGGTAGGGCTCAACTAAACCAGCAAGAGAAAGGGGGAGGTTGGGGAAGGGGCGGTGCCACTTAGGGGCAAAAGGGGCAGTGCGAGAGAGAGAAGGGAAGGGGAGTAGGCAGTGACGCATGAGATAGCTAGGGAGAAAAGGAGAGTGAGGGAGAGAGAGATGAAGGAAAGGGGAGGGGGAAAAGCCAAGGAGAGGGTGCTGGGTCGGGAGGCCAATGGCAAGGAGATGAAAGCAACGCTCGGGGGAGAAGAAGGCCCGAGCACGTGGGAGAGAGAAATGTGGGATGGCAGTGGCCAATATAGGAATGGGGAAGGGATTAGGTTAGGGTAAGGGCCGACTGGTCAGACTAGATGGGCCAGCCTAGTCCAAGAGGAAGAGAAAAATAGGCCTGGGCTGAGGAGACAAGAAAAGCAGTCCTTGGCCCTGAGGGAAGAAAGGTAGCAGATCAAAATTGGCTAATTCGTTGGACAGAAATGATTGACCAAATGAAATTTCATTATTTTTCTCTTTTCTTTTCTCTCAATTATTTTATAATTTCAAGTATATAAAAATTAACAATTAAGGAATCAACACCAAATTTGCACTTAACCCTTAAGAAAAATAATATACAACACACGTGATTAAATTTCTATATTTTTTAGGACATAATTAGGCAAATTCCGAGTGTTGAGTGTCGATATTCAAAACCTAAGGTTTCTTAACCGAGCTTACCGAAATATGACTGTGGGCTCCTAGTAAACAAGATGATGGAAACGAATATGGGGATTGCTTATTCATTAGCCAAGTGGCTTAACACAGTACATAGATTACAGAGTTTCTAAAGACTAAAAGCCTGATTACGGTTGCAATTGCAATTGCCACTACCTTGATTATGAAAATAGGCTCTCTATTTATGTTGGATGAAAAGGTAGAAGTTTGTTCTTTAGAGAGGCATCGTGTAACCAAGAGTTGTCATCCTGCCATATGGTGTCTTCTCGACAAAAAGTGCCTTTTCCAGTTGATAACTTCTAGATAGTTGCGTATGTCTATCAGACAACTGTCTACACAGAGACATGTGCGGGTATAACCACTTGTCCTCGACCAGTTCGTTGGTCGGGGTGACTATTTCACTGATTGAAGATGACCAATGTGAAGCAATATAATAGGCTACCATAACTGAACTAATCGAAGACTTAACCATCCAAATAAGCGTGGACTTTGTTCTATATTATGGGCTTTATGTGTTCTAAGCCCATTAATAGAGTATGGCTATGAACAGTTGAGGGCTCAAATAAACAACAGACTTTTAATCCTCTCCATTGAGAATGTTTGAAATTTCATAAGGAAAATTCTCTGAGAGCAATCTAGGATATTTAGAGTCAATTCCTGCTATGGACAAAATTGGTGGGAGCACACACTCAGGCAAGTCGCTCTTTGATTATGTCTTATGAACTGATTTTTGTGGGTTGCAGGTTGTTTTCAATTTCTTGTATGTGAACCAAAAATATTATTGTTTTGAAATTCTTGTATGTGAACCAAAAAGATTAACTTCTATAGAAAACTAAAACGTGTCAAGTGAATCAAGTAGATCCATTGGGTAATATTGGTAAGGCTGGACCAGGGAGGTCCAATAGAGTTATAGGACTATTTGGTGGGTAAAGGAGTTCAAGGTTGGAACAAGATAAGTGGGGTTGTGCTGTGCATACCAGGAGTTCACTGCAAAGGATATCACTTAAGGGCATAAACCGAACTAACTCTTGCTTCAAAAGCGACACAAACTGTGCTGATCATAGACTAGAAGTGAGACAAGGCGAACTGGTTAACTAACCAAGTAGTTGTCTCTACCACAGGTGAGAAGGTGATTATTTCCAGGAAGGGGCTATCACCCTAGGGTGAGACTGCCAGGTAGGAGTCTCGACATGCCTTTGGTGAGGTAAGGTGGTATGGGCATAGGTCAAAGTATAGGCTAGCCAAAGGTTCTATTTCCTTGATTTAGTCTGTGCCGAGGGTAGCGCATTGGTCGGATATTATAAGCCAAGTGATGCTGTGGGCAAAATAGTACCTCTTATCAGAGTAAAAATATGATTTCACTTCTAACTTCTGGGTTTGGAAATGCATTGTGTGGATTTTCCTCTAACACATGATTGTAAGATCCCAAGTTGCTCTGTTGTCAGTATATTTCTAAATTAAAATTTAGTCCTTTCCAACAAATGGGAAATGGTGTCATTAATTGCCAATATTAAGCTATTTTTGAATCATATATATATATATATATATATATATATATATATATATATATATATATATATATATATATATATATATATATATATATATATATTCTACTCTCCCAACCATTTAACGGTAATGATCACCATTTATCATATCACTCAATGCGAGAAACTATCCCAGTGGCTATCTGCTACGTGGGAAAACACAAACCATATCCTAACTAGTAAATGACTAACAAATACTACTTTCTTATTTGTACATGAATCTTTCTTTTTTTGATTTAGCCATGACTTTCAAATGAGAATATTTTTGGTTTTTAAATTTTTTAGGATTGTAGAATCTCACATTCTCTACGCATGGTGATTTTTTGAGAATTTTTGAAAATATGTACATATGTTTTTCATGAACTTTAGTAAACACTAGATATGTTGCATTTTACTATTCGAACGAATGACATGTTGCGAGTTATTACACTAGATATTAACATATTGAAACAAAATATTACACAAAATCTTTACACGGGATATAGTAACACATTAGTAATAGACAATAAAATGTTATTTTCTTAACAGTAAAAGACAGCATATCCTATTGTTTAGCACTTTGTCAATTTTATATCTTTCAAATGCAATTGAATTTGATCTTCAAATTTTCTAGGAATGTAGAAACTCACCTCCCCTACGTGTGGTAATTTGTTTAGAATTTTTCAAATATTTTACTATAGATCCAACAAATAGAACTTAATTCTTATTTATGAAAACCATATGTAATGTTTTTAAAAAATTCTGAAAAAATTACCATATATAGGGGAGGTGAGATTATACAATCTTGTAAAATTTAAAGACCAAAGTTAATATCATCTAAAAGATAAGAAAAAGACAAATTTGGCTGACTAGTGATTTTTCAATGTTTAGTGCTTTGTCAATTTCAAATCTTTCAAATGCGATTGAGTTTAGTCTTCAAATTTTGCAAAAATGTAGAAGCTCACCTCACCTACATATGATAATTATTTGAGAATTTTTGAAAACTTATACAATAATTTTCATTTGTTTTATACCATAAAACTACTTTATACAGGATATAGTAACACATTGAGTAAAAGACAATAAAATCTTATTTTATTGATAGTAAAAGACAGTATATCCTGCTGTTTGGCACATTATTATTTTTATATCTTTTAAATGTGATTGAGTTTGGCCTTTAAATTTTACATAGTTGTAGAATCTCACCTTCTCTACGTGTGGTAAACGTAGAGGTAATTGTTTAAATTGAAATGCTATTTTCTTGATAGTTAAACACAACACATCCTGTTGTTCAGCACTTTATCAATTTCATATATTTTAAATGCAATTGAGTTTGATCTTCAAATTTTGCAGGTTGTAGAAGCTCACCTTCCCTACGTGTGGTAATTTTTTGAGAATTTTTGAAACATCTTACTACAGGTCCGATAAACAGAACTAAATTATTATTCATGAAAACCATATGTACATGTTTTAAAAAATTCTCCAAAAATTACCATACATAAGGGAGGTGAGATTATACAACCCTGTAAAAGTTGGTCTAAAATCAATATCAGCTAAAAGATATGAAAAAGGTAAATTCAGCTGACTAGTGATTTTTCAGTGCTTAGTGCTTTGTCAATTTCATATCTTTTAAATGTGATTGTGTTTGGTCTTTGAATTTGGCAGGGTTGTAGAAGCTCACCTCCCATATATATGAAATTTTTTTGAGAATTTTTGAAAACTTGTACGTATGATTTTCATATATTTTACACTATAAGACTGATTTATAGAGGATATATTAACACATTGAGTAATAAGCAATAAAATATTTTTTTAACAATAAAAGAGAGTATATCCTGTTGTTTGGCACTTTTTCATTTTCATATATTTTAAATACAATTGAGTTTGATCATAAAATTTTATGGAGTTGTAGAATCTCACCTCCCCTATTTATGGTAATTTTTTGAAAATTCTTCACAGTGAAATGTTATTTTCTTGATAATAAAAGATAACATACCCTACTGTTTAGCACTTCATCAATTTCACATCTTTCAAATACGGTTGAGCTTATTCTTCAAATTTTATAGAGCTATAGAAGCTCATCTCTCCTATGTTTGTTAATTTTTTGAGAATTTTACAAATATTTTACTGCAGGTCCGACAAACATAACTCTATTCTTATTCATGAAAACTATATGTACATTTATTCAAAAATGCTAAAAAATTACCATATATAGGAAGGTGAGATTATACAATCTTGTAAAATTTAAAGATGAAAATCATTATCAACTAAAAGATATGAAAAATACAAAATCAGTTGACTAGTGATTTTTCACTGTTTAGTGCTTTGTCAATTTTATCTCTTTGAAATGTTATTGAGTTTGGTTTTTAAATTTTGTAAGATTATAGAAGTTTACCTACCCAACAAATGGTAATTTTTTGATATTTTTTGAAAATCTGTACATGTAATTGTTATGAATTTTATACTATAAAGTTGCTTTATACAAGATATAGTAACACATTGAGTAATAGGTTGGAAAATTTTGTTTTCTTGACAGTAAAATGCAATATATCCTACTGTTTGGAACTTTATTATTTTTATATCTTTCAAATGTGATTGAGTTTGACCTTCAAAATTTACAGAGTTATATAATATCACCTCCTCTATGTGTGGTCATTTTTTGAGATTTTCTTCACAGTAAAGTGCAATTTTTTTGATAGTGAAAGATAACACATCCTGTTGTTCAGCACTTTTTCAATTTCATACATTTCAAATGCAATTGAATTTTGTCCTCAAATTTTGAAGGGTTATATAAGCTCACCTCCCCTATGTGTGGTAATTTTTTGAGAATTTCTAAAACATCTTACTACAGGTCCGACAAACAGAAATAAATTCTTATTCACGAAAATCATATATACACATTTTCAAAAATGCAAATAAAAAAATAAAGATTCAAATACAAACAAGACATATTATTAATTAGTTATTTACTGTTTGTTGCATGGCAGACGTTACTGTTTGGCTTACATGAATGGTTTAAATATGTTTATGTCTTAGTTTTACATGACGTCGAGTTACGACCAGCGTGAGAGTTTATAGCTCACGCTGGCACAAAATAGCACCATCGTTTATATACGTGTGTGTGTATATATGTATATGTATATATATATTTGTGTGTATCAGTGTTAACAAAACCAAAATAAAAAAATGCAGCAAAATTTGCGGTACGGTTTTCGCAAAAACCGTTCAAAAAACCGCTCAAAGACCGTCAGAAACCAAAGAGTTAAGAAATCAAAAAAATTTAAAAATTTTCAAAAAAATCGAAAACACTCACTTTTCTCAAAAAACCAACTCGACCAATTGAATGTTCTTCAAAAACAGTTTTTGAGTGGTTTTCAACGAAAACCAAACCGCACACATAAATTTTTTAATTTTTTTAAATTAATACGATTTACTGAGCGGTTTTGGATCTTGAACCAGAGCGGTAAGCTCGAAAACCGCAGTTTTCGTTGATTTTGTTAACCCTGGTGTGTATATCCTCGACTTGTTGAGTATTGATCTCTCATTGTTGGTTTTCAGACCTTACGATGTACACTAATCTAGATGAAGTGAAGGTTGATACGTATGATGCCATGGACTATTACTGCGATACTGATACTGCTTTGAATAGCAATGAATACGACGAAACAAATGACCAAGACCTAATAGAATAGAAGGCCCTTAGGAGGGAAGCTCTAGGATATTAATATAATAAATAGGTGGGCTGTGTAGTAATCACTGTAGCCAGATCTAAGTACTATATGTGCTCTAAGAAGTTAAAGGTGTGTACCGATCGGTGGAGTTTCTATGTTTTACGATGATTTCTGCTATGTATTTTAGTCGGATAAAGTCAAGGCATCACAGTGTCCCATCCAAAAAATAGAGTTTTGGAACTCTTGATTGATTTTGCAAAGTGCAATTGTATATAGCATGTCCTCCTAACTATTTTTGGTGTCTCCCTCCTTAACGGTTCGCTGGCTGATTGTAGTACCACGCTACGTACACACATTCATCCGTTTCCGTTTAATTACTCCTTGAGGTGATTGTTTAAGTGCGTACGTACTAGTAGTTGTTTTTAAACAATGCGAGTACATCGTAATCAGTTCTCCTTTCAATGGTAGTTTCCGTACGTACTGCATGTTTCACGCGGTATGGTGGAATATTTAAGCGCGTTCCTAATAGAACTTGCCCGTCATACTCGTACCGAATCACTCTCGTACGAGATACAGCAACCGCGGCTGTATGCAAGTTAAGACCAGCGGTAGCATGCCATGGCCATGGCCAAGAGCTAGCTTTATTCCTTCATCTACAGTAGTAGCCAGAGTTAGCAACATCACGATTATCGGCTCGAATATCGCAATGATCGACAGTATCAGGCCGGTTTGATATTTGAAACCGGTTCAATTCAAACAAAAATTTCAGAAAAAACGTAAAAATTTATGCTTCGTAGACCGGTTAAAAATTGGTGAATATTGATAGATTATCGTTCAAAAAATAGGTCACCAAAAGAGTTCAATTGATCGGTCGATTATCGAGGAAATTCGATCGATTATCGGTTAAAATCGATTTTTTTTTAAAAAAATAATTTCAAAATTTTTTGATTTTCAATCGATTGTTGACGAAAATGGGTACCAACGAGAGGATGATTTTCAAGGTAAAATTGGTAATATAAGCCTATAGCTCCCTGTCGCTGTCTATCTCTCCTTTCTATATGATCTCTCTCCGGATCCGTGCTGCAGCTTTTGCTCCTGAGACAATCTGAAACAGTGCTATTAATACACTTTGCATCGGAGACATTAGGTACTGTGGCCTGGGTGTAAATTAGTTCGCCCTCATTGTGGTAGTATAGTAGGCCCTCACGGTATGCGTGGCACAGTGCATGCATATCATGTTTATCCCGTGCAGGGACCTCTGGCCGGCACGCAGTTAGGGTTCGCCGGCCGGAGAGAAACCTGGCACGGCCGTACGAACCCTTTGTTGCCTGATTTTGGAATGTTGCTTGGTACGTTCACAGTTCACTTCACTCGAATATATGCATGGTCTCTGGATCAGGATCAGGATCAGGACATCATGCTCCGGGCGGTTAGTCCGGTGGCCAGTAGATCCCATTGCGGAATAACTGATCCGGAAGACCCAGAAATTAATTAATATACTACTGGGACTAGTACTGAAGTATGTGCGACCTTTTTGGGGTTAGACAGAGATCGATCGAGTAGATTGCTAGTACGCGTATCCATGGATCTGACTTCTCAGCTCCGACTTCATTTTTGTCAGGCAGGAAGGATAGCTAGCTAGCGGCCACGCAGTGCCGACGGGATGGGCCGCACGCACAAAATGGGAAGGTCATGGACGCAAATCTCTCACCAACTGCAATTAGATCCCAGCATCTCGCAACGTCTTGTCCATATCATGGCGTGCGACGCCAAGATATATCGATCTTGCACGATCGATCGACGCGGGGAGCCCTGGCAAGTAGAACACTAGACCACACGCGTGGAACGCGTGGTCAAACGAACGGATCATCACGATGAGCTAGCTTAAGCACGTAGCGATCCGTCGAGTTAGGACGCGCTTGATTCAAGGTTAAAAAGGCTAGATGAGATGGTCTCATCCATCGTTTTCTACGTATCTCGCTGTTTAGTTAGATGGATGCCAGATAAGAATAATCAACTCTCAGGAATATTTTTCATAGATACTAGATTAGCTTATCCAACTTTCATCCCACCCATCTCATTCTTCAAATTTAAACTCTTAGCCATTCACCATCCAACTCTCATCCAGGGTTCACAAAACCATTTCGAACCTGCTTTTCGTCAGCCTAGCGGTTTCGATTTTCACGAAAAATAGTTTGAAAACCGCGAAAAACCAAACGGTTTGCAAATTCAAACCAGTTTGAATTCTGGCCAAACTTGCACGAGAAAACTGCGGTTTCTGACGAAAAACCGCGCAGTTTTTGCGCAAAACCACACAAACCGAAACTGCTCGGGTTGGGCAAAAAACCGAGCGGTTTTGGTGAAAAACCGCGCAAACTGACCGAGAAAACTGACAAAACCGAGAAAATGGGGGGAAATAAAAAATAGGGAAAATGCAAAAAAATCTTGTAAAATTTGTAAAAATACTAGGAAAACTAAATTTTAGTAAAATGTAATAAATATATAAATAAGGTATATAAAGGCACGAAAAAACTCTAGAATGATCTCTCCTAAATTTGAAAAAAATTTGACATGACCTTTGCTATATTTTAGACATTTGGAAGTTGTAAATTAGGCATTCCACAATAATATGTCCATAAATAATCTTTCATTGCAATACTGCAATCACACAAGTGCAAAAATAGGTATTTACATAACCACATAGCAAAATCATGCGCAATTTCATTACCATTCACTTGTGAACACCATTTACATTATAATATCTTTCAACTGAAGTTGTGGAGTAGGTATAGGCAATTAGGCATAGCTTTGCCATTCTTGTATTGTCACAAAAATGCTACGTTCGACCTACATGAACAGAATGTCAGTACAAAATTTCACTTGTAATGAAATCGAACATACAATTGAAACAAAATTTCGGCATGACCTTTGCTATATTTTAGACGTTCTGAAGGTTTAAAGTAGCTATTTTGGCTTTAGCAATAATATGTGAACAAATAACCTTTCATTTCAATAACAACCATATATCAATCTAATAAGTGCAAAAAATAAGCATTCAAATATCAATACCATTTACATTTAGATACCTTCCATTTGAAGTTGTAAGGTCGGCATATTTTCGTTGCCGTTCCCACACAAATGCCATGTTGAATTTGTATGGATACTATGTTAGTATAATATCAAGTTACAATGAAATGAAATATGCAATTGAAACATTACCTCCGGGGCTACGGCTAGTATTGTTGCGTGAACACTTGGTTGGCCGCATTGTATTCCTCGGTGGACATCAAGGCCAATCCTCGTATAGCTAGCAACTCCGCCTTGTAGTTGTGCCAGCTTTGCCCCGTCCATATACTTGTCGTTTGCCATTGTTAATACAACATGGTATAAAACTCAGGGTCGTGCCACTCGTAGACCCGTTGTGTGGAAGGTAATGCATAAGCATCAAGGATGACATAGTCATAGCTGCTATATAAGCTATTGCTCCCTTGCATCTCAGCGACACCATAGGAACTATAGCTATCCTGTGGTGCGCAGCTATCCAGAGAGACACCGGTGGCATTGACGGATTTGTGGAAGAACATTGTGCCATTACAGTAAATCATGAAGTTTATTATACTCATGCGTGTCAGCCCTGTCCAAGAATCGCATATGATTGTTACTCCGTACGTAGGCCATTCCTTCATGAACTTTCTAAAGCTTTTCTTAATTCTGTTTCGTTGGCATCTAAATATTTTCTATCTATATCTCGACCAGTCGGGGACAGGATACCCTCGCCTGCAAATGAAACATATATGTTAGCTATGAATCGACGTACAATTGGGTGACTATTTGAAATCTCAATACCGCATTTTTGTGTTTCCTGTATGGCGCTAATAAAATACAGACTATCTGCTTTTCGCCCTGCGATACCAGCAGACTGAAACCATCAGGAACACCCAGAATGGACTACCTCCTTTCCACTCTTCCCTTTCTGTGTCCACAGATGGGTGTCAATCCTTGGTTGTACCGGGGCACGGGCTAAACTAATATTGTAATCTCCTACCGCCGGCGGTCTTTCTCGATGCGAACCACTACGCAACAACCTAGACAACAGACCGCGATCTCCTACAGCTCCCCTTTAGGAGCCACTGCTACCACTGTGCTCGTACCTCCCACCTACCCGGCTTCTAAATTCTGCCTCCGCCCTGGAGGCACCCATGGCATGCTGCAGTTGGGCCTTCTCATTAGCATCACCCTTGTACTCTGAGTATATACTTCACCTCGGTGGGGAATCTCCAGCTATTGTTGCTTCTTTTCTCATCATCTTATCTCTCCTTTCCTTTCTCTTATACTTGCTCGTCTCACTTCACGCGAAAGTACTCATGCTAACGTCTGTTGAACTTTACTACAATGGACGACACCCGTACCACGTCCTGCCATGTGCTGCTTGAATCGGGCCACACCGCTTCCTTTCTTTCTTTGAGACAGTGCTTGCATCGAAATCCGGCACCCACCTTCTCGCTGTGCTCCCACACCACGTCGACATCTGCCATCTGTTAAAACAACACAATGGAAGTAAACATGCATATAAAAGATGGTTATACAGTTATACTACAAAATGGTTATACTACTTTCTGTGTTCAGTTTGTCAGGAACTCAGGATGCGATATGTTGGGCCCTTGAACTCTATTCATGTCAACAAAGACTTGATAAACAAATTGATGCAAAGAATGATAACATAAATATTAACTCATATGATCTGCTTAAATTATTTTTACTTTAAGCTCTCAGTGATCCACATCACCAAGTGTATATATTGGTATTTGGGCACAAACTATGACAAGTGCTAGATCAATTAGCTCATTAGCATAGCGTGCACTACGCTGCGACTACTTGATACACTAATACCAATAGAAATTGCACCACATATTTCAATTGGTAATTGCACATGTTAGCTAATAATACATGGATAGCACATTAACTGAAACTAAGTCATACAAAATTCGTGTAAATTGCTAAACTTGCTCTTGTGCATTAACCGAAACTAATTCATACAACTAAACAATCTTAACATTCTTTTTTGGTAATCGATTAACACTTAGTAGCTACCGCTCTACCAGCCTACCACAGAAAGATAGAAACCATGCTATATTAGCTTTATCAATGAACAGATTTAGTCACTAGTAATGCCTACAGATTGAACAACATACATCAATCAGTGTTGCGCACAAAACGAGCGAAATTCGTGCTAAATCGAGTGAGTTTCGTTCTTACCTCAAAAACCGTCTTTGTCGCAAAAAAAACCAAAGAAACTGCTCGGTTTTTGAATCAAACCGCTTGGTTTTTCTTGCTTCGCCTCTCGTCGGCAGGAGGATGAACGGGGAAAGCTATGGAGCAATAATTGCGACTGAGTGGCTTCGGATGGCTGGTCGCAAGTCATGGGGACCGGCATGGGCCTTGTTGGGCTAGGGACCTGGGGTGGGCTGGCCAGCGACCCATAGCACGTTTGGCCTGTGGGCTGAAAGCCCACAGGCCACCTTTTCCTCTTTTTTTATTTTTTTATTTTTCAACATTTGTAATGCCTCCAAAACATCTCCAAACATCATTTTTTTTCAAAAAAAAATTGCACCATAGGTAACATAGGAATTAATACTAATTTTAGGAATTTTTAATAAAGTTTTTCAAAATTTTTGAATTTGGATTTGAACTGGCGCGGTAAACCACTCGGTTCCCATTACCGAGCCAGCTTGGTACGCGCGGTTTTCGTGGTAACCGAGCGGTTTATCGCGAAAATTTGAACCCTGCTCTCATCCCTCCAACCAAACAAAAATTTAGCTTATTCCATCCATCTCTTATCCCTTCAACTAAATATAAATTTGGATGTTCATGTTTAGCTTCATCTCTAACAAGATGGATGGTCCCATCCCATCCATTCTTTGTTTTTGAACCAAACGGACCCTTAGTATGTTCGAGTTGATAGAATAGTTGGAAGAAATGGAAGAGAGTACGCACATGGCGCGTGGGCAAGCACAGGCAATTTGATTGAGGCGCATGCAGGGGGAGAGAAAAATAATCATAGAAGGCACATTTCACACGTACAACTCTATAGTTTTACATAATAATTTTAGAACATTATAAATTCAACACTATTGTAAGTTTGCAAATCGAGGTTAAACAGTGAGTGTTTACGTATCCGTTATCATGGAAAAACTATATAAGAGTGAGAGAAAGCAATAGTTTGTACGTTGATTGGTGCTCGAATAAAATGAGATAAGGCCCGTTACAGGTGCCCCTAAGGGCATGCACAGTGGTATAGACGGCAGCTGTCTATATTATATCTCCACATCATCTATACACAGCACTAAAAATAACTCATACAATAGATTGTCTATATAGTTGTTTGTAATGGTCTCTCATCCAATTAACAGACTGTCTATACAATGGTACATACAATAGAAAGCTGTCTATAAGACCGTCTGTTAAATAGTAGACAACAACTTTCTCTCTCCTCCTTCTCTCTCCTCCACATCATCTAAAATCCTAGGTAGCGTGATCTTAAAGACAGCTGGCATGTACCATTGTACATACCCTAAGACCATGTATGTTGGGGAGGGGGAGAGGCAATTATTTATTTTGCCCACGTGTCTAAAGAAAGGGCATTTATGTACTTTCCTCTCATGTACGGTGTGATAATTAATAAATATACATACATATAGGTACCCCTTTAAAGCGCTGAAGATTGGAGAAGAGCCAGCCCTCCCACGTGTCAACTTGCGACATTTGCGAAAAAGTCCCTCCATTTCTTCAAATTACGGATAGGTCCTTCCGGATTACAAATAGGTCATTCGCGATTTTTTGTAAGACAAAGATAGTTTATTTTTCTTCGCGTTTAGGTCCCTGGCGCGGTATTATACGAAAAAAGACTCCTGTTAAATTCAAATCGCGAACAAGCCCTTTTCTAATTTTTCGGGGTAGTGAAACAGGTCCAAAAAATTACAAACAGGTCCCTGCTTCTTACGTTCGTGTCCTTTCTCCGTTTTTCCCGGAAAAAAATATTTTCGTCACCAAAAAAACCCGGAAAAAATGTTTTCGCCACCAAAAAAAAACGAAAAAAATGTTTTCGTCACTAAAAAAACACAGATTCATCGAAGGTCTATAGCGGCTTGTGAATTTGCCAACGGGTCATAGCCGCGGGTTTTTTTAAAAAAAATGTAGATTCGTCCGAAGATTTGTAGTGACCCGTGGATTCGCCGGCGGGTCCTGACGACCCATTTTTTTAACAAACGCAACAAGAAAACCGGAAAAAAATGTTTTCGTCACCCAAAAACCGAAAAATGTTTTCCGCTAAAAAACATAGATTCATCGAAAGTTAATTTCCCCCCTTTTTCCTCTAGACTATTTTTGACCGGTGGGTGGTTTTGCGAAAATAAAAAATTGTTATTTCCCCGAGTGCATGCGGCGCGTCCTAACGACCTATTTTTTTAACAAACGCAACAAAAAAAATGGAAAAAAGGTTTTTGTCGCCCAAAAAACCCAGAAAAAAGTTTTCGTCACCAATAAAACACAGAGGGCATGCGGCGCGTCCTAACGACCCATTTTTTTAACAAACGCAACAAAAAAATGGAAAAAAAGTTTTCATCGCCCAAAAAACCCAGAAAAAAAGGTTTTCGTCGCCAAAAAAACACAGATTAATCGAAAATTTTTCGCCCTTTTTCCTCTAGCCTATTTTTCACCGGTGGATGGTTTTGCGAGCATGTATTATTACTCAGTGAACACGTAGAGTATTAGGCTCGACAAAAGAAGGTTGTTATATCTAATAATTTTTTTCCCTTTTTTCTCTAGACTATTTTTGACCGGTGGGTGATTTTTCGAAAATAAAAAAATTATTATTTTACCGAGCGAATGCTATCGAAATTCAACCGGTTATCCAATTTTACCGAGATTATCCAATTTTTTTACAAAAATATTCATCAAACAAAATTTCGCGCGAAGCAACATCGTGACCGAATATCCCAAATTTCACACAGCACGTAATGCAACTACGAAATTTTTCGCGACGCGGCGTAGCGCGTGACACTGGCTAGTATTTCCTAGTGCTCCTAAATATCCCCGATGGTCCTAGGGGCTAGGACTCCCTACAACAAACATGTATATTTAAATTTAGCTAAAAAGTACAATATAAATAGTTTTAAGCTCTAAAAATCTTAAATCACTAAAATCAAAATCAATTTAGTTACCAAATTTTGTTTATTAAAAACAATTTTTAATAATTCTTAAATTTTTGAAGGTGCCAAATCATATACCAACACCCTCAAAATCCGCCCCTGCATGCAGGGCGGGGAGCGTGGTTGGTGCCCCCGCCCCGGCCGCGCGGATCGGCGGATGGAATCTCCGGACGAGCCACTTTAAGGCTGGTGAAAGCAAACGTGTGAATGTGATAGAAATCCATCCAGCTCCGGCCCATGCATGTGAGAGCCCCTCCTTTTGCCTCGCTATGTCCGCCTTACTACATGCCTTACCAGTTAGCAACCCCCTTCGCTTTAATTACGGTTCCCTAGTGCCTCCTGGCTGGTAAGCGACAATGATACACCGGATGATCTGATCGAGCGATCTCTCTGGCCGCTCGCTCGCCTGAAGGGGACGCCGCCTCAGCTCACCTCGCCTCATCATCAGCCTGGGCTACTAGCGGCTAGTGATCTGCGGACAAGGACTGGTAGTGGACAGCTAACGGAACGCAGTATAAGAGTTTCAGTCCAGCGATAATAGTTGAAACGTAGTTCAAATAGAGCGATCTACCTTGTTCCACGTGGAATACGCCGGTTATAAAACATGAACACAATCCTTGGTACATTGTTGGCCCAGAAGGCTGAAGCAAAGCGTGTAAAGCATGCATTTCTGCACCTGACTTCAGTTTCATAGCTGACAACGCTGTCACGCGTTGTGTGTTTTTTTGTGTAGATCGTGCATCTTGTTGTTAATATACGTTGTTAGTACTACATGGAGTATATAGTATCCCCACCAGATTAATGTGATATTAGTTCTCTCAGACTGAGATCTGCTGTGGTTGCAATAGTATCAAAGCAACCGCAACAAATATAGGCTGTCCCCAGGAGACCATCATCAGTGGCAATGCGGACAGCGTGTAGCAATTGAAGAACTACAGCGATCAGGATCCGCACTCTCGTTATTATCTATTTTCTTTTCGAGGGTAGTACGTAACCTCGTTTTCAGAGTAGTATTAATTATCGGTTCGTCCACGTAGGTTCGTACGAGAACACTGAAAAACAAAGGTGTCATACGAATTTAGGATATGTATAATAAAACTATCTCAGTTTACTTTTAGCCTGTATATATCTGTTTTGTCCTATATAGAAAAGGTAGAAAAGAGGAGGTAGAAGAAAGCTAACTCTGGTACGGGAAACAAAATAGATTAGTTATGTACAAAAGAGAAGATATAGTTATCACTCTCTTAATACAAATTATACAAATTTTCAAGCAAATAAAAAAATAAGTAATGATCATTCCTCCTTCATTTATGTTTTATTATTTATATAACTTCTAAATAATGATGCACATAAGCACTTCCCAACTAACTAGCAGGCAATGTTCATTGGTCCCCTACGCCCAAAAACGACAGATGACACGTTGGTTATGCGCAAAGCTAGCAACCCTGCTCATGCGCCTCTGAAGCACAGCTGATCACTGATTCACTGCAACTGCAAAACAAGATTTCGTTGGCTCTTGTATAAATTTTTGCTGCCCCTGGCGATGGAAACTGGAAAGATCTCTGGGCGTGCCTGCCTCGAACACGCATCCCTCTACACCACTCTGCAACTGTACGTACGTCTCTCTGCTGGTGGCCTGCTTCTGTTCCTCTGGCACGAGCCGGCCGGGCCGGATCCGACGCGCAGCTTACTTTAAAGCCGGCCGGGCTCGCTCGAGCGAGCAGACGACGCGCGCGCATTAGCGAACCCACGCAGACGCTCAGATTTTTCATTTTAAGAGGAAACCGGAAGTCTAGGCCCCTGATCAGGCGCGCCAGACAATTGCCCTGTGCGCGTCCGTGGAAAAGTCTGCACTGCACCGCGCTGATCAAGCTGAGCGTTTTCGATAGAGCCGCGCGGCCTCGTGGTTCGGGGGCGCGCAGTTAGCAAGTTAATTCCGAGCAAGCGGTGTGTGTGTCTCTGTGCGCGCATATGCCAATTTTCTCATTGCGATTCCGCTTCTCCTTTCGGTTCGTCGTCGGAATGTTACCGGAGGACTGTATTGTTGTACGTACGTAGGAAGCAAGCCAGCAGCAGGAACAGATCGATTAAGAAGTGCAGTTATGGGGAGTGGTGCCGTGCGGGAAACGGGGGCGTGCTGCTGCGCGCAGCCATGCACGCCAGGGGAGGCGGCCCCGCCACGCTGGCCTGCCCGCCGGGGAGCCGACCTGCTGCCTATAGGAAATTAAAAGAGGGGCGCGTGGCGGGGCCGCGCGTACTTTGGACCTCGCCCAGCACGACGGCCGCGCCGCGCGCAGAGCAGCCACCCAGGGCGATGTTGGGAAGAAACCAGACTCGTCGAAAGTATTGATTTGTTATATCCTGTGAGCCAAGTAAAAATTACGATATAATTGATAATTAGATAAAATTAGGTAGGTTTTTTATCTTTAGTGTTTACCTTGGTAACTAAGTTGATTAGATGATCCGCTCACTATAAAAGAGCATCTATCTCCTGAGTTTGGGAATATAACACAAAAACATTGCTCCAAAATATCTATATTCTTTCTTTGTGTTCATGTGCTTGTGTTTATGATCCAAAAACCAATAATTGGTATCCGAACTAGATTCTAACCTTGATGTCATACTTGTCCCGAGAGAGACCATCACTACTGCATCGCGGAGCAAGCTATCATCGCTGAGTGACCCTCAACTCCATGATAAGAAGACGGCGAGGTAGCAAGCCATTGTCAAGTCGTAGCTGTTACGTCACTGGCGAGAAGAGTTGGCAAGAAAATATGGCGACGAAGGGTGAATGATGCGTGTTTGCCCTAATACCCGTTATTGGCGAGTGTCATCGACAACCAGCGTGACAAGATGGCATTGGCGGTCATCTGCGTATCTCGTCGAGCAGGTGGCCAAAGCTACATGTTCTCATGTCAATTGTGTCCACGAGATACTATCTGTGATCATGTGAGTTCTTATGCAAGTTATGCCCACAAAATAAACGTGTACGAGTTCTTTTAGAGATATCGTATATGTCAGAAGATAACATGTTGCACGGAAAGATCAAAGGAAAGCTAAGACATTAGAGCTAAGGTAAATGTCGTAATCATCAGCGAAGTGTGTCACCGATAGCAAAGATGTGAAAGATACCGGCAAGTTGTGTCACCGGTGGCATGCTAACAAGAAGAAGGTGGAACTCCTTGGAGATACGTTAACTATCCTATATAATTATGAGTTAGACAAATCGTAGTTCAAACCGATTGTCTCAACTTAGAGGAGATTGTTGGAAAGTAATCAAGACTTATCAAAAGTATTGACTTGCCATGTCGTGTAAGTCAAGTGAAGATCACATGTAATCGACAATCGGATCAAATTAGTTGGTTTGTTTCCTTAGTTAGACTTTTGATGTTTAATATTTTGCCTTGGTTACCAAGTTGATTAGGTAGTTCGCTAACCGTAAAAGAATATATATCCTATAAGTTTGAGAATATAATATAAGGGAAAATTACTTTACAACTTCTGTATTTTCTTCATCTTCGTATTCGTATATTCATCATTTAAAACTAAAACCAACACTGCCCACGGCCCCACGCATCATCACCGGGATCCGTCGATCGATCCATCCCCTTCCTTGTCCACCCGCCCGAGCCGAGCAACGATCGCTGTAAGTCGGTTTGGATGGTTGTGCAGGGTACCACTCCTCCATCCCCAAGCTGCCCATCAGCACCACCAATCGAGGTCAATCTCCATGTTAATCGGTTTTGGATGCTTGTGGCACGTACGTACCTCTGGCGGATTGCTGGCACCGCGCGGCCGGGGTAGGCTAGCCTGGACACACCTGGTTTCAGCATCGTCACGCCCGCCACAGAGTTCGTAACAAACAGGAGGCGGAGGTAGGATTTCAGGTCAAGAAAGATCACATAGATTAATTCAAAATTATTATAGTATTCATCAAAAAATATTATTACAATATCGATGCATTTAAATTTCAAAATAGCATAACCACATGTCCACATAAGTAAAATATGACATATATTTTAAAATAAAAAGCTTACATCTCTATTAATTTAAATTTAGTTCTATGACTACCTACAAGATCATACAAATCAATAAATTCATCTGAACAAATTTTCGCTGCTAGTTTTTTTTTTCAATGTAAACTATCATGCAATGTCGAAAAAAGCATCTCCTATTTTATTTCGAAGGTGTGTCTTGACAAGTTTCATAGCTGAAAATGCTCACTTTGTGGTTGCTGTTGACACCGGAAGAGTTATGACCAATCGTAACAGCCTATCAACTATTGAATAATGGGAAATTTTACCTGTTTTATATAGTCTATTTGTTAAGTTAGCAAAAGATATCAAAAATTGCATACATCAAGTTGAGAAAAATAGAAGTTTTTCCTGTCGGGAAGGAACTAAACCTTTATTTGCTGTTCGCTAATACTAACTAATTACTTATTACTATCTACTAAATCTTAGTTTCATTTTTTTTTTTTGTTTGGGGGCTCTCCTCCGCCCCTGGTAACAAAGCTAGTGAGTGCCTGAGTGGTGCATGTATGCATGTCGTTAAACATGAAAGTGTGCACGACCAATGTAGTAGTAGTTAAGGTTGAGGGAGGTTCTAATAAGGTAGCATGTGACCTATCAGTTCTCACGCTCTAAAATGTCAGTAGTGTGGTTTGCTGGAGTTTCTTCCTATGTTAAGCACTTGGTGTCCAATAATTGTAATGTCCCCCTCTGTATTATAATGAAGTAAGTAAGTGAGTAATATATCTCTCTTTCTTGAATAAAGAGCGTGCAAGTGCGGAACCGACTGGACTGGCAGCGGTAGTTGTTGGCCCATGGCGACGGATCGATGGATGGGTGCTTGTGTTTGCGCGTGGGCGGTACTGCTTCGCGGACGTTGGATGCAGTGGTGTGTGGGCGCCATCGCCGTGGTGAGCCAGGGGGTATTTAATCCCGGGCACAGAATTTTAGGACGTGGGGCCGGGCCTGTCAGTCCTGGTTTTTTCTTTTTCCCTTAAAAGACAATCGGCGAGGGTACTGCGATCGATGCGAGTGACTGGGTGAGCAGTGGTACGTGACTGTGGTTTGTGGCAACTGATGATGCATTCGTACGCGCGCGCCCCCCTCCCCATCCACCTCGCTCGCGTTGCGCGCCCAACAATCAGCAGCTGCAGCGGCAGCAGGCGGTGGTAAAAACTACTACTCAAAATTGAAGGGGCGTGGCATGTGCAGAAAGAAATTCAGAACAGGGGAGCTAGCTGTGGAGAGAACATGCGTGTATCCGGCGGCGCTTACGGAAACGCTGACCATTACTACAACGGTTTTGTTGTACCGGCTCCGGCCAGTGATGCATATATGCATGGACCACCAAGTACATTAATTATTGCTCGATGCGTGGCTACATTCTTACAAACAGGGGAGGACCCAATGAAAAGAATTCGACATTTCTTTGGGAGCATGAATTTAATCTCTTGCAAGTTTATCACTTCGACATGCAGCTCATACCTCGTGTGATGTGAGTACATATACATGCAGCTCCCCAAAAGTAGCAAAAGTTGAGGACATGTAAGAGGCTGTCGATCAATCGGCCAGATTTCATGCTCCCCATTCAAAGACTTTATGGATAGATAATAGATACACAGATGCAGAACTGGAACTTTAATAATTTCACCACTTTAACTTCTCGTCGCAACCCGTGTCTTTTGCACAGGGGGAACTACTAAGCTACCACTAGATCTTTTTTTCCTTTTGCAAAGAATATTACTCCCTTCGCCCAAGTTATTTGGATTATTTTTTTAATGATACTGTTCACAAATATAAAAGCGTACTTCATATTTTAATACAACATTAGTGTGACTCCTAATAAATACTCCATACATCTTTACTTCATATTCTTATATGAATACATTGGATATAGTGCTTACTACTTAGTGGTAATAATTATGAGTAATCTAGTTATTTTCAATATCTTCTTAGTTTACGTGCCAAAAAGAAATATCTCTTGTAAACTTAGACAGAGGGAACAATACACATACGAACTTATGTGCACAAATGTGGTGTACGGTGTGCGCTGTCGATCGTGGGGCTGTATTGGGGGCATCTTTGCATGTTAATTTTCATATGTATCTCTATTCTATGGTGTTCTCGTAGCGCTAAGCATCTACTCCCTCCATCCAAATTTACCAACAATATATTTAACAATATTATTTATAAATATAAGGTATATTTTATATTTCAACAAAAAAAATTAGCGTGGTGTTCTCTATATACCCTCATAAAAATATATCTTTACTTCATATTTTAAATGCAATTTTTAGTAATAATCTAGTTGTTTTTAATATATTTATATTCTATGTCTAAAAGAAATAGGCAACTTGGAGGAATCGAGGGAGTGATTTCATCGCTACCGTACCGCGCCTCAAATTTTGCTGCTAGAGGGTGCCAAACTGTACATGTGCATGTCGTGTCACCATCGACTCACGCCACATACAAGTGTGCAGCATAGCCTAGGTAGCTGCGGGGCTACAATAATTAAGAAAGGATCCGCTTCATTCAGGAACTTGAATGGGATCGATGGAATTGAGGATCCAAATTTGTTTCAAAATTGAGTAGGAAATTGCTTTGTAAATTCAATTCTAGTGTTTGGATGACATGTGAAATTGTAAAGTTAAATATATACACACAATAACCAGTGATGTTCAAGATACCTTGCTACAATAACCCTTAAATCGAAAAAAACTCTAGAAATTATCTATTTAATCAAAAGAAAAGGAGAAGATATATAATATGCATTTCGGTGGGACTAGATTATAATGTTGCGAATAATTCATATATAGATATTGCAGCAATTACAATTATATAATACATGCATGTATATTTCTCAAAGGCATAAATATATAGCAAATATAGTATGTTACAATATATAATTACGCAATTGAGCGAGAAATTCTGCTAGTTATAATCAAATCCAAATCCAATTGTTGATTGGTTAACATAGAGAGGAATCCAAATTAGTTGAAGTATCAGGCATGCAATGGTGCTGGCTACAGGTTGACAGCGGGATACATGCGATAAAAAATGCAGCCTGAGTCGATATGACACATGGTCCAAAGTAGAACTGGGTGATGGTCCATATCTTTTTAGGCCAGTCCTCAACATGACACGACACAGATACATTGAGACTAGTGGCGGAGGACGGAATAAATTTAAGGTATGGCGAGTTTGAAAACGTAAGATTCAACCTTTAATGCAACATTTAAGTTTCTAGCTGCAACAGGACAAAAACGCGACACCATCATATCACCAAAACTTACGAGAACAGAAATAGAAAATGATTTTATACCAACTTTGTCCGTAAATAAACTCAGTTGTGTTGTGTAATCGTTTGAGGCGTTGGCCATGCCTTTCCCTTTCAATGTATTTTTACTTAATTACTTCACTCTTGTTTTTCAATTGTCCAACCATTTACTAATCAATTGGTGGGAAAACAACTAAATAAAATAATAAACAAGCAATTGGGTAAATCGTAAACAATGCGCCATGTGAATGTGGCATGTGCCCATACTAATCGAGAATAACTTAATGGCCAAATGTACGGTGGGCGCTGGCCCATGCTTGGGCCACTTCGTAGGGTACATGAGAACACGTTGTTGCTTAGTGCCTACGGATCGGCGGATCAATAGCGACTTCGGCGTCGCCGCCCTTGGTTGACTTCGATTCGACGGCGACGGTTCGTCTCTCGCGTCTCGCGTCTGCTGCTGCAGGCAAAATTTGAATAGCGATCAGATCGTCTGCACAATACAAGCACCCGTGCTAGATCTTTGAGATACGGTCTCGACTCTCAACAACGAACGCAGCAGATGGCGGCCTTCTGGGACAAAAACGATTCGTCGTGGGGTTTTTCACAGCGGAATCGAGGTATGGCAGCGCCACACTCGCCATACCGGGTGCTCCGCCCCTGATTGAGACCGTCTCTGCACTGCACTTCACGAATGATAGACCGTGCCAGGTCTGAAAACTCATAAAAAAACACATCTACTATTCAACCTATCATTGACTATATTACTTCAGCACCCTTCACCTCCTCCTATGGCCTATCCAGCACAGACGTCATCGTCCAGCACCTCCATCGTCCCCTCTCTCTCTCTCCTATCACCCTCCACCACCCCTGCTTCCTTCGCCATCACCTCAGTACTAGATCTATTGGCATTCGGTCATGTCGTCACCAAATACGACCTTGAGGCACCGCGTGACCAGTTTCGTCGGCCAACATAAGGAAGAGGATATGTGTACTAGTCATTGATCATGAGACCAGTACTGTATGCACATAAGACCTTGTTTCATAAAAAGGAGGGTCATCGCAGTTGTGCCAACGAGTCATGGTTGGGCTCGCCGGAGGTGAGTGAGGCTAGCCTAACACAACATGGCTAGCTAATTGGTCTATGGCTGCCGATGTCGGACTCGAGAATAACTCTCCTGAACCCTCTATATAAGCTGTACTAATTCAGAAAAAAAAACTAGTACACACCGTAGAGATGACATCACGATATATCAAATGTATTTAATTAAATATTTAGAGCTACAAAATAAGTGGCTTGCAGGCCAAATTTCCCATAGAAACGAAGTATAAAGGAAACAATAGAAAAGCCTACTAGATTTGCCATAGGCAATCGACTGGTGTCGGTGTTTTTCGTTGGCCAACTATTATGCCTTGAAGGGATCCGAGGTTCGATAAAGGGGATCTTCACGGACGGACACCTATGGGCTCTCTCAAGGGATCCACACAAACAAGGATTAAAAAACACGTTGATATACCCAGGTTCAGACCCCCGATGTGGGTAACAGCTCTACGTCCTGCTTTGGCTCTTATTAATGTGTTTTGGAGGATTACAAATACACAATCTACACCTTGGGTTCTACTTAAGCTCTCCTAGTTTTCTTCGGTTCTAAGATTTCTGGTCGTTCCTCTCCCCCTGGTCGTTCCTCTCCCATCTCTCTTCATGTACCGAACCCCCTTTATATAGGCCGGGCTGACTCAGGTATGTGAGAAGGATGACATCACAATGATTACATTTCATTTATTACATCAGTCGTTGTAGCCCTATCCTCTGCCCTCATTCTTTGCACCATCGTCCAACTCCGCCCGGTTCGCCCGGAAAGTGACCTGCATGGGACTGGTTAGGTGCAAGATGACAGAGGGATAAGCTATCATGCCGTCAGCGAAGCCACGCGCATTTAATGGTTCCGACACGGATTGTCGGGGGAGAAGACTTCAGGGTAAAGCTCCCCTGTTCCGCCGACGTACGTCTTCATGCCTACTCGGCAGTGTACCCTCGAGTACCTTCTGGCTCCTACAATCGACCACGTAGCCCAGCCGCCTGGCAGCAGGGCCTGATCGCCCACCTGCTCGTCAGGCTGTCATGCTTCGGCACCCGTGGCCCCTTCTAACAGTGGCGGAGAGGGCACCCTGGCGTAAAGTACGCCGACAACTGAGAAAGCTACCTAGTTCTCCTGGCCCTCATCATCATAAAACTTCTCCTCTAAAATAACAGAGTAAGTAAGGGTGAGTACTAGAACTACTCCACAAGATACACAGGAAATGTAATAATAATATAATGTGACAAGGGAAGTCTATATGGTTAATTTGAGTATAAAGCAAATCTTGAAGTACAATAAATAACTTCTAATGCATAATTGATGTGGCAAAATCAAGTTTTAAATCAATTTTCCACACGGGATCCATTCCGAATTTTCATCTCAAATTTTTTTCCAGATGGAGCTCCTTCCAACTACACATTAATTTTCTAAAATATTTTTGAAAAAAAAGTCTAATCCACTAGAAATGTTTGCTTGGCATGCCCATCATTGTAGAGGTTGTACAACTTTACCTATAAGAGAAAATCCACTTAATATGTTGGCCAAAGCACGATTCCTTGTTGTGTGCGACCAAGTCCAATTCAGATGCCATCTGTCGCTCCAAAGAAATAACCTATTTGGCACAATTGACATTGGAACTTATCGAGAAATTGCAATAATCGACCATATCGTGATTTTCAAAAATCAGTAAAATCAGGTCAAAAATTGGTAGAAATCGAACAGGTTTGAATTTTGAACTTGATGGTGTGAAAAAATCGATTATTGAACAATTTTTATCGATTTTCAATCGGGTTTCTTCGATTATCAACCAATTTTTGTGCTTCAATTTTTGAGCAATTTTTTTATCAATTTTTCGCACATGGAAGAAAAACTAAAAAAATTAAAAAAATTACAAAATATTAGAAAATTTTCAAAAATACTAATTAATCTGAAAACACCTCAGAGAAATTTCAAAAAAATTTATTTTATCTGTTGTTTCTAGAAAATCAAAAACAATAATTAATGAAAAAACAGAGATACTCTTAGATTTTATAAAAACTTACAAGATTGATCAAGCTCTTAAATTTTAATGGTACCATCAAGAGTTAACAAGGATCAGTATTAAAATTTTCAGAAATATTATACTTTATTTAGTGTCCCTAGAAAATCAAAAAAAGAAAAGCATATACAAAGTTAGTAACACTTTTAGAGTTTTTTAAGAATACATGTCTTTTCATCATCTGAAAATTTTATAGCATCATTAGAATTGCTTTTTGACCTCACACAAAAATTTTAAGACATATTAGACTTCATTTAGTTCTCCTAGAAAACAAAAAAAAATACAGTACATAAAAAGACAAAAGTACTATCAGAATTTTTATAAAAATATATAGATTTGATAATCATCTGAAAATTTTACAACATCGTTCGCATTGCTTTAGGACCTAACACAAAAGTTTTCAAAAAAATTTTAACACTTTTTAATAAATCTTTTAAATATATATTTAAATTTTACTAATTTACTAAATAGCTTTAGAAATCAAATCTGCTCGATCAAACGTGGTGGAGACTGCACAAGCGGAGAGAGGAGAGTTCTTTTTCCGGACGCTGGCTGGGAGTGGTCAGAGATCACTGAAGTGAAGTGATCCGAAAGTGGGGGAAGGGGGATCCCACTGATTGACGCATCACTGTCCGTCTTATGATTTGCGGCCTTGGAGACGACGTTTGACTGGTCCTCCCGCTCCGGTTGCAAGTTCCATCCATCCGTCCGTCCATCTCCCCTGCCTCTGCTGCTGCCCCTGCCCCGCCCTGCCCTGCACCTGCCGCTGTTTCTTCTCTTACACACGCATGCACACGCGCGCGCGCCCGAGCCAGCAGACGGGCGCAGAGACGTTCGTACGTACCATCCCTCGATCGCCTCTCATCACACGCTTCCCAATTCCCACCGCGCGCGCGGCGTATCCCATACATCACATCCGTCACCGGCTCCATGCCTGCTCTGCTTCACTAGCTCTAGCTAGCTCGCCTCCCTAGCTGGATTAGATCGATGTGTACTCGTACGTGCTGTTCTTTTCCCCACGTAGCTGGCTATCAGTAGCTTTTGCTAAGTGGTGCCTGTGTCGCCCTGCGTGCGTGCGTCGAGTACGTACACCCATGACATGGACGTAGCCATTCCTTTTGCCACCCTATCTTTGCGTCTGCGCCAACGTCTCGTCGCTCCAATAATTGCTGTACGTACGTGCTTTGAACTGAACGAGGACCTGCTGCGGCTGCTCCTCCTCCTGCTCACACGGTGCTGCTCCAACTAGTAGAACTCTTGAGTGAACGGCTAGCTAAACATGCATCCTTAGAGTACGTGTTTGGCGATCACTCCATAAATCTCCTGACTGCTTCGTACAATACTAATCCCAGGAAATGTTAGATTATTTGGGCTAAGCCCATTTAACTGAGACAATAAATCCTAAAAAATCTCAAAAGCCCACTCATGAGGAGACATATGCACTAACAATAGTACCACATTACTAACGTAAAGTGATGAACATTAGTTTATATAGTGGAGTGTGATCCACTATGATAGAACCATTTGGAAGAAAGGGAGGAAGAACACGCGCGCTCGCCTCGCCTCGCGGGCCCGGGCCGGGGTGCGGCCGTGCGGCACCTGTGTGAATGGTCCGCCGAAATCCCGGTTCAGGGCCTTGCATAGATGCAACCTCTTTTTGCAGTTTATTCTTTTGCTACTCGAAATCGTCGTGATTGCAGTATGAGATAAAGACTCCGTAACAGATTCCGATCGTGGCACATCTTCGAGCCGTGTTCGGTTACGGTCAGTTGCGAGGATTCTCCTATATATTGTTGCGCCTCTGTCGAACAAAGTGTAAAAGTTTTCCCACGCCTAGGGTTTTGCTAGTTCGTTTCGCTGCGCCGCCATCAAGTCTACTACGTCCCGAACGTCGGCGTGCACCAGCGAACGCGAGAGCAGGTCTCCGAAACCATCCGTCCTCAAGTTCTTGCACCGGGAGATGACGAATAAGGTTTTTGGGAAGCGCTCGGCGTGACTGCTCGCGATCCGCTTCCTCTCCGTTCGTGATCTGCATCATCTTCTACGTCGTCGCAACGGGGTCCTCGGCTTCTCTCCACGTCTCCAGTTTTGTGCAACCAGATCGGTATGTTTTAATGTCTCCGCTATTTCCAATCTTGCTACTACTGTTGTGTAGTATATTAGAGAGACATATGTGTAGATTGATTACATGTATGTCTGTAATATATTTGTGTTTAATGTTTAGGCTTCACAATCAGTTTGTGTTTATAAATTATCTTCTGTTTAATTTATACCTGAAAGTGCTAATTTATTCCGCAGGAAAAACTCAGACCTCGTCTCCAGGAAGGAGATGAACATACTACGAGAGAATAACACACAACCAAGCCCTTTTCTTTGGGTTACACGCTACTTTTTTCTTCTTCTCTTTGATCTCTTAACTAGATAAGCTAGATTATATGGATGGCAAAGGAAAAGGGCTGCATCGTTTCAATCGGCCAATATCATTTATCGCTAATTTATTTGATGACAGAGCAAATAGTTGTGATTTATTTAGCTTCAATTGGCCGGTAGGCCTTCAACGACTAAGCCTATTGCTATTTGAAATGGTGACAAAAGTTGTCTTCTTAGGCTGTCGCCATTTCATCAGTGACGTAAGCTATGTTGCCATACCATTTAGCGAGAAGAGCTCTACCTTCGAATGTAGTGATCACTTTTCTAACTCCACTTACCTCTTTTTTCAAATATAGTCCCGTCTCGAGTGGTATTGCAAAACAAATCACCTCCGATATCGTGGAAAGCGCAAAAGATGACACCTACCACCTGTCGTGACCAGAGAGAGTTGGAGCGGCGCACGTGGGCGCGGCAGGCTAGCGAGCGCGACGATAGGCATAGGAGTTGGCCTGCCACGATCGATAAGCATGGAAGACACCTCTTGTGGGAGGGGAGCATAGGAGGCATGGAGAGAGATAGATTTGCAATTCCGTTCAAAAGTGGGTTGAATCTGAAAAAACAAGAGAGAAGGATGGCTAGAAAAAATAGTCCACCCTCTTCAAATGAATTGGCAATAGAATATGATCATTGTAAAAAAAATGAACCATGTATTTTTGTAAATGTACAATAGAATGTATTATTTTAAAAAATCAAATCACAGCACGTACCTCAAGACGTGGTCCACTAAGACCATGCTTGGATCGCCTAGGACTAACTGTTAGTTGGTTAAAAATTAGTTCTATCATTAACCAGCTAAAAATTAGCCCACCTCGTATATGACATGCAATGCAGCTACCGCAAAAATGTCGTGCACACTTTGTACGCACGTTTTTGCTTCTGTTCGCTGAAGATGGACCTACCAGCCTGAGCAAGAGTCCTGCTATACATAGGATACCCTTCATCATTACGACACCCTGCTCGGGCTAGAGCATGGCTCTCATGTGACTTTAGTCTTCTTTTCCTAGATGATTTTTTTTTCCAAAAAAAAGTACAAACATGCACACAATTCAGGTAAACACACTCACGTATATGGATGTCCTATACACATGCTAAGAAATATATATAGAAGATTTGAAGAGCTCTCGAGCCTTAAAGTATAATTTCTTTTGCGAAAAGTCCTCCAACAAATTTGAAATCATAAACAGATCCTTCCACCGATTATGTTACAAAAAGAACTCGTAGTTTTACAAATTCAACTTAGACGCCGGCTTTTTAATCCGAAAGATTTAAAATTATATTTTGGTCCAGTTATTTTGCAAAAAAAATCCCGAGGCACAGGTTATTTTGCAAAAAGGACCCCGTAGTTCTGCAGATTCAACTCGGGTGTTGTTCTTTTAACCCAAAGGATTTAAAATTACGTTTAGGTCCGGTTATTTTGCCAAAAAATCATGTAGTTCCGTAAAATCGACACGGGCGCTGGTTCTTCAAACACGAAAGATTTAAAATTATATTTAGATCCTCCCAGGCATTGGTTCTTTAAACCTAAAAGATTTAAAATTATATTTAGGTTCGGATATTTTGCAAAAAAAGCTAGTGGTTCTGTAAATTTGACACGGACGTCATGATTTTTTAAGTTCGAAATATTTAAAATTACATTTAGGTCCTTCTACTATTTTTGCAAAAAAAAAACTCCAACGTAGCGTGCTATACTATCTAGTTTTTTAAAAGCTCGAAAACCTCTTAAACACAGATACGCACGGTTCCGCAAAATATTCAAGCATGTATATAACTATTTTTATTACCGCAGGCACACGCGTTCGATCGGAGTCAAGTCGAACTCGGACGGGCTCGGTAAGCGACTACGCGCGCGAGTCGTTTGAGCTATGCTCAGTTGCTCAGTTCTCTTTCCTGGTTCAATTCCTGGGAAACAACTACTCAATCAGCATCTCCCACGCACCCAAGTGATTCATACGTGAGCCCTCTTCCCCCGGAGGCCGGCGGTGCGTGGTGATCGACGATGCTCGTCGTGGAGTGGACCCAACCAGGGATTAACTTTTCGTTTACCGCAAAAATTCGGAAACCTCCGAAATCCGAAATTTCGGGTTTTCGGCCGGAGTACATTCAAATTCAAAAATCAAAATTTAAATCCGGTTTGTTTGGTACCGAAATTTCCGAAATTTCATCGAAATTACCCGAAATTTCGCCCAAATTGCACTGACTGAAAATTGGTCCAAACGATGTCGAAAAATTTTGAAATTTGTTTTGTAGGTTCGTGACACATTAGAGATGTTGTCATAAAATTTTCAGGTGATTATCAGTTCTGTGGATTTTTAAAAAATTCAAACATTGGTACTGTCCCGATGAAACGTTGATTGGTAAGTTTGAACCAGATGAAAAATAGTACAAACGACGTTTGAAAATTTAGAAATTTTTTGTGGAGATTCCTGACATATTTGTGATATTTCAATAAAAATTTCAGATGATGATCAAATGTGAGGAATTTTTTAAAAATTCAAACATTGGTACTGTCTTGGTAAAGCCCTGAGCGGCAAGTTTCATCCGAATGAAAATTAGAACAAACGAGGTTATAAAATTTTTCTGGATGGTCCTGACACATCCATAATGTTCTCATAAAATTTTCATATGATGATCAGGTGTGATGAATTTTTAAAAATTCAAACAATGGTACTATCCTGTTAAAAGGCCGATGATCAATAATAGATTTACTTTAGAAATAAGAAAGGTTTAAATTTTTTAAAAATTTTACATAAGGGTGACAACGAGATGTTTAATATCTCATAAAAATTTTGAATCATGATTACACTCCAGCGAATTTATAAAATTTGTAGAAGGCACAGTGCCATTTATGTTCTTTCTCTGTTTGCTTTTTGAAATATAATACAATAAATTAAGTTCAGTGCTTACTGCATTCATATATTTTATTGAGCAAACAAAGAAAGTTGAAATTTTTTGAAAATTTTATATCATGGTACCGAGGAAATTATTAATCTGTCAGAAAATTTTCAGATGATGATCACACTCGAGAAAATTTAGAAAAATCTAACAACTTTACTGTCCCAATTATGTCCATTCTGTTTTTGATTTTTTAAAGATAACAAATGATGTTAAATTATTTATAATTTTTTTTGTATGATCCCAAACTACTAAGGATGGTACCATAAATTTTTTATATCATTATCAATCTTTTAAATTTTTTAAAAATCTGATAGTGTTTCTGCCCAAATTTTAAAAAATCTCAAAAAATTAGTTTTTCATCAAATTTTCATGGAAGATCACTTTCTAATAGGTTATTGGACCAGATCCGGTGCTCAAATTTCAAAATCCGGATTTGAAACCTGAAATTTCTGAAGTTACTGTAGCATTTTCATTTTTTTATTTTTGAATTTGCCCGGCTTGTGTAACCTCAGGCGGTCTGAAATCCGAATTTCGCCGAATTTTTGACCCTTGGACCCAACTTGTTGGTTCATGCATGTCGACGTCAGGCAAACCCATGCGATTGCGGCCATGACCCTCTCTAATCGCTTGTCTTGGATCTATCCTTTTTAGCTCCTTTATTAAGAACAGCTAGCTGCAGCTTAGCTACATCTTCCTTAGTTTTCCTGTTGTAATTTGAGTAAGGAGTTGTTCATCTAAAAGGACTTTGAAGTTCATATCACACGCAGCTTATTTCTTTCATTACATTACAAATTAAAGTTCACGAAGTACTTGCCATTTGATCCAATAATGATGTTGGTTTGAAGAATATTAGGCAGAATAACGCGCTATGCTGCGTCGCGCACGACCATGTAATTTGAAAATTTTGGTCGTATTTTCAGTTTTCGTATTTTTTTTAAAAAAACGGATTGTTAGGACCCGCCGGCGAATCTATGGGCTGCTATAAACCTCCGACGAATCTGTGTTTTTTTTAGAAAGCTGCGGTTAGGATCTGTCAACGAATCTATGGGTTTTTATAAACCTCCGATGAATCTGTGTTTTTTTAATTGAACTGCGACTGTTTTTTACGTATTTTGGGAAATTTAATCATATTTTTTTTTAAAAATGAGTCGTTAGGACCCGTTGGCGAATCTATAGGCTGCTATAAACATTCGATGAACCTGTGCTATTTTTATGAGAAAACCGTGGCTAGGACTTGTCGGTAAATCCATGGGCTGCTATAAATTTTCAACGAATCTGTGTTTTATTTTAAGAAAACCACTGCTGTCTTTTTTTATGTCTTTTGGTTTTCGTGTTTTTTTTTAATGCCGCTTAGCCCTATCGGCGAATTTGTGGGCTGCTATAATTTTTTGACGAATTTGTGTTTTTTATTGTTTCGACGTATATTTGTTTTTGAGTCTGCTTTCCTAAAAATCATTGACAGGAGCCAAACGTGAAATGTAGAGGGACCTAAAGTAATCTATTTTTTCGGAGCCGCTTCGCAAAAAACCACCAGAGGACCTAAATGTAAACCGTGGAGGGACCTAAATATAATTTTGATAATTTTTAGATCTACTTTGTTAAAAAACCGTCGAAAGGATCTAAACACGATTTTCAATTTTTCGAATAGCCTCTTCATGAGGAAGGCGACGTGGCACTCCTGGTTAGCCTCCAATCCTCACCACTTTAATATATAGTATACATGGCAAAAACATTATGCAATAGAGATATTTTGTGGTTAAGGATTATATACTACAAATGACAAGTGGTACTTGGATTTTGGAGTATGTCTGCTTTGGAGATTAGAGACAAAGAGAAGTAGTGCATAGCTAGATGGAACTTGACGGTGATTATGGGCAGGGTTAACCAAACTGCCAAAAACTATTTTCGACCTTACTGCTCTGGTTTGAGATCCAAAATCGTTTGGCAAACCGTTCTAATTAAAAAAAATAAAAAAATTTATGTGTGCGGTTTTTTGTGAAAAAACCAGAAAACCGCTCAAAAACTATTTTCAAAGAACATTTAATTGGTCGGATTGATTTTTTGAGAAAACCGAGCGGTTTTTCGCGAAAAACCGCGGTTTTGAAAAAAATTCAAATTTTTTATTTTTTTGACGGTTTTTCGAGCGGTTTTTACGAAAATCGTACCACGAAAACCGAATCGATTTATACGATATGGTTTTGTTAATCCTGATTATGGGCTTACAATGGTGTGCCATGACGGAGTGGATTTGCTCACGTGAGGAGAGAGGATCGTACGGGTGTAGTAACAAAAAGCATCGTGTTTATATCATTTCCGGAGCAGCAATCATGCATGCATCAAAGATTAAAGAAGCGGGGGGAAAAAGCAAAAGGAAATCAGCATGCACCTCTGGCTCTCTGCTCAACTTTTTGCGCGAGGAACATATGGTCACATGCATGCGGTGACCACAGAGACCACTGGCTGCTGCAAAGTACAGTCGAAGCCAGCAGCTAAGCCAGTTAGCCTTCCGATCTTTATTGACACATCTCTTCCTTTTTCCTAGTTTCACGTCCTGTCAACCTGTACCACGGGAAAAGTTGTTGCCTGCCGATCGAGTGGAGAAGTGTAGATCATATGTGATACCGCCCCTCTTCTTGCCAAAAAACCGACCGCTTCCTGCACTAGCATCTGCCATATGTTCGCACGCACTCTTGCAAATGCTGACGGGTGGGTCCAAGCATATATCTTGCCCCACAGGCCAGGGACGCAGAGTCAGCCATGCATGCCAGCAGGGCCGCAGCATTGCTTAGCTTGTGTGTCGCGTACGTGGGCCGTGTGCACACGTACGTGCAGATCGACGCGCTTGATCTATAACAAGATGGCATGCATGCATACAGTGGAGGCAGGCAGGTGGAGACGTACGGTGCGCGCGAGCGTAGGCGAGGCGCGGCGCGGCGCGGCGTACGTATATGATCCGAGCCGACAAAGGACGATCTCTCGCGACGCGCGACCGCATCGTCCGTACGCCTCGCACGACGCCGCGCGAGCGGCTTTTCTGGACTTGAGGTCGCCCTTTGCGAGCTTTATTCGTGCCTGCCATGGCATGCCATTGGCCAACCAGAACATGTGTATGCATCTGCCCCCTCCTCCCGCCCCCACCCCCGCGTGTCTGTCTCTGAGTCTGATCTCTCTCTCTCTCTTCGCCTGCGTAGCGTGAGCTTTAGCATGGTCGATTCGATCGTCCTGGCACGGTTGTATTTAACCATTCCTCTTCGAGGGGGCTGCAAGCCTGGAGAGGCCGGACTGGCTCTGGCCGGCATGGTCATGTCGCTCGTTCGCCGCAGGGACCCGTCTCCCCCTCATTGTCATGTCACTTGTGCTGACTTTCTGTCGTTGGCCGGCCGATAGCTTGCTCAGCCAAGATAGCTCCAATATATGCTCCATCCATCCATCCGTCTGTCCATGCGTCCAACTCCAACCCCTGGCCAGAACGCATGGCCTGGTGGCCACTAGCTTGTCCCGTGTCGCCTTCCCGTGCGGCAGTGCATGTGGTGCACCCGTTACTTCGGATCAGAGGTACGACTGACACGCGCGGCCCTAGCTAGCTTAATTACGCATGCGACCTGGCATGACCTCTAGCTACAAAGTCAAGATTGTATGATGCATGATGGCAGAAATTAATTAATCAGCCGGCCGGAATTGATAGATCACTGCTGGGGCACTGGGTGTTTATCATCCATTGACATTTTGTCCCAACCTCTAAAATGTCATTGTGTTTACCGGTTGAACAGCGTGTCGAAAATTAACCAACGCTGATCTCGCTGCTTATCATCCATTGACATTTTGTGCCAACCTCTAAAATGTCATTGTGTTTACTGGTTGAACAGCGTGTCGAAAATTAACCAACGCTGATCTCGTATTATTTTTTACCAATGGCGATTCCAAGAGAGACCGGCCCATGCGCCCATGCAGTCTATTATGTAATAAGTGGACGGGCATTTTTTTTGTCCACCGACCCAGTTCACCGCTGATGGGAGCCGATTGATCTGGATCGATCAGCTAGCTGTGAGCTGAGGTCCAACAACAAGTAGACAGGTAGGGCAGGAAATTATGAGGGCGCACACATGGGACTAAATGGACGCTATCAGATCAGTCAAATCGAAGCAACCGGAGAGAGAGTGAGAACATGAGAGAGAAGGGATAGATAGTAAGAGAGGCCATCAAGCATGATTGAACATAGCCATAGCCTCTCACCCCGGTCACCAACACGACCATACATCCCAACCACCCACAAAGACGGTACGTACCACACGACATGAATGACACCGTGCCAGTCGCACGCACGCATACATAAATACACGGATCTCTAGACACGATGGTCAGGATAGAGCGGCCGGTATTAATAATGTGTCACGACATGCACACACAGGAGGATGGAAGCAAAGGGAAAGCAAAAGGCCGGGGAGAAAAGTGAGAAGCAACAGTAGCGGAGAGTAGATGGAAGAAAGAGCAGCAGCTTGCTGCTGCGTGCAGTACGGATACTCAGAACTACTACTCCTACGTAGGAGTGAGCGTCTGAGTGAGAGCGGGTGAGTAGCAACAACTGCTACTACCACGGCAACGACGACGGCGAGCGCCAATCACAAGCGCCTCTGACACGAGCGACAGTGCACGTGTCGACCGCCCCATGCACCACCACGTGCGCCTGCGTACGTGCCCTGCAGAGGCGAGCGTGCCTACTGCATCCCAGTTCCATCTGGGGTCCATATCGCGCCCTCTCAGTCTCTATGTGGCCACATTCCGGTGATACATACATGCATTTATACCTGTGCAGTGTGTGTGCGCATTTATACGCTGCAGATTGTTACTACCCCGGTCACGTACGGTTGTCGTTTCAGATAACATGTGATTTTTAAAACATATTTTTGATACTAATTTATATTATAATATAATTATAAAATATAATAAAATCATACTATTTTTAGGTACGTTTTGAGATAAATCTATAGATATGATTTTTATATATCTGATTTAAATATTTAAAATATATTAACGGTCAAAATTTTAAAAGCTCAATTTCATCTATGTTTAAAATGATAACTATTTGTGACCAAAGAAAATAGTTAAGACTTATGTACACAGAAAAGATTGATAAAAAAAATCTAAAACCTCATTTCCTGCGGTAGGAGATAGACATGCACGTAGGTTTGCCAAGTGCTTTATAGATTACAGTGAATGTATCATGTTTGTATGTCGTGTCCTATTTCAATAGTGTTTGGCCAACGCGGTAATATTTCATGTGAACTTTTCTACTGTTGATGATGCTGTACTGGCACAATAGAAGGAGACAGGCCGGAGAAATTCAGAGGTTGCTGTTTGGAACGTATAGAGAGGTCGAATTAGTTGAGGGACGGACGGGTAAAGGTCGCTATATTTTGCTTTGCTGCAGTAATGTTTTTTTCTCTTTTTAAAATTCTGGTTTCTGTAACCTTGGCAGGTAGGTTCTGATGACAAGTCCCATCAAATAGTGCCAATTCGAAGCCATTCCACGTGGTGACGTGGAAATGAATTGATTTCCTTGTCAGCGAGCTAGTGGGGCAAGCGGGGCCCCTCCGTCGGTGCATGGTGTCTCCCTCTGTTGGACCTTTCGGCTTTGCTTTACTTTGCGTGCTATCTTCCCAACAGGATGCAAATATATAATGCAGGGGAATTAATTAGTCGATCATAGTCATAGCCAATAAATTATTTATTGCGAGTAACTTTGTAGTTATGATCTGCGCAAGTGTAATGTGTAGCGTACATGAAGTGGCATTTCCTTTGCTTAGTTTGTGACTTTGTGTACCCTTCAATTTTCTCCTCCTCTGTTGACTGTTGTTATGGCTCTGTACGCCAGAAATGTCTAGCAAACATGAAGCGGAATCTTCTTCAATTAGGAAATTGTATGATGTTTGTGTACCCTTCAATTTTCTCATCCTACGTCTACAAGAGCTTCAGCAAAACCGTATGGACACCACATAAGTGCTTTATTGTGACAAGTGACAACCCGACCTTTTGGAAATTGTATGATGTTCATGCCTCTCGTGATTTGTACATTAGGCCAGTTACGGTGGGAGTTTTATTATTATTTAATGAGGTGACACACCAGTAAAAATGTAATATGGCAAAGAAATTATGAGGAGAGAGAGGAGACGAGTTTCATCTGGTTGAAACCGGGTGCACACTGTTTCCAAACACATTGGAAACTGAATGAAACTGCACTGAGAGCGCATCGTTTCATCTCACGCACTGAAACCGAATGAAAATGCACCAAATAGAACATTTGATCACAACACTATGCAACAATTAAATGCTATGGCTAGCTTATGAAACCGCGGAATGAAACTGTGCATTGGGAGATCTTGTTTTATTTATCCACCCAAACCCCTTTAGATGATGTGGTACTCCAGCTGAAAACCATGAAATGAAATTTGCCACTGGGAATGGCCTTAGCAACTGCTTTGGTGTAGCTGCAAGGGAAAATTAACACAGAAGTACGTTGTCACAACATTTTTTTGGAGTGAGTATTTTGAATGTGTATACAGCTATTGCTAACAACGTATTAAAGAATACACAAAAGCAACAATAATGCCTAAGAACCAAAATCGTTATTTGTTTGATGTACTACAAATTAATGGGACAAATGTGGCCAAGTAATTAAATTGCAAGCAGTATCCAGCTTGACATAATCTTGGATTTTAGAATCGAATGGTGCAGAGAATCCTAGCTCTTAGATTGTTGCTGTGCACACACAGTGAGCTCAGCAAATGATTGCTTTGGCGCCATATAACTGTCTGCGTGGTTGCTGGAGAGAGACACAGATGCTAACATTCCTTGGATTAGCCTCAACTTTTCTTTTCCGGGGCTGATTAAGCTGATGTAATCATGCATTATCATTGTTTTGGGGCTTAACTTTTGCTATTATAGGTGATGCAATCACTTTCTCTGTATGCTCACTTCCATAGTTTCCGTTTCTGGATTCAACCCATCTGGGGTAGTAAGAAATTGCCACTAAGATGTATTCGATGTATTCTTGTCCATTTGATAGCCGCATGTCACTCCTTCCGAGTAACAAAGCCAGAAGAAAAATAGAGGGTGGGTTTAAAAGATTGGACTAAACTAAGACAAACAGTTTGGGTTGTGTTGTCATCAATTCGGCTATTACTGCTAGTACTTTATTATTCTAGAAATACTTGTGCAATATTCGCTTGTCAAATTTTTGAAAATACATGAACAAGTTAACACCAATCAATCAAACAAGTCGACTATTATCTCTATTCAACCTATTAACACAGTTACAATCTATTACATATTTAAAACTCATAGCATGTCATTTAGAGTTCTAAAAAAGAAATAAGCAAGAAAATCACAAAAAATATAGCGCTTAATCTGATGGACCCTAACTAAATTGAATATAGTAGCTATTGGATGTTATTATTTAAAAAACATATGACTGTCTATTTAGCGAACCTGAGTTAAACAGCTTAGATTAGAACAAAGAGTCCATACTAAGTATAATAAAAATAATAAATAATCAGAATAAAAAATAAAAAATTAGCAATTAGTTTTTAGGCAAACTCAAATTTAAAACTTAGCTAAAATTTGAAATAAAAATTAGCAGTTGGATTTGTATATGTACGCTAACCTAAAACTAATATTTAGAATTGAATCAAAATCTATTATATATTAACAGCTCGTGCCATGTCTTTTAGAGTGGCTAAGAAAAAAAGAGAAATAAGTTATAAATTCTCACAAAAAAGCAAAAAAATTTAGTCTGTAATCGGGTGGGTTACCTGTCGCCATGCGACCGCTCTCTTGCTAGCTCCCCGGCATCCACTTAATGCCCTCGTCATGCTCTTGCAATCACTGACTCCTTGTGACGTACATCAAGCACCCTAGACTTGGTGGGTTTCCATGTCCTCGTCAAAGGAGAGGTGTCGAGCGGGTCTCCTCTCTCTCTCTCTCTCTCTCTTTATGGTCTCTATGTGTGTATAGGGTTCAATTTTAGTTTTATAGACAACAAACGAATTTGCTAATTGTCAAATTAGATCTTTAACGATCAATGACCCACCAAGCCGCATAGCCCAAAAAAATAATTCATGACCTAGCAAAACTTATTCTTTCTCTAGCCGTGTCCAAACACGTGTGTATTCAATGTTACTATACCAAAAACCGAGCAACAGGCTAGAAAGGTACTTAAGGTCGGACTGAGCAACGGTGCCAAAAAGGCCCTAAAAAGCCCTGCTGCTCCCCGTGTCGGAGGTCCAGCATTTTACTATTTTCTGCGTTTTAGCGGGAATGCGGGATCCTATGCTACTGCATGCCACTATTTTTTTTTCACCAGTGACACCATTTTAAGTGGAAGTCCATGTTCTTTGACACTTTGTAGTGATCACACGAATGCAAGAGAATGTACACCATGAAGAAATAATCATATCAGGTTCCTAACGTTAGAAGAGTCCTATCAGTCAGTGCAGATGCAGAAATTTCGTCGGCTTTTGGGATATTTTCGTCGGCTTTTGGCCGACGGGAAAAAAGCGACGAAAATACAACAAATTTCGTCGGCAACCGACGAAAATAAGTGTATTTTCGACGGCTTACGGGGCGACGAAATTACAGTCGATGCACCCCGATCCACGGTCCGTGCTGACGTGGCGCATGTATTTTCGTCGGCCAAGCCGACGAAATTAACTTATGTTCGTCGGTTTTTTTGCTATTTTCGTCGGTCTAACCGGAAAAAAATGCAGATATTTCGTCGGAAAAAAAACTAATTTCGTCGGCCATTTTGTTACTTTCGTCGGTTAATTTTTATTTTCGTCGGCGAATTGTTATTTTCGTCGGCCTAGCTAGGCCGACGAAAATAATATTTTAATTTCAAAAAAAAATTTAAAAAACATATAAAATCCCAGAAAATTCACCAAAAATCCTAGAAAAATAACAGAAGATTGGTTTCACTGCAGAGAGAAACCGAGATCAATATGACAAGATCTAGCAGTTATTACTACGTAATCCGACCTTTCCTACCTGGCCCATCGAGACGGTTGAGTGCGAACCCGGATCGATATTTAGATCGATCCGGTTCAACGGCCACTGAGCTGCGGGGAGTGATTAGTACGGTTGAAGACACGAACCGTCTTGATGAGATAACATCAAGATGCGGTTGGTTTCACGAACCGGTACTATTTAGCACCCACTAAATAGTATCGGTTCGTGACACCAACCAGATCGATAAAGATATCATCAAGACGGTCAGTGTCTTCAACCGTCTGAGTCCCAATTAAACTTCTTCCTCCTCCCGCCTCGCTGCACCCGATCATTCCAAATTCATGAAAAAAACGGTTGGAGCTTGCCAAGAGCTTGAAAGGAGGGAGGTGCTTGCCAAAATTTCAAAATTTTGGTCATTTTACTCACAACCAAGGTAGCTAAGGTTAGTAATATCATTCCTCACTTCATTTGGTGTTGAATGGAGCCTTTTTTGCTTGAATTATGAAGAAAATTTGATCTTTTCCCATGATTGATCAAAGATTATGAATGTAGAGGAGAGTGCTGCCCAAATTTCAAAATTTTGGTTATTTTACTCGCAACCAAGGTAACTAAGGTTAGTAACATCATTCCTCACATCATTTGGTGTTAAATGGAGCCTCTTTTTTGCTTGAATTATGAAAAAATTTGATCTTTTCCCATGATTGATGAAAGATTAATATGAATGTAGAGATCTAGCTTGATCTTTTCAAATAGGATACAAAACTTGTTGTGTAAGCTTAGAATTTGCTTGGATTATAATGTAGCTCGCCTTTAATGTGTGGATCTAGCTTAAATTTAGGTTTTAGTTCCATCGATCGATGAAGGATGAGGTTTGGTTGCACGTAGTCGGGGAGAATGGTGCATGGAAATCATGGAGTTTGGGATCTTCAAATGGCAATGGTTATGTGGAAAAGAAGAAATTTAAATTCATTTGCTAATTAAAATAATATCGAAATATGAATGGCTTTATAGAAAATATAAAATGAGTTCAATATTTGAGAAAAGTTTTCAAAAATACTTTGGAATATTTTAAACTTAGAAAATTACTTCTAGTATAATTTTGGTTTTAATTTCCATCAACAAATTATTTTTGAAAACATCATTAATTAAGTGCTAGAGATTTAGAAAAAATAAAAATAAATGATTGAATAATAATTTAGAAATTTTTAGGGTGTTACAATTTCAACAGAATTTGCAAACAAAGGCGTCGTGAATTTTGTTCGAAATTTTGAATCCAGACTCGATCGACCAATTCTTTTTGTAGGTTGCAAAAACTTGTTGTGTGGGTTTATATTTTGCTTGGATTATTATTTAGCTCGGATTGAAGGTGTGGATCTAGCTAATATTTAGGTTTTGGTTCAACAATTCATTATCGGAAAATGAGGTAATGCTTATCTTGATGTAACATAATGTAGATGGACCGGCGATGGATGTACATGGATCGACGCTCCCGGAGTTCTTGCAGGATTTGCAAGATTTTCTTCGCATGCCGATGCACACACGACGTCGGGCTACATATGCTGTCCATGCATAGACGCAAGAATGAGAAGGAGTGGCCAAAATCCAACCACCTTCACTTTCATTTGCTCACAAGAGGTTTCATGTCAAACTATACCGCTGGACCAAGCACGGTGAAGAAGAGATTATACAGAAGACGGTGAAGAAGAAGAGGGAACAACAATATCCCGGACGCTGGTCAACATGGTTCTTTCGAAGATACATTGGGGGAGTGTGGTGATGATGACCTAGACCAGATGCTGCGTGATGGAGAGGGAGAATACATCGATGAAAGACATTACGAAAAGTTCCAGCGCCTATGGGAGGACCACGGAACACTGTTGTACCCAAAGCGTCGGCGAGGGCCATAAAAGTTGCGTACCACACTAGAATCGATGCAATGGAAGGCGACCAATGGATTGTCCGATAAAGGATTCGACGAGTTGTTATGCCTCATAAAGAAGTTACTTCCAGAGGGGAACACACTGCCCGAAACTACGTACGATGCCAAACAAGTTGTCTGCCCTTTGGGGTTGGAGGTACAGAAGATACATGCATGCCGTAATGATTGTATCCTTTATCGCAATGAGTATGAGGATTCGGAAGCTTGTCCGTGTGCAAAACTTGCATGTATAAGACCAGCGTGATGACCTGTGAGGTAGAGGGCGCGCAGAAGAAGAAGAGACCTCTGCTAAGGTGGTGTGGTATTTCCTGTAATCCCCGGTTGAAGCGTTTATTTGCGAACAAAGCGCATGCCCGGATGATCTTGTTGGCACAAGGAAGACCGTAAGACGACGGAAGGCTAAGGCACGCGTTCTTGATGGCTCTCAAAGGAGGAAAGTCGATAGAACATACCCGGACTTTCTTTGAGGATGCAAGGAACATAAGGTTTGGGTTGAGTACGGATGGGATGAACCCGTTCGGCGATATGAGCAGCGATACAAAGACTTGGCCCATGACTCTATGTATCTACAACCTTCCTCCTTGGTCGTGTATGAAGCGGAAGTACATTATGATGCCATTGCTTATTCAAGGCCGAAGCAACCTGGAAACGACATTGATGTGTACCTCAAACCGTTGGTTGAAGATCTGTTAACACTTGTGGAACGATGGTGTACGTGTATGGGATGAGTACAAAGAGAGCACTTCACTCTACGTGCATTGCTATTCGTAACCCTCAACGATCGCCTGCACTTGGTAATCTATCGGCCTATCTATCAAAGGATATAAAGCCCGCATTCATCGCTTAGAGGATACGGACAGCAAGTACCTAAAAACTCTCGAAAGGTTGTGTACATGGGCCACCGTGAGGTTCCTCCATATGAAGGACCCGTTCACGGAGGAAGGGTGAGAATTTTGATGGGACAGAAGAGAAACGTAAGAAGCCCATGCATCGCAATGGGACGCTTGTATTTTCTTTGGTAAAGGATCTGAAAGTAGTATTTGGAAAAGGTCCTGGTAGCAAACTGTCCCGGTGAACAAGGTCACGAAGGCCATTTGGAAGAAGAAGTCAATATTTTGGGACTTACCTTCTATCGAAAGACTTAGAGGTCCGCCACTCTTGGACTTCATGCATATCACGAAGAATGTCTGCGTGAACACTGCTAGGTTTCCTAGATATGTACGGTAAGTCAAAAGATACACTTCAAGCACGAAAGGACCTCTGACTATTGGGACTCGTGAACGACCTACATCCGGAAAAGAGAGAAAGGACAACATTACCTCCACCCCGCGAGCTACACTCTGAGCAAGGAAGAGAGAAAAAACATGATTAAGTTCTTGAACAGTGTGAAGGTCCCTTCTGGATACTCCTCGAATATAAGGAGACTCATAAACAAGAAAGAGAATAAAATCGTACACATAAAATCCCATGATTGTCATGTGTTGATGACACAGTTGCTCCCAGTGGCGGTGCGAGGTATTCTGCCAGATTGGGTACGAGGGACAATCATAAAGCTGTGTTCGTTCTTCAACGCGGTGTCATGAAGGTCATCGAGCCGAATAAGTTATCTAGTCTCGCATGATGACATGGTCAACAGTCCAGTTAGCCTTGAGATGATCTTCCTCCATCCTTCTTTGATATTATGGTCCATCTCATGGTCCACATTGTTAAAGAGATAGAAATTCTCGGACTGTGTTCCTCCACAATATGTTCCTTTCGAGAGGTACATGGGTATCCTAAAGAAGTATGTTCAGAAACGGTCTCGCCTGAAGGCATTGCATTATGCAGGTGTAAGCCAGAGGAGGTGATCGAGTTTTGTGTTAGTTACATGGATGATCTGAATCCGATTGGCGTCCTCAGATCACGCCATGAGGGGAGGCTACGGGGAAAAGGACTTTAGGAGAAAAGAATCCTATAGCGACGATCTACTTGCATTTAAACAAGCACATTTCACGGTATTGAAACAAGCAAGCGTAGTGGCTCCGTATATCTATGATCACGAGATGAGTCTCGGCCCAATACCCGGAGAAGTCGAGATAAGTGGATCGCGATGGAGCAAATGGATCATTTCGCAGCTTGGTTACAAAAGCAATTGTTGGGCAAGCAGAATGCACGATGAACAATTGAAACTCTTGGCTCGAGGACCGTCCACAACAATCATATCATTTCAAGGGTATGAGATAAATGGGTACACATTTTACACGACAACCCAGATAACAAGAGCACCAACCAAAAGCGAAGGGCGTCCGTGATAGATGCCTTGGACAAAAATGGAAAGATGGACACCTACTATGGTTTCATAGAGGAGATCACGGGAGTAGAGTACGGGCCATTAAAAGTCCCTCTGTTTGGTGCCAATGGGTCAAACCGGCGGTAGTGGATATCGATAAATGCGGTATGACAACTGTGGACCTCAAGCAAGTGGCCTATAGGACGAACCGTTCGTGCTTTCGCTAATGATGTGACATGTATTCTATGTGATGGACATGGACAAGAAACCTAAAAAGCGAAGAGAAGACTAGCGAAGAGCGATCAGCCAAGGCGCCACGTGGTTCTTCCGTAAAAGAAGGATTGTCGGAGTTGAGGGCGCCACGGACGAAGAAGAGTATAATCGCCGACGAGCAGCCTCCTTTCACGGTGGACGAGACATTAGTGTCTTGAATGATCTGAGGAATCTCCCCACGACGCCGATCATAATGAAGGATCACTTGTAAAAGCAAAGTATGTTAGCAAATAAGGATTGCTTTTGGTGTAATAGACTACTAACATACTAGTTTCTCATTCCTCTAGTGGTTTTCCTGTATTTTCTTTTCAAATTGTACTAATATTTGACTAACAATATTGTTCAAAGTCCTCTGTACTAATATAACAAGGTGACAGTTTGCAATGGAATTATAAGAGTGCAAATATTACTTTATTTCTTACAATTTTCTATAATGTTAATTTATATTACATGGTTGGAAAAAATATTGTAAAGAATAACTTTAAACGAAGACATATTTAAAAATTATTTAATGAAACAATACTTAAACAAGAGATTCAAAAAAGAAATCTTAAAAAAAAGGCTAAATGAATCTAAAATTGTAAAAGCATTTTTAAAATTATTTAATGAAATAATAGTTAAACAAGACATTTAAAAAAGAAATCTTACAAAAAAGGCTAAATGAATCTAAAGTGGTAAAAGCATTTTTAAAAATTATTTAATGAAACAATAGTTAAGCAAGAGATTCAAAAAAGAAATCTTAAAAAAAGACTAAATGAATCTAAAGTGGTAAAAGCATTTTTAAAAATTATTTCATGAAACATTAGTTAAACAACAAATAAAAGAAAAAGAAATAAAAGAAAGACGAAAAAGAAGAGCTAGGGGCACGAGCGGGGCTCGAACCCGAGACCTCCGAGTCGGGAGAGCCTCATGAACTCAAGCGCCACGCTAGCCAAGGGAGGAAGAATTCTTGTCGATTAGTATGGGCGCTAAATTGTTTTGAGTCTTTTAACATCGATCCCGGTTGGTGTTTTCAAGGGACCGATAGTGCCTAGGGCTCCCTCCTCGCTGGCCGAAACCCGATCGATCCGGTTGGTGTATTCAGCGGGACGATGTCTCCATCGATGCCGGTTGGAGTATCCAACCGCATGCGATAGAGACATTTATCTGAATCGATTGAATACCGATGGTGCACCTATAAACCCATCCCGCCTCCTCATCCCCAATTTTTCTACTCCCGCCATTGTTCCCCAATCTCCTCCTCCTCCCGCTCGTTGCAAAGACCTCCGACAGCCGGCGCCTCAGCGACCCCACTTGGCGTCCTCCTCTCCTCAAGACGACCCCACATGCCGCCGTCCTCGCCTCGAAGCCTTGCCTCCGCGCCTTGCCTCCTTGTTGTTCCCCTCGGCCTTCGCCAACCCTAGGGTTTGTGCCCTCCTCATTGGTGCCCGAGTGATTGGTTTTGGTTTGCGTTCTGCGTTTGAGATGTCGGTGGTTGGGGACCTTGCAAGAGTGGGATTATTGTTCGATGAAGATTGGGCAGTATTGAGACCATTTGTGACAACAATAATTTTCCGATTTGACATTTAGTTGTTAGATCAATTGTGTCTGTCTTGCGATGATCTAGTACTTGACATTTAGGGAGGTATTGCTCAATGATGATCTAGGGTTTATATGAGTAGAACATTTATTCGTGATATGTGCTTCATCAATGTTAAGTTTCTATTTGAGTAGTCTCGTTGGATGGTGGAATGTGATCGTGGCGCTGGGCGTTATCCTTTTGCCTGTCTTGGATATCTGTGGAGCAAATTTTTGGAAGTGTGTTGTTTTGTTAAGCTTGTGGTGTAGTGAACTTTTTCTTTTACTGTGATGGCAAAGGAGTTTTGTCGGCAATTGTAATCGGGTGATGCTTGTGAAGTATTAGTGTGTTGTGTTGTCTGCCGCTGTAGTGTGATTTAGAGCTTTTGTGAGTCAATATGCCAGTTCGCGTTTTGTCGATGTCTGTTAAGTGAACTGGAGTGGACAGAACTGTCCTCACCTTGGTTTCAGTTAATTGAAACTAGGGCACCTAGTTTTGGGTGTCCTGTTGATCTAAAAAGTTTCGGCTGAGTATTGAAAGAACTGATAGACTGTGGTTGATATTGATTCTGATTTGTTATCTGTTAAATCTGAACATAGCAAACACTTTTATCTTCTGCTGATTAGAACATATTTGCTGATTAGAACACTTTTATCTTCTGTTGATTAGAATAGGGAGAGTAGCTTTTTTATATATCATTCACATTCCATTCTCACCATGCTCCCTGATTTGTTTAGTTAATTATGTCTTCTTCAGCTTCGTAGTCTTTTCTTTGGTTCGGAAGGTAGAACATTTCGATGTCAGTTTCTTCATATCTATATTCATATTCTGAACTTGATTTCTATGTATGTGTGAGATTTCTATGTATCATGTGAATTATTCTAAGTTGTCAAGTGCTGGAAAACTTGTTTCATTTTCACTAAAGTAATGTTGTCACAAATTGGTCAATGATCTTTGTCCCTACTGACGAGGACGGTCTTTAAGGCAACCCGTTATCTGAGAACAATACAAAATTGACAACTTGAGCACTATGCTAGTTGTGATGTCCCTTTTACTTGTCATTATTAGGCAAATCTTCAAATACTTATGTATGTGTGAGATTTCTATGTATATGTGAAGTTTGAAATATATATGTATCATGTGAAATGAATATGTATCATGCGAATTATTCTAATTTCTGGTGAATTTTGAAATTTCTATTTTTATTGATCAGTTTCTATGTATATGTGAGATTTGTATGTATGTGTGAGATTTCTATGTATATGTGAAGTTTGAAATGTATATGTATCATATCAAATGAATATGTATCATGTGAATTATTGAAGTTGTCTTGAGAACAATACAAAATTGACAACTTGAGCACTATGCTAGTTGTGAATTTTGAAATTTCTATTTTTATTGATCAGTTTCTATGTATATGTGAGATTTGTATGTATGTGTGAGATTTCTATGTATATGTGACGTTTGAAATGTATATGTATCATGTCAAATGAATATGTATCATGTGAATTATTCCCCGTTATCTGAGAACAATACAAAATTGACAACTTGAGCACTATGCTAGTTGTGAGATTTCTATGTATGTGTGAGATTTATATGTATGTGTGAGATTTCTATGTATGTGTGATATTTCTATGTATATGTGAAGTTTGAAATGTATATGTATCATGTCAAATGAATATGTATCATGTGAATTATTCTAAGTTGATTCATTATATCTGAGAGTTACAAAAAGAAAATTCGGACAAGTTTAAAGATTGTTTAATTTTCTTTTTGTAATCTTGATCTAATGAATCTGAACTTAGTGGAATAAGAATGATTCATTATTTTTGTTAAGCAAATATATTCTTAAGAATATATGAATTTTTCATTTTATTTTTTTCATTTTGAGATGTATATGTATCATATGAATTTTTCTAATGTATAAATATCATTTTAATGTTACATGTGCATATGTTTGTAGCATGAGGTCACAACATCAATCACTTGATTTCCTCTCAACTCTAGCAAAATTACCATCGTATAGTATTTGGCCGATTTACATTAGGAACATCTTCGGCGTCGCCGCCCATCCTCTCTCTACCGTCTTCCACGCCGTTTTAGAGTAGTACCATTAGCTTTACATGAAATGAAATCTATTTTCGTTAATTTTCAGTGCTTCTTCTAGCCTAAGAAACGACGATGGACGAAGAAGCATTTATGTTAAGTTTGATTGCGGGAAGTGATGGTCATGAGGCGGCGAACTGCACCGCCATCGAGGCCAATGAGGTTGCAGAGCACGATGAGGCTGCGAGAGCACGATGAGGCCGCGAGGTAACAATCGATCACGTTCATGATTGTCGGTTCCACTACCATGCTAAGCCAATATCTTGACCCGTTCATGATTGTACCATGCTTTGGATCGGTCAACCAGCGAGCAATCACGTCGGCGAGGTCCAAGCAAGAAGAAGAAGGCAAGACATGTTATCACGAAGTCGGCGAGACGGCCGACCTCTTGCACCCTCGGGGCGCTTGGGCGTTCAATTGACATCTGGCGCCCACGTTAGGGACCACGTGGCAATTAGCATAGCAAAATGGGATCAGTCCTCAAGATACGAAGAACATGCTTTGGAGCGATGTGAAGGAGACATTCACCTTCCCCAAGGGACCGAAGAGAAGGTGAAGAGTTACACTCTCAAGAAGATGGCGGTCGCATTCGGACTTACAAAAAGAAGCCGAGCACGGAGTATATCAAGAAGAATCGAACGCCGACTTCAACAAGCACCCAAAGTTGCAAGATCAGCAGGATGCGTTTGTGAAATACAAGACTTGGACGAAGGTCAAAGTTTGAGTGAGAAGAATAAGTTGAATGCACAGAAGAAGAATTATCACCACCGACTCGGCCCTGGTGGTTACCGCCATGCAATACCAAAATGGGAGAAGAGGGAACAGGACCTGCTAGCGAAGGGTATCTCACCGCAACAGCGGATTGGCCCGACAGAGCAAAGCATTGGTTCTATGCTCACGGCGGCGCCCTTGATGATAACGGCAATCGTGTTTGGGGAGGTGCTAAGAGATGTGGCGAAGGCTTATGCAGTCCATCGAGGAGACTTCCCGGGGTAACCGTGCCAAAGCAGGAGAACGACAGCTAACAAGGGCCTTGCAAAATCGAGCACCACGGGCGTACGAGGCGTCGGCGTTGTCCGTGGAAGGTTGGTTTTGCTCGGGACGCCGAGACCTATAGGAGTCGGGCGAGGAGCAAGGCTCGGCAGACACAATTGACTTAGTGCGCTTGAAGAACGCTGAATCAAACAAATGAGAGAATACAAGAAGAGATCCAAGAGAGGTGCAGCTAGCCTTGAGCCAACTTGGCCGCGAGGCAGGCCAAGAACCCCAAGTAATCCGGACATCATTAGCCCCTCCGGCAGTGGGCATTGCGATTCATTGAAATTTGGAAACGGACTTGGACAAGTATCCGTGAGACGACATCAGACAGCGGACACCTTGTGAGCTGCATATCCAAGCGCGGAACCTTACCTTCAAGGCGGCCGATGGTATGGCTCACCCATTAGAGCCGGGGCAGCTTATCCATGGCCAACAGATACGGTTAGGATACTCCAAGGTCTCGGTGGAGGAGGTGCGCCAGTGGCACGAGGACCTTGACCTCGAAATTCTGGAGGTGACGGGACTCTGAAGCTCGGAGGCGATACACAATTTCATCTGTGGCGAGCGGTACATAATTTTTCGAGATAACATGGACTTGTCCTCTCGCGAAGAAGCCCGAGAAGAAACCCGTCTCCTCCCAAGAACACATCGACTCCTACACCACCTCCTGCGCATATAAGCCCGACAAGAAGCCCGTCTCCTACACCATCTCCTGCACATATAAGCCCCGAAGAAGCCGTCTCCTCCCAAGAAGGCCGACTCCTACACCACCTCCCGCACATAAGCGCCACAAGAACCCGTCTCCTCCCAAGAAGGCGCCGACCAAGGAATGAAGCCAGCTCCACGAGAGCTCCCAAGAAGACGGGTCCTCCACCCAATCCAAGAAGTTTGAACTTAAAAGCGGTAGTATGATATGAGCGATGAGGAGATCAAGAAGGTGGTAAAAGGAGAGGTAACTAAATTTCTTAAACCCAAGTCACCAGAGAAGAAGGTTCAACTCAGCACGAGAAGAATTTTATAAAGGCTTAATGACTATTAAAAATTTGAAGGATAAAAAGAAATGCCTCGCCAATCAAACTACGGCGCACATTGAGTAAGGAATGCCCCAAGAAGAAGATGTCGGTGAGGGAAGAGTAAGGAGATGCAAAAATTCTTGAAACGGCCTTACCGCAAATCAAATATTAGGCACGGAAAAGATTGAGGTTGCCCAAGTAAAATGGTTATTTAAAATGGGTGGGTCATTGGTTAGGCATGAGAGCTGCCCGACTAACGACAAAGATCGACAATTTCATGAATGGTACTTGGGCGCAACCAAGCATGGTCTAGAGATGTTATTTGTCAAGTTTAAGCAACAAGATTTTTTTGCGGTGAAGGTCAATTTGTTGTCATTGGGACTACATGTATTATCTATACCGAACAGGCGCCCTCGGCGTGAGCTTGATGGGTTCTTGGACTCTGTAAGTGTCTTAATTATTTACAAAAACTATCGTGCACTTCCTTGTACTATACTAACTTGCAAGCAACTAATTTCTTATGTAGCATGGAGATACAAAGATCTTAGAAGGATCGTATTTTCGACATAGGCTTCATGGACCCGAGAGTTATCAGCGAGACAACCGTTAGAGACCACCCAAGCGAAACAGAGACTAACGTATTCAATGCGCTAATGGGTCAAAGATATAAGTCAAAGATATATCTAGCCTACTCATTTGAGTACGTGTTTTCGTACCACCCATTCTACTCCTTTTTCATAACACGATGTTAGAACTAATTAGTTATCTATGTTGACACATCTATGTATAGTTTTCTTGGATTCTTCTTATGATCGAGCTAGATCGTAGCTCGATCACAATTATCAGACTTCATAAAGGAGACCGGTTGAAAAGTATCAAAACTTTATCGACATGCTCGACCGGTATTAATTCTTGTTCCTTTTATTATCGTACTAGCTCTATTTCCTTCAATTTGAAACAAATTCTAATCATGTACAATTAAGTAATCACATGTGTAGTGCATTCACACGGTTCCGTGCTAAAAGCGTGGGCGTATTCAAGGAGAAATTTGACATTACAATTGCCTCTCGGTATGCGTATATCATAATGCTAGCTTTTAGTTAGTTAACTTAATTTCCTTGCATCCATTTCACGCTTTCAACTTTTTCCACTTGAGATCTTGACTCACCGCGGGTAACAATTTATCGGCTACTATGTATCTTGTTTATGCACACCCAAACCGGAGCCACCGACTGCGTGCTAAAAGGCAACAAGGGGTGAGTAAATATAATTACTAGCTTTAATGATGTATAGGTACTCCTTATATCTTGTACAAGTTCAAGTATTGATTAGTTAATGACTTAACGATAGGTGCCTCAACATTTGGCGGAACAAGGTTCGAACTCTCGCCGCACGAGTGAGAGCAATCCAAGAACAACTCGTCGGCTTTATTTACGATGAGGTCGTAAATCAAAAGGCGAGTTTCACGAACCAATGTTTAACGAGTTCTGCCCGCCGATAAGGACGATGAATCGGAATTAGACATCTCTGACTAGCAAGAAGCGTCTTGGCGTAAAAGATCCCGATGAGCGAAGGAAAAAAATACTAAAGTTGTAATTAAAGTTGTGTACATATATATTGATACATTAGGCGATGAGCGAGAAGAACAAATATGTGTACATATTTTAATACATTAGATGTAATTAAATTTATTAATGAATGTTCAATGATTTAATTATCGAGGCAAAGTGCATGATTGATTATCTATGCTTTTAATTAGTTGTGATTTAACACACACACATATATATAATAGCTCTGGAGAAATAGACCTATATATATACAAAACATCGGCACGGTTGGAGAAACCAGCGATGCTGATGAGGCCTCATCGATGGGTTGGAGACACCAACCGCATGCAGATGAGGTCTCGAGGTTCCAGCGTGCCACGTGTGGTGAACCGCGATCGATACTCTATCGATCGGGTGAGGAACGGGGCCGATGCCCTTGAGCATCGATCCGGATAACTATCTCGATTCAAAACCGGTACTAAAGGTAGTTTTGGACCGGGACTGAAGGCTCTTTCCGTAGTAGTGAGTCACAGACTTTAGTAAATTTGTCAATATAACGATGAAGTTTTCAATTATTAACTTATACTCCTAGCAAGGCTCTGTGATCCTTGAAAGATATAGTGTCTGAGATAGAGATTGATGCTCCCAATATTCTACACAAGTATGAGTAAGGCAGACGGTGGCCAAATTCTACACATCCAATAGAAAAGAGGAGCTATCCAAAGCAAGCAAAAAAGCTAGACGATCTAAGAAGCGATTGTCGGGTTTCTTTGGACTATCTCTGACCGAAACAAGAAAGAAGCCAACTTTGAAATGAAATGTTCATTTCAAATGGACCATTTTAACTCTGCGGAGGAGTATAGATTGGCACGAGAACTCAGCGGTCTTTGAGGAAATCTGCTCGACGCCGATATGCCAAGCAAACAAAATTATGATGAGTTCTAGAAAGCTTGATGCTAAACACTAGGCAATCGGATGCTTCTAAATGTTTGGCTTAAGCAAGAAAAATATTCCATGTATTTTGTATTCTTGATTCATTGTTCTCTAGTAAAAAATATTTGAGATGGTGAAACAAACATCATTTATTTTCTGTTTCTACTTTGGTTCATGTTTGTTAGTTAGCACTTATAAGTAAACAAATTATCAATTTTACAGTCGTGAAAATTTATGGAAGATAAACAAAATGTAAGTATGTTTGATCGAGACATGAATAATACCGGCTGACTCTTGGTATGCCACATAATATTGTGGATATCTTGCATGGGCACCACCAAAAGCTTCTTGCCAAGTGTCTATCGAATGAGTATCTTCTCTTTACATGATAATCAGGCTACAAAAAATCAAATTTGAAATCTTATTCTTTATATGGATGAATATTAAGCGATGCGAGCATCACTACTACAGATCGCTTCATCGCGACGCCCCATCATCATCGGTTGGGCGAAGGCGATTGATAATATTATCCTTGCGGTTCTAATTTAACCCGGCGGTGATAATAATATCACCGCGATTCTATTCAACCGGCGAGAGATAAGAATAGTAAAATTTTGCGCACGAATGGAGGCAATATCATTGCGGGTTTAGAGTGAACCGGCATTGATAAGAAGATATCCTTTGCGGTTTATATAAAACCGGTAGTGATCTATCATTGCCGGTTTTGTTTTTAACCGCAAATGATAAGACCATTTTCCCTGCCAGGTTTTACTCCGAACCGGTGAGTGATCTTACCGAAAATTAGTTAAGATACTGAGAACATATCAAAGCATAATTAGATAAAAAATGAGAACATATTAAACATGTGTTATTTATCTCTTGCGAGAATATTTGTAGTCCATAATTACATATAGTCATAATTTGGATACAAAACATATTAAACCCTATATAGAAAACTTCGTCATCGTCCTCCTCCTCCTCCTCGTCGCCGGAGCTACTGGGATGACCGATCGGAGTTGAGGCGGTGCTCCTCCTCCTCCTCCTCCTCCGATTCGGTGGCGGAGTTGGTCTTGCCCCAACGCCGAAGGAGATCGCGCAGCCATTGTCGTCGTCGTCGTCGCCCTCCTCCTCCTGCTCCTCCTCCTCCTCTGCCTCCTCCTCCTCTTTCTCCTCCTCCTCCTTCTCCTCCTCCTCTGCCTCCTCCTCCTCCTTCTCTGGAAGCGGATCAGTGCTTTGCCCAGTACGTGCGCGCTTCTTGGGTGGGGCCATTCTTCTTTGCAATGGTGGATTATATTGTGATTGCCACAGATTGATGGATGTCTTGCACATTATATAGAGGAGGAATGGGGAAAGCTGTGATTAGCGAGAGAATGGGGAAGCATAATGATTGCCAAAATGGGGAAGCGCAAGCGATTAGCGAGGAATGGGAAGAGCGATGCGTAAGGTGGCGGAGTTGAAGGTTCATATTATCACGCCGGTTATTAAATTCAGCGGAAGTGATAATATTATTGCCGGTTATTAAATTTAACGGCGGTGATAATATTATCACCGCATCGGTTCTAATTTCAACCGGCGATGATAAAACTGATATATGTATAATCGGCATCGCTAAATCATTTAGGCGGAAGCGGCTCCATATCCTTTGCGGTTTTAGATAGAAACCGGCGGTGAAAGTATTAGTGTCGGTTCAACGAAGGTAACGGCGATGATAAAGAGATTTGCGCGAAAAAGGCAGCCATATCATTCTTTGGTTTTGAGATAGAACCGGCGATGATATATTCTTGTCGGTTCTAGAGAATAAACCGGCGATGATAATATCGCACTATATATACCTGGCTCCCTTTCCCAAGATGTCGCAAACAGAGGAGCTCTGTTCTTGCTCGATGGGGTGGAGAGGGGCGAATTTTTGCTCTCAAATTTGGTCTAATTTGTCGTTTTCTAACCGATCTAAGGTTAGTGTCTTTGTTTAGTTGGATATTATGTTATATATTGTTGTAGGTTGTGATCAAAATTATTGATTGCCTAGTCAACACAATTAGATTTGTAATCTTGAGTTTAGATTTGAAATTACCAACTTTTATATGTATAGTGATTGCATTTAATATGTTCATTGAATTTAAATGTGGTAGCACTTCATAATTAACTATTGTTCAATCTAAATACTTAAAATTGTTTCTTTATTTCGTATGTTAATTTAATATACGTAAGTAATGTAAATTTGCTAGACGGACCATTATATATAACTAATAGCAATTATTTAATTGATTTTACAATCGAGATTTGGATATAGATTTATATATAACTAATAGCAACTACGTACCAGGCCAAACGTTCATCGATAAACATAAAGGTTGGATCGTAACTTAGTTGTATAATTAAAGATATGCTTTATTTTGTATGAAGGTCAAGCTTCAATTTGTAATATAAACATTTTGTACGAAGGACATGCTTCATTTTGTAATGTATGGAGTATTGATTATTATAATCATCCAGAAAAAGTAAATGTCCAATGGATGAAATGGTATATAATTGATGTAAAAAGGCCATGCATAAAAGGATTATGTTCCTCATCCGATACTCCTTGATAAAATATTACTGAAATGAGAGAAGAAGAGACAATAGTACTCAAATTTGTTGGACGGACCATTATATATAACTAATAGCAATTATTTAATTGGTTTTACAATCGAGATTTGGATATAGATTTATAAGTAATGAAAATTTCTACAATAATTAGCACTCGTAACAAATTAAATGTATAAAACAATTTGTGAGCACTTATTGATTTCTTGAGATTTTATTTGTTGTAAATATTTGTAGATGGATCGAAGATGGATGTATGAAGCGGACCGTCGTGATAGAGAGTACTTTAGCGGTGTGACTAGTTTTCGGCGGTACTTTGGCGTACAAGTCAAATAAGGCGATGGACTATATTTGTTGCCCGTGCATCGATTGCAAGAATGAGAAGCAATTTTGAACCTTGAGGCGATCCGTGCACACTTGCCGAAGGGGTTTCAAGCCCGCCTATACTGTTGGACCGAGCATGGTGAAGATGACATTGTGCGTGAAGGGCATCGATTGATGATGAAGACAACGACTTGACCATGATGGAAAATACTTTAAATCGACACCCAGAAGAGACATTCATCGATAACCATGAAGATGATCTAGAACAGATGTTGCATGATGGGGAGGAGGACCTCACGAGTGAAAGGGATTTTCGAAGTTTGGTATGGTAGAGGATTCTACAACACCCTTATACCCGGGTTGCAAAGAGGAGTTCAAAAGTCGCATGTTGTCCGACTTTGCGCAATTGAAGGCAAGCAATGGTTGGTCCGACAAGAGTTTCACGGAGTCATTAGGTTTCTTCAGAGATGTCCTTCAGAGGGTAGCGTGTTGCGGCAACCACGCACCGTGCCAAGCAGTTGTTTGCCGTTGGGATTGGAAGTGCGAAAATACACGCATGTCCAAGCGATTGCATATTGTATCACAATGAGTTTGCAAATTTGGATGCATGTCCCGTTTGCAAGGCATCTCGGTATAAGCGCGGCGATAGCGATATCGAGGCGATGTAAGAAGAAAAGACCGCCGACCAAGGTGGTGTGGTATTTCCTATAATCCCCGTCTGAAGCGCCTTTTGCGAACAAAAGGCATGCTTAATTGCTGCGATGGCATGCCGAGGAGCGTAAAAAGGATGGAATGCTTAGACACCTCACCGACTCCCGCGCGATGGAGGAATATCGACGAAAATACAAGAAACACTTTGCATATGATATGAGGAATATAAGGTTCGGACTCGATGCGGATGGGATGAACCCTTTCGCAACATGAGTAGTCGTCATAGCACTTGGCGGTGACTTTATGTATGTACAACCTTCCTCCTTGGCTTTGCATGAAGCGGAAGTACATTATGATGCCGTTCTTGATCCAAGGGCCGAGGCAACTCTGCAGCGATATTGATGTGTTCCTCAAACCCTTTGGTTGAAGATCTTACGGTATTGTGGAGCGGCGATTGTCTGGGTATGGGATGAGTCTGAAGAGAACTTCATGCTACGGGCGTTGTTGTTCGTAATCATCAATGATTTCCTGCTCTTGGCAATCTTCGGGCGGACTATAAAAGGATTCAATGGATCGTGCATTGCATGGGTGATCTGGGGCCGTGGCTGAAATCTTGTCGAAAAATGTGTTACATGCGGCATCGTAGGTTCCTTCATAAGGACCACCCAGATCGCAACAACAAGAGAGCTTTTGACGGTACAAAGGAGACGCTTGACTCGAAACATCATAGCAACAAAGACATATTTGCGTAGTAAAGGATATTAAAATTATCCATGGAAGGGAGGGAAGTACATCGGTCGAAGTTCGGTGATCTGACTCCTTTGTGGAAAAAGAGATCGATTTATGGACCTACCTTCTTGGCAAAGCACTGGATGTTCGACATGCTATCGATGTCATGCATATAGAGAAGAACGTGTGTGATAGCTTGCTTGGTATTTTACTAGACATACGGCAAAACAAAAGATACACTCAAGGCACGGATGGACTGCAAGATATGAAACTCGGGAAGGAGCATCATGAAGACTGGGTCAAGGAAAAAGTACCTTCCCATGACTTGCTACACTTTAAGCAAGATTGAAAAAATTAGCGTGTGTGAGTGCTTGCACGAGTCAAAGTTCCATCCGGTTATTACGCCAACCTAAAGAGGCTAGTCTCAATGAAAGACTTGAAATTAGTTGGTATGAAGTCTCATGATTGCCACGTGATGATGACCACAGATGCTTCTTGTAGCAATTAGGGGTGTTCTCGCCAGAGAAAGTCACGAGACCCAATTATAAAGTTGTGTTCATTCTTCACGCGATTTCACGAAGGTCATCGACCCGTTGAAGCTGGATAAGCTGCGACAAGGCGTGATCCACACTCTATGCGGCTCGAGATGTGCTTCCTCCATCCTTCTTCGATATTATGGTCCATCTCATTGTTCATATTGTGAAAGAGATCTGATTTCTTGGCCCTGTGTTTCTACATCGATGTACCCTTCGAGAGGTTCATGGGGGTTGTGAAGAAATATGTTAAATGTCGACATCGGTAGGAAGGGTGCATTGCCAAGGTTGGGGAGAGCGAGGAGGTCATCGAGTTTCGTGATCGATTACATGGATCTCAAACCGATTGGTGTGCCGTATCTCGCCATGAAGGAGGCTACAAGGAAAGGGACACTAGGTCGAAATCGATCCGTACAAATGATCGTGCTTCATTCACGCAAGCACATTTTACTGATTCTGCACCAATCGGGTTAAGCGGCCCGTATGTCGACATGCACAAGAACATGCTACGAAGACAAAACCCATGTAAGTCGAGGTTTGGATCATGAGAAACAGAGAGATAACTTTGGAGATTGGTTGCTTAGATACATGATGCATACATAAACAGAGTGCGCTCAATTGAGAACGGCTAAGGGACCATCATATACAATTTTGACATTTGAAGGATACGACATCAATGGGTACACATTTTATATGAGAGCACAAGATAACAAGAGCACCAACCAAAAGCAATGGGGTCCGTATAGATGCTTATGACTACTAGTGGACTTCAAACCGCGTCGGATCTGAAGAAGAACCATTTGTACTTGCTAATGCCGTTACACAAATTTTCTTCGTGAGGATCCGGTGACAAGGAACATACGTGGTTCTTCAATCAAAAAGAAGGATTGTGGGAGTTGAGAATGTAGTCGACGAGGAAGACTATAACCGGTTTGATGAGCTTCCTCCTTTCGGTGAGAACATCGACCTAGGTCTCATGGAAGACGAGAGGAAGCTACATACATACGCTTGCGATCATAACGAAGGTCGGATTGTAACTTAGTTGTGTAATCAAGGATATGCTTTATTTTGTATGAAGGTCAAGCTTTAATTTTTGATATAAACATTTTGTCTGAAGGACATGCTTCAATTTGAAATTTATAGAGTATTGATTATTATAGTCAATCAAAAACAATAAATGTCCAATGGATGAAGATGACATAGTAAAAGCAAGTTTTATTGATTATTCCTAATTAACAATTTGTATGAGCCCTAAATAGCTCTTATTTGGTTGGGCTAAAGAAATTCCAATGTTTGTATTTGGTTGGGCTAAAAGCAGGTGTGCCACTTTTCCTTGCCGCAGCGATATGTGTGCCAATTTTCCTTGCCGTGGCGATAAGTCCTTGCCACTCGGCACGAGAGAGAACATCGATGCGGGTTGACAAGCGAGAATGACACTAATAAAACACATCGATGCCACGTCATAGTCTCGCAAACCGCAATAATAGCTATATATCACGCGCTACATAACAGAACGCTACAATAGAACATCACGGGCACTACTATTATAATATCATTGCGGTTCATAAATGACCGGTGATAATATTATATCCTTCTTAGGGTCATAAACGCCGGCACTAAAAATAATTATTATCTTGTTCATCGGGTCATAAGCGCCGGCACTAAAATAATTATTACATGAACGGCGTAATAATTATTTTAGTGCGAGGCGTTTATGACCAGCCAAGATATGTAAATATTATCGCGGTCATTTATGAACCGGCGGTGATGTTTCACTATCACCGCGGGTCTATAATAAGCGGCAGAGATAATATATCACCGCCGGTTCAGATCTTTGAACCGCATTAATAATCCTCCCCATATATACATTTCACTCCGCTTAGCCATTTCCGCACTTAGCCATTTCGCAATTTGTTTGAGTTCTTCTGCGCCCTAGCCGCGTCGACTCTCCCACGACGGCCCTCCTCCGTCTTGCAACGCCTCCCTGCGAGTGCCTCCTCCGTCTTGCGGCGCCTCTCGTCGGCGACGCCTCCCCTGCGGTGCCTCCTCCGTCTTGGCGGCGCCTCTCCGTCTTGGCGGCGCCTCCCTGCGGTGCCTCCTCCGTGCGGCGACGCCTCCCCGCGCCGGCCCTCCCTCCCTGCGGTGCCTCCTTCCTCCGGCGACCCCTCCCCGCGCCGGTAAGCTGGTGATGATGCTAGGGTTCTCGATGTTAGTGCTATGTGATGTTGCTCTGTGATGTTGCCCTGTGATGATGCTACTGTTCTGTGATGATTCTAGGGTTCTCGATGTTATTGCTCTGTGATGTTGCTCTGTGATGATTCTAGGGTTGGCCGATGCTATTGCTCTGTGATGATTCTAGGGTTCTCGATGATATTGACAATTGTTCTGTAAATAAGGCCTTAAGTTGGTAGACTAACATGCATTGACAATCGATGATTCTTGGGTTCTCGATGTTATTGCTCGTGATGTTGCTCTGTGATGATTCTAGGGTTGGCGATGCTATTGCTCTGTGATGATTTAAGGCCTTATTTACTCAATTAATTGTTTTGCACATCTGTGATGAGATGAAGGTTCTAATCTTCATTCAAACCCAATAATCTGAGATCAATTGTAATTGGATATGTATGTGTATGTGTTCGATGTGACCTTATGTCTTGTTGGTCCATTATCCTGTCACTAGTTTATTTGCATACGATTCATTAGATATATATTATCATTCAGTTCTCAATTAATTACTCTCTTATGCATTAAAGTATTGAAATATTGTTTATTTTCAATAAGGTAAGGTTGTCTAAATTAAGTCGTGGTAAGCCCAAGAGCAGAGGCCCAACTCATATATTTTTAGAATATTATTGCTTATTTGCTCAATAAAAAATAATGAACCATTCTTATTCCACACTAATATGATTTTCAAAAAATGAAATAAGGTTATAAATCCACAACTATAATGTTAGTAGTTTATTACACCAAAAGAAAGCAGAGCAATCAGTTCCTTGTCAACCAAGCACGTCACCTCGTCGCCTTCTTCACCCAGTTGTATCGTATGCTCTCCTGGCAGCCATGCTTTTGTCAAATCAGACAGAACTTTCTCTAGCGGTCGGCACCTGATGTCAATTGTATATGTATCATGTGTAAGTATATGTGAATTGTCAATTGTATATGTATCATGTGTAAGTATATGTGATCTGTATAAGTATATGTGAATTGTCAATTGTATATGTATCATGTGTAAGTATATGTGATCTGTATAAGTATATGTGAATTGTCAATGTATATGTTCTTTGTTACTGCTCCTCCGTCACGAAAGTAGGTTGTCAGTAGAATCGATCCATGCGATTAAGATTTTCAAATTTAGACTATTAATATATATATGCGTTCTGAGATTATCTAACGCATGACAAAATGGTGATTACGCCTTATATATGCACAACATTGATATATCTGTGAAGATTCATCTCATGATTTTGTTAATTTAAAATTCTAGAAAGTTTGCCACACATGGCCTCTCACAATGGACAAGTGCTTGGGATGGCGTTGAGCCCATGGACCAAAGCCCAGAGCGAAACCCGACAGAGTTCCTCAACACGGAACAAGTCGAGGCAACAAATGTACATGAGGTAAGTCTTTACGAGGATTATTTAAGTAGGATATGCTTCCCGATGAAATTAGAGCAGAGCCAAGCGACTAATGAAACAATAAAATGCAGGTCGGACATCTAGTGCACCGAGCCACTGTCATGGACGAGGTCCCGGCAAGATCTTGCGGGTGAATGAAAGGTGATAGTTGAGCTTAGTGCGTTCGGAGAACCGGCTATACCCGAGTCATTGCTTGGGCCATATCGAGCGACATCACGGGTCTGGCTAGAGAGAATGTGCCCATCATCTACAAATCATGGACACGTCGGTAGCGATTATCCGTCGTATGTTCCCGATGACATCAAGGAAACATTGTGGACAGAGTTGACAACAAGTTTCGATTCTCGAAGATCGGTTGGAGATTGCCAGAAACATGCACTCGGCATTATGGGAGCGCATGGAAGAAGCGGAAGACAAAGCTGAATAAGGAGTCGTCAAGAAGGATCAAGCGCCGGATTTTAATAGATTCGAGGTTCTGACAATTTTGGGATGAATTCAAGCAATATAAGATATCGATGAAGCCAGAGCTATCACCAATGGAACAAAACAAATTCGGACAAGAACATTTACCCCCATGTGCTAGGCACGGTGGCTACGTGAAGAAAGTACCCAAGTGGGATGCACGGGAAGAACGCTAGCACTTGATGGAGTTGAAGCTGTGGCGTCTCACATGGCCCCAAGATCGGGCAGCTTGCCGCTTGTAGGGAGCTGCTACTGCCGGATGATGGTCGCTAAGCTTCGAAGTGAGAAAGACGAGGAAATCTTGAGGAAGATCGCGGATGCCCACTCGAAGCTATTGAGGGCTCCTTCCCGCCAAGAAGGGAGGACGACGAGCTAACACGCCGCCTTGGGTAATAGGGAGCACCCAGTCGCACTGAGAGGGTTGGCTTGGTGCGTGGAAAACATCATTCCCAGAGGATGCCTATATGTACAAGCGACCAAAGAAATCCAGACAAAACAGTTGAATGAGCGTGTACGAGAAATAGAAGACCGGATGCATAGAAGGGAAGTCGAATTTAAAGAACAGATGAGAGTGATGCGAGAAATGGTAACAAAGGTCTGGCGAACGTCGGTCACATAGCGAGGTCATCATCACATGACGTAAGTCCCGGGGGGTTCTCAAAAGCGACCAAGCATCCGCTAACCCTCTGCGAGAGGACTCGGCGTGTAGTTTTCTGTGGACAAAATCATAGAGCCGACCGCAGCTGCGATGCACCGCTGCCGTAGCGAACATTACCATCAAGGTGGTGAAGGGTGGCTTGGCCATGCAACGAGGGCGATATTGCATAACCGCCTAATTCCTCGGGGATCGCCAGAGTTGCGATTGACGGCGTGGTTTGACAGATACCGCAAAGTAGAGGTTGAGATCGCGGCGAGGAGGGCAAAGTCTTGGAGAAAGCATAGGCGCATTCATCGCGTGGCATAAGCGATATAAAGTTTGCCTCGAAGATGATAGCAGCGATGATGTTAACAACGATGATGGCGGAGTCTCCATCTAAAACGATCCTCCTCCTCCTCCTCGGCATCGAAGAAAGCTTCTTCTCTGCTCCAGCGCCACCCAGAAAAGTCCTCCTCCTCCGCCGTCACCCAAGAAAAATCCTCTGCTCGGCGCCACAAGATGACCAAAAGCACCGCGATCTGTACATTCTACACGGTCGGGGAAAAGTTAAGTCATCTGTGAAGCTAGCCAAAACTCTTAGCAAGAAACGACCATATGAAATGACCGACGAAGAAACAAAAAAGAAGTAGGCGCCTATGTAGAAGAGCACTTCAAGAAGACGCCACCACCGCTAAGATTGAAATCGAACACCTTAAGCAGGATTTCTTCTGGACTTAGCGAAGGTTAAGCAGCAGACGGATAGCTGAAGCTCCTCAACCTAGCCAACTATCGACTACGATCGCATCTCTAGGAAGAAATCTAAAGGAGATGGTGGTAAAGCGATTGTTCTTTGGAAGCCAAAGTGGTCTGTGAAGGGCGGCGAGCACTGTAAAGTGGCCATTCGTTAGCGGGAAGCTTTCTTTGCATCCAAATAAGGAGGTCAAACCGACCACACAATTCTGGCGTCTACATGAATGGTACTGCAGTATGTCCAAAAGACCAAACACTTGCTTTCGATCGAGATACAAAGATATGGACTTTCACAACAATGACGACTCTTTGGGTTGAACACGTGGAACTATATCGGATGTACCAGCGAGGCGCTCTTGGCGTGTCTATATTAAGAATATGGACTCTGTAAGTCTCTTGTATAATTCATCTTTGTATATTCACATACTCTTAAATATAGGGTCCGACTTCCTTTTTTACGAGAATTGAGACCACAGACACTTAGGCGAACAACAATGAAAAGATAGGATTCACGGACGAGGCGTGGTCAATCGCAAACTTATTGAAGATCCAAGAACAACAAATGATGTTGAGGTGTACGTACTCAAAGTATTGCTAAAGCTACAACACAAGGACTACGTGCTTTTACCCTACAACTTCGAGACGTGTTTCCTCGCCTACTAGTGTCTCATATTTGATCGCTAACACAATGTGACGACTAATTGGCTTCTGCGACTTTCCTTGGATCGTCCTTGCCTTCATGTTAGGCGAAAGCAACATCACCATCTTGGACTCAATGAGGAAACCGACGGTGAATACCAAGACTTAATAGACTTGCTAACGGGTAACTTCTGTCGTTGCATTATTGCTCAAATAATCTTCCATCCCATTGCACCTAATTAATTTTAATGACTACTCAAAACCGTGAGCAGGGTGTACAAACAATCTTGCAAGAAGAGCAAAGCGACATCGTCCATACGTGAAAAATTTCAGAATACACACCGATTTCCCATGCAGAAACAACCCCAAGGAACAATTTATGTGGATACTACGCAATGACACATATCCACGCATTCATCATCGACAATACGGACTACAACGGCCAACCGGTATATCGATCATTACATGTTGACCCGTACTTTTCTTTATAAAGACGATGACACTAATTAATGCTTCAATTTCTCCCATGACAAACCGTCAAGCAAGGCACCAAAGACACTGCTTTCGACCGAAATTGATGCCCTTCAAGAAGCAGATAAATTTGGGTTCATAATTAGAAATTCTCCACACGAAGGGCGAGTTTTACGACCATTTCTCCATGGCAATAATTAATGAACAATTTAATGCTTCAAAAGTGAATGAACAATGTAATAATTAAATATTATGATGCTTCAATGTATTTCAATTACACTTTAGTGATGCTTGAGACTATTGTGCACAACGATACGTCATGAATACATCTCTTGTACAATGTATATACATGCTACAACATATCTTGCAAAAATATATATGCAAAAGGTTTAAAAACCCATCTTTGCCGATTTGGATATCAACATAGGACACGAGCTATCTTGCGGTTAACAAGAAAAAAAGGCGTTGATAGTAGTTATCGATCTTGGGATATTGATAAAAATTGGGCGCGATAGTTACTTATCCTTTGCGGATATTATTTAAAATGTGGCGTTGATAGTTAAATATCTTCGCCGTTCTAAATAAAACCGGCGGTGATAATATTATCACGGTTGAAAAGTGTGAACCGGCGGTGATATTAATATCACCTTGCGGTTCTTAAGTATAAACCGGCAAAGTGATAGTGATTATCCACCGCCGGTTTACATCCCGTGGTGATAGTCCTCGACTATCATTGCCACTTAGGTTGTGCGGGTCCACATCCGGCGATGATGCCGATGTGGACCGGCGATAATCACATGTTCGTAGTAGTGCATACCTTTTTCTTAACAATCTTCACCATTTCATGAAGTATATCCTCTCAAACAACATGCATATGAACAAAATCTCCACAATTTTTTAATCGGCGTCTCCACAAGCGAAAAAAAGGAGATGAATGAAGTATTTCTACATGCTTACTTAGTTTAGTTGGGTACCTACTTTCACGTATGAACAGCTTATAAATTTTCACGAAGATAAGGAAAAGATAAAAATCGGTAAAAAAATAAAAGCTGCAAGGCTTATAAATTTTCACAGAAGATAAGGAAAGTAACAAGGTTACATTACACAGCCGATATGTTATCCTCTTGAATTTTGCCTTTTCTGCGGTATCCATCATTTACCATAGAATTCTCTTGATCAAGCAAAGAACTTAGAAGATTCCATTACAAATGTTACAAATGCGACTTCTTTGTTTACTCATGGGCCCAATGGGCTAGAAATACATGTACAGTGCAAAGGCAAAAAGGCAAATAAGCCCCTATACATATGGTGAATCTAACACCCCCCTCAAACTCATGGTGGGTCCATTTGAAATGAAATGTTCAAGTAACAACAGTAGAAGCACAGATACATGGAATTATTATTACTTTGTCCTAAATTTAACTAGGAAGTTATATGATGGTACATAATGATATAGAAGTGGTACTGCTTACCTCCGGAATGACTATTGTATATGATGGTACGGAATGATGGGCGGTGGAAAATTATATGATGGGCGGTGGCGCTCGCCTCCCGGCGTCCTCCGATCGAGGGCCCTCTGGGACTTCCTCTGAGAACATAAATAAACAGTTTAGGATTGAGTTTTTCACAAATTGTGACAAAAGAATGAAGTTACCTTCTCCCTTTGTGAGGAGGATCCTTCCTTTCACCAAAATTCATCTATATTTTCGCAATGATATCATCACATACAAAGTGTAACGATCATCAATCATATCACAAAATATCCATATCTTACCCATTTCACTATCAACACAATCAAAATAAGCGGCGCATACACATAGTATCACGATTACGGTCCATACAAATTATAACAAGTGGTTAGCTCGGACATCCACCATCAACACATGTTCATACACATACATATCATCAACAAGCTAATGGTTCCATACTCATCCAAGTCGACATTCATACATAAAAGGTCACATCACATGGAAGAAAAGAATTCAACTTCACGGAGCATCGTTGTTTCATTGCCGTCCTCACCTCCTGAGTGTATGTCTCGCCCAGCAGACGGTGTACTGAAGCATTGCAACCGCATCCGAGATTTGCACGAGATCCCGCCGTTGGAGGTGTTATTGAACCCTATATGTTAAAAAAATTATTAAGTGATTCACAATATATGTACATTTTGTTAAATGGAATTTGTGATTAGGAAAATTAACCATATGTGGGGATAGCGGTGCACGGAAAAGAGAGGAGGTGGGGGAGGAGGTGAAATCTTGGAAAATTAATTGTTGTCCCCAAATGAGAAGATAGAACTTCCGAAGATCAAATTACAAGAAAAAATAAAGTAAATCTTCATATCATCAATTAAGTTGACGTTTGCATGAATGAAAGATGAAAATGTAGGCAATTCATCAATTCATAGCTAGTTCTAATTAACTTACTTGCAGATTAATCATATATGCTTGTTGTTGTGTCTGCCAATTAATCATATATTCTTGTTGTTGCCTTGCCCACTCTTCCTGTGACGTTCTCATCGCTTCTCGCTGCACCCTCAACTCCTCCTCCAGCCTAGCCTCACGAGAGGTACGTGAACAGCTCTGAGATGACTGAGATGACCTGGCCTCACTCAGTGCATCACTTGAATCAATTACCCCATTCAGCATAGCAAATCTACCATGTTTCTTTCCACCCCCAGTTGAGTACAAAGCTGTAAGGTCAACTTCTTCTTTCCTCCAGTTATATTCTTCCCCATGACGTTCGACCATTATTTCCCCATATCTAGCTTTGTCATTACAGGATTTTTGTGTTAGGCACTAATCAGACTTGTAGCAAGTTCACACATAATTACTAACCGGGTTTTGTGTCGCCACATCACTACAAAGTACTTTCGGGATGTGTAGGATCAGCTCTGTGGTGGCCCGAACATAAGTCTCAATGTAGCTTGGGGCAACCCGGTTGTAGCCTCCTGCGATTCGATATTCATCTATGTTAACAAGCACAACATATTTCACAAGCATATAAATAACTGAAATAAAGATATCAACCATACCATCCGCCGCGCTAGACGAATATGTCCATTAGCGCCATATCGCTGAGTGACCCTCGCTCCCGCCCGACGGTTTCCCCTCTTCCTCCTCGACTTGTCCACAAAGGCTGGTGAAGCTCAGAAGTAAACACAAAGTGCTTGCCAAGCATCCATACACTTCCTTACCCAAGGCAGTCCACCGAGGTACTCATCGGCACGAAGGTAGATCTCTGACACCCAACTTCTTGGTCATGTCCTCTTTTTGATCTTTTGTAGTACAAGCACCTTGCTGGATCGTGCATTGGACATCATGTCTTCTGACCTTTGTCGCGACCTTCTCGAAGACATATCGAGACTTGGTTGCTAACGCCTCCTCCTCACCCTCGTAAACGATACCTCTCCTAATTAGGAATATCAACACTGTTAGACAAATTAAAACAAAAATATGGGCATATAAAAGCTGAAAATTCCAAAGTATTACCCGAAGTCATTCCAAATCCTAATGACAACATTTCCGGTTTGGACATCATCGCCATCTTGTAGTCGCCCAACTCGTCGTCGGCGGAGAAACTCCGCTCTCTGATAACCATTCCGGGATAGTGATGCCGACAGCAGTGTTCCCAAGGTGGCGTTCATGGCCTCAAACAGTTCTTCCCCAAGAAATGTCATCCCATTGCTGTGAAGTAAAAATATGAAAATATTAGTAACACTATAGAAACTTGGAAATTTTGGCAGCATGTCCCTATAAAGTCTCTACATCCACACACATATATAGATAAGAGAAATAAAGATATATCCATCCATACACACATATGTCCATTCACACACAAAGACAAGACAATTTAAGCATATATCCAACCATACATCCATCCATACATTGGTTCAACAGATTATCTCATTCTCATACTTACGGTCACCATGTGGCCTAATCATCTCCGTGCGCCGGTTTATAATCTTTGGGGTGATTAAGTTGGAAGATCTGAACTGAAATGGTGAAAAAAATTCAGCACCAATGTTTGCACAAAACTTATGAAAATTTTACAATTACCTAAACACAGGATCAACACCATCCCCTCGCATCCCCATCCCCCTCCTCCTCGCATCCCCATCAATCTTGTCTCCTGCTGGCGACAGGGAGGCAGAAGTACATCCTCTGTTGAGTCTCCTCTAGTGAAGCAACCGTCTGCTGAGCCTCCTCAAGACACCTCTGAAATGCACTTCGTCGGCTCTGTTGAGATACACCCTCGAAAAGTGAACCACCAACCGATGAAGAGCCATCATTCTTACTTCCTTGACTCTTGAAGATGAAGAGCCATCCTTCTTCTTTCCTCTAAAAGCGTGTGCAAATGACTTCATCTGTTAAAAAAATAATTACAAGTTCTTGAGTATGATTAAAACAATTGAACAACTTTCTTGATATACATGGTAAACCACATGTTGAGAAAATTAGAACTACCTTCAAGCATGGAAAACAAGAAAATGCAATGCTTGGTTATTTACTTCTTAAAATCATCGAGCTCATGACCATCATCTGTAACATTTTGTAAACCACCATGACGCCTTTGTGTTAACCACTTTTAAGTGGGACTTTGGTTCTGTGACGAGGTCGTTTCGTTTTGAACCTCATCAACAATGACATCCGTAGTGTCACTAGGCTAGTTGGTCAAGTGCCACCCCTTCATCTACTCCAAAGCGAGGTTTGGTAAACCACCTTCTTGATATGGTTCTTGAAGGTGTTCACAACCTCACTTTCATCATACCCATCATCTCCAGGGGTAGGCAACCGGCCCGGAGGATTTACCTTCTGAACAACCCACCATGGCTTTAGGATTGCTAAGGGACAAGGATAGGACATATAGTACACTTGTTGAACTTGGTGAGCGAGTACAAATGGATTGAAACCTGTAAGACGTGATGTATGATTAACTTCCACTAGACCAATTTTGGTGTTTCGCCTTATCCCTATCCCTAATTTTTCATTAAACCAATCACAATAAAAAAACACTACTCGTAGATCTTTCGACCCCCCGAACTTCATCTCAACTATGTTTTGAATAACACCATAGTACTCGATGAGACGACCATCCGAGCCACTTGCTATAGTGACAACTCCACTATTTGTCGTGGTACGCTTGTGGACGATGTTGCTTCAAATTTTGCAGAACAAAAATGAAATCCATTGACATCATAACGTCCAGAAACTCCTCATTTGTTATGCTTCCGTGTGACGAGTTGTCTCAAATCTTCATGGGCGCTACCATCGGTAATGCCTGCAAGGTTATAGCATTGTTGTCGGCGATTCCACGACACAGCCCGTGATCTCTGAGACCGGGTTTTGTTAAACGAGGCGTCTTGGCGGCTAATCGAGAGGGGCGAAAACCTAGAGGACTCCCACGCGGAGGGTTTCGCGCCTATGAACTAAGGAGAACAAGCCATTTTTACCGAGTTCAGGCCCCTTGTAAGAAGGGTAATAACCTTAAATCTGCTAGATTTAGTATATGATGCTTTGAACTAGTACTGAGTTCTCGTGTTACAAGCGCATCGCTAGCTTTCTCTAGCATTGCTTGGTCGACTGATTTAGGATCCGATCCCCTTCCCCATGCACCGAGGGCCCTTATATAGGCCGAGCTAACGGGGTAGGTACAAGGAGGGCCATCATCTTGATCTAAATACATTTAATGCTTTCTCTCGTCTTTGTCCCGTTCCTCGGCCTCATTAAATGCCCACGCGTGCCTTGCCGGTCCGCCGGATGGGACCCCTTGTGACAGTAGGTGAGGCGTCGAGGAATGGGCTTGTTGCGAAAACCCTTACTCTTGATAAGTCGCTCACGGCGAACTGCCGTTCGACTGATGCGGCGGTGGAAGGAGCTTCGAGGCGGCCACCGTGTGCCACCTTCTTGCCCTGCGGCGGGCGGCGGCGTCCTCGCCAACTGCGCCACCGCCACGCTGATCGGCGCCAGGCGGCGAGCGTGCTTCCGCCCACTGCTCGCCGGCGCCACGCGGACCGACGCTGGCGGTGGCGCGATCGCCGCCCGATGGCCCGCCGCCACGCTGGTTGGCGCCGGCGCGGCGTGCTTTCGCCCACTGCTGCCGGGCGCCACGTGACCGACGCGCCGCTGGCCGTGAACGCGATCGCCGCCGATGGCGGCTTGCCCGTGGAAATTTGGCGCCGGGCAGCGGCGTCTTTCGCCCCACTGCCGCCGGCGCCACGTGGACCGACGCGCTGGCCGTGGCCGTGATCGCCGCCCGATGGCCCGGCCGCCGCCAAATTTGGCGCCGGCGAAAGCCGGCGGTTTCGCCCACTTTCGCCAGGCGCCACGTGGACCGGCGCTTTGGCCGGGCGCGATCGCCGCCGATGGCGACGGCCGTGTAAATTTGGCGCCGGCGAAAGCGGCGTTCGCCACCGCTCGCCGGCGCCACGTGGACCGACGCTGGCCGGCGAGCCGTGATCGCCGCCCGATGGCCCGCCGCCCGTGGGGTTGGCGCCGGCAGGGCGTGTCTTCGCCCACTGCTCGCGGGCGCCCGTGGGACCGAAGCGCTGGCGGGACGTGATCGCCGCCCGACGGCCGGCCGCCACGTGGACCGTGACTTTATGCGGTGGAGAGGTACCCTAAGCGTATATCTGTTGTGATAGCCGGGCCTGCCCTAGAGCGCGAGCCTCGACTCCTTTAGAACCTTCATAATGCACTTCAATGCAGTGCGCTCTTGGCGGGGCCACCACTCATGAGGATCTGACCGCCGGTCCCAGCGTATCTGCGGTTTTCCTTGGGACCCAGCAGCGCATAATTTTGTCCCTTCGTGAGCCGTCGATGTAGAATGCATATATAGATGCATCTGCATTGAGCGGTTCACGCATATACATTTTCTTGCGACTTTGCTTTCTTGTTCCTTCGCCTCTTTTTCCCAAAGCTCTTTGTCTTCTTGAGCCACCATGGTGAACTCCATTCCGGCCTCTTCATGGCCTTGCTTGCCGTAAAAGCGAATGGGGATAATCGCGCCGAAGGCACCTTTCGATACGTCAGGGACCGCCGCGCTGTGTGCCTCTCCGACGAGATCGTCTGCACACAGGCCATGATGGCGGGCCTTCTTCCGCCCTTTTAGAATTTTTCTCACCGTCCTCCATTTCTCTGAAATCCACCATCTTCATCTCACCCCAATTCTATCATCTTCCTCGCCGTCTTCGCACACCTCGTGAAATGTTCATGGGGTGATGCGAACCTTCCTCTCTTCGCCACTTCTTCATTCTGCGCGCCACCTGCGGCAGCAGTAGTGGGGAGTTGCTATTCCGCCGGGGCGGGATGGCCTCCCGCCACATTCCTTCCAAAGACAGTCAAGCGGAGGGCATGGCGCGTGCGGCGGTTGACATCCAGATGAGCAATGAATCGGCATACTGGGGTGCCGCCGGGCCGCGACGCTGAGAAGCGGAGCTTCACGGTCGAAGAGACAGCGAGCTCCGCAATGGCGACCCGCATCGGCGAGTTGCGGACGCCGGATCTAACGGGAGGTGGTAGCCGGGACTACACGGCCGGAGGATCGGCCCTCTTAGCCGCAGCGTCCGGCCCTCGTGGCGATACGGCGACAACGACCCTAGCAGCGCCGTGGCGGACGTAAGCCCTTGTATTCTTCTAGCTTCCTTTACGCACATGTTTCTCCTGCGGCTTCCTACCAACCGACCGCCATCTTTTTCCTTTCTTGCGGCAGTGAGGGCAACTTTGAGGAGCCAAACTGGGCGGTGGCTTGCGCGTGATCTGCCCGGTCCCAACCGACACACCTTTTTCCGTCGGAGGCCGCCCGCTCGCCGACGACTGGAGCACGCGGAGCGCCTGCGGGTTGTTAGGCTACTCCGCCGATGGACTCCACGGGCCGGCCGTGATCCGCCTCGCGCCCCGGTGATCGAGGGCGCGCTGCCGCCCGGCGATCGAGTCGCGAACAGCGGCCGACGCCGCCGACACAGGGAACTCGGACCCTAAGAGGGCTCGGGCCACGGACCAAAGCACCGCCACCACCAGCCCGGCCGTGGCGGTACCCCTTCAAGGGGCGGGGGCACAGGACGCCCCCGCCGCGACTTCACCTCCGGCGCCGCCGCCTTCCGCAGCACCGGCTCCGGAACCTTCACCAGCGGCGCCTTCTCCTTCGGCGCCGACGACTGCGGCGCCGACAACCACGGCGCGGGAGCTCAGCACCGCTTCGGCAGGCGGCCTCACGCCCCGGCAATGGCTTGAGGGCGCCACCAAAGCGGCTCGAAGCGCCAAGGTGCCAACACCTGGCGCCACCGAGACGGCGGAGGCCTCGCAGCGGCGCCTCCGCCGCCACCGCCGCCAGGCGGAGACATGCTCACAGCGCCGCCGGAGTTCTTGCCCCTCGCGCCACCGCCGCCCGGCCAGCAGCCGTCGAACTCTTCACCTGTAAGCGAGATGCGCGTGGCACTAGGCACCATTCTTCTTGCCGCTTCGGGCATGGTGCCAGAGCCCAACAGCTTGCCTCGATGCGAGCCGAGCGGAGGCAGGAGAGGCGGCAGCCGAAGCGGCGAGAGAGGGCCAACACGACCGCAATGCGCAGCGGCGGGCGGGCCGAGACACGGCGGAGAGGCCGAGGCGGGGCCAAGACCTCGACACTTGAATCCGCCGGTGGCGCAATCTCGCGACCATCTTTGAAGAAGCGTTCGAGCGCACCAAGAGGTGCTGGAACCCCGGGCGTGGTGAGTCGCCCTGGAGGACTCGGCGCTTCAGGTCGCCCATGCGACCAACCAGCCGCGGAGGCGTTCGAGGACTCCCGCCGCCCTAAGCCGCTCGCTCCGCCGCGGAAGGGCCTTGGTCGCGATCATGGCGCAACCTCTGGCTGGCTTTCTGCGCGCCGACCGCAACGCCGCCTTTGATCCCATGGCGGTGGTGGCGGGTGGTGTCGAGGAGACGCGAGCGGCGGCTTTCGGGCGAGGCGCGTGCACGCAGTTGCGAATCGCGGGCAGAATCTGCGAGTGGAGCAAGCTGGTCATGGGCGTCTCCACCCCACAGGCTGTCGAAAGCGCCGACGAAGAACTTCGACCGGCGAGGACGAGGATGGCGAAGGCTTTCTTTGTTTCCCTTTTTTTGTTGCTTTTGTTGATGAACTGCGTCGAAAAACCCTTGGGCAACTTTTGGATGAATGTTAGATGTTTAATCGTTATTCATCGTTTGCTCATTTTGCATGCTTGAATTCACCATATTTGCTTGTTAGGCGGCCGTCATTGATTTAGCTAAGGCGCTTTTAGAAACACCTAATTTAGGGTAGCGTTTCTAAGTCCTCGCCAAGTGATTTCATCGCCCATTGTGATCGCGAGCATAGATTATGCGGACCACATAAAATGTAGGTGAAAAATGCCCTTAACTTTCGAACAAGGAGCATAAGACATAGCAAGGTCTTAGCGTCGAGTTTTCGCTGAGATCATCGCAGGTTTCAACCTTCCGGAACTCATACCGATGATCGCTTAAAAATATGCTCTGGCATGAACGCGCGAAACAACAAGTTCTCGGAAGTGCTATTAGGCGAAACACTCAGCGGAGCGACCGGCGGTGCTTGAGGAGCCAACCCAGGCGTCGAGCCGTGTAGAGTCTGTGTCTAAGCGACACTCGATGACTTGGTCTCGCGGACGTTAACATTTAGCACATTTCTCTTATCATGAGGAGCCGTTGGGTTTCAACATTTGCGATAACCATGCACATCTTGACCTAACCCGGATATGATCGCAAGAGAATGGCCAAAACGCTGATAAAGCGCTTATCTTATTCGTAGATGGCGGGATGAGCGACTTGATTGTACTGGCGAAAGCACGACGGATGGCGGCGGCTTCGAACCTGGGCGGCGACCCGAGCCTCGGCGACCGACCTCTGGCGAAGGCGACCAACAAGCCGGCGCCGGGCGAAAACGACGGGCTGGCGAAGCAGCGGCTTCGGGGCAGGCGGCGAACCCGAGCCATCAGGCGACCAGCCTCAAGAACGGCGCCAGGCGAGCACGACAAGCCGGAAGCGAGGCGAGCATCAACGAAATGGCGGCGGCTTTCGGGGCAGGCGGCGACCCAGAAACCACCTGGCGACAGACCTCTGGCCAAGGCGACCCGACAAGCCGGCAGCCGGCGAGCACCTGAGCCGGGCTCGCGGCGACTCGAGAACAGCTGGCGAAAGCGACCCGAGCCAGCTGGCGACCGACCTTGGCGCCGGGCGACCAACAAAGCCGGCGACGGAAGGCCTGCGGATGAGGCGGCGGCAGCTCGGGAACCTTGGTAGCGACCCCGAGCCATCGGGCGACCAGCGAAGACGCAGACCTTCGAAGTAAGCCGGCATCGTTATGCTTACCCTGGCGTCTGATTCTGCTCTGAGGAAGGTGAGTAGGCATCTGGAGAGGTATCATAAGGTAAGCTTTAAAAACATTCTAAGCCCCAGCATGAAGTGTCCTGGCTCGCCCTGTTTGGACCCTAAGTCCTTGTGAAATACCAAGAATTCGATCCGTGGCGCCATGTGCTCAAGCGGCGAGTTTCCTTGGGGTGGCATTAGGTCGCGGCGCTCGCGGTGGCGACCAAGTGCTTCAGGAGCCAACCCGAGGCGTCTGAGCAGCGTCGAGCACCGTACCTAGCCCGCCCCCCAGTCGCTGAGCCAAGTATACCCAGGCGTCGAGGATCGTCATGGACTCCACAAAGGAATTAGCAAACGCACGGAACCAGCGACATTCATGCGCATATTCGCCACTCAAGGCACTGTCGAAGAGGAATAATAATGGTGAAGCAAAAGAGTTTTTTGAACATGACCTTCTTGATCGCCGCCAATGGCCGATCAGCCAGAGAAGGACGTACCTCAAGGTGGCCGAACAAGCTTCATTGGTACTTACAATTCCCTAAGGGTAGAACTTCCGAACAGCTCGATGTTGTAGGTTAAATCGACTCCTCGCCGTCTCGATGGCTAACCGTACCGCCGGCCGAGATCTGAGACCACCTTGAAGGGGCCCTCCGGAGAGGCGGCTTATGTAACCCGACATCGTCTGGTCTGCGAAGACCAGGTCACCCGCGCCGATGTTCTCTCGGAGACCGGGTGGCGTGGTACCGCTGAGGCTCTCACAGTAGCGGGCGGAGAGCAAGCCACGATCCGCACCTCCTCCGAAGGTTGACATCTTCGCCGGAGATCCTCTTGGTCCTCTTCGTTGAAGGCGAGGCGTTGCGAGCAGCGGCGGCTTCGGAGGGGAGAAAACCTCGGCGCCATACACCAGAAGGTGTCTCACGGTCGCGCTGTTCGGGCGTGGTGCAAGCGACCACGCAGCCGGCCGGGAGTTCTTCCGTCCATCTTGCACCCGCTTGTGGAGTCGATCAAACGCCCTTGTCTTGAGGCCCTTGACACTAAGCGCATTGCGCGTTCGCTTTGACCGTTGCTCATGGGATGGGCCACAAAGCGAAACATACCTTGGTGCCCATTTCTTCCGCAGAACTCCGTGAAAGCGCTACCGGTGAACCGGGTGCCGTTGGGAGGTAGTTAGCCATGACCTTTTCAGATCCGCCACCGCCCGCACCATCGTCGTGTAGATTTGGAGGAACTCCTCCGGGTTGAGTGGTGCCGTCATATTTCTCTATGGCCGGGCGAAACTGTCCGGCGAACCACGCGGCCTTGGCGGGAGAAGGCTCGCACCGACGCCAGTAGGGAGGCCGAGCCGCTCATCGAAGCCGGTCCGGGACGCAGATGGGGCCGAGGCCCGGCTCTTCAAGGAGTCGAGGAGGACCTCCTCCCCCTGCAGCGAGGGCCACGAGGGGACTCTCATTGTCGGCCGCCACTGCTTGCCATGGCGACGCTCTGGTCCGGATGGCGCGACAGACGATCGCGAAAGGTCATCACAGCGCTGCCGGCTTTCGTCGTGATGAGAGCGAAGGTCCTCACGGTTCCTCGAGGAGGGACCGGGATGGCGCTACCGTTCCTTGACCCCGCCCACTGGCGGGCCTTTCGTTAGGGCGACTTCGAGGCTGAGCGCCTGCATCGCCTTAAGCGCCGAGGTACGCCTTCGACCGCCGGGAGCCCTACCCGGCCGGGCCGCCCACGAGGCAGCAATGCGCAGCTGACCAGTGGCGGAGAATCCCGCGAACTCCACCGCGGTGGTCGAGAAGAACAGGGCGGCGTGCAAGTTCTGGCGGGTGGCGCCTCCATAGCGACTTCGACGCGACGCGGGCTGCTCCATCGCTCCGGGAGCGTGGCGCGCCGACCGCAGGGCGAAACACGGCGGTTCCTCGGCCGCGCGACAATGGGAGGCGCCTTGGTCGTCGCTTCGCCCGCGAGATCTGTGTCGCGGATCGCCATCTTCGATCGCGGAGCACGCTTCAATCGCGAACACCGAAGTCCGCCGGGAGTTAGCGGAAAAGCCAACCACTAGCCCCTACCCGCGCGCTTGCCGGCGATTCCACGAACAGCCCGTGATCTCTGAGCCGGGTTTTGTTCGGCAGAGGGCGTCTTGGCCGGCTAATCGAGAGGCTAAAACCCTAGAGGACTCCCACGCGGAGGGTTTCGGCGCCTATGAACTAAGGAGAACAAGCCATTTTTACCCAGGTTCAGGCCCCCTTGTAAGAAGGGTAATAACCTTACGTCCTGCTAGATTTCGTATATGATGCTTTGAACTAGTCTGAGTTCTCGTGTTACAAGCGCATCCGCTAGCTTTCTCTAGCATTGCTTGGTCGACCGATCTAGGATCCGATCCCCTTCCCCATGCACCCGAGGGCCCTTATATAGGCCAAAGCTAGCAGGTAGGTACAAGGAGGGCCATCATCTTGATCTAAATACATTTAATGCTTTCTCTCATCTTGTCCCGTTCCTCGGCCTCATTAAATGCCTACGCGTGCCCTTGCCCGGTCCACGGATGGGACCCCTTGTGACAGTAGGTGAGCGTCGCGAGGAATGGGCTTGTTGCGAAACCCTTACTCTCGATAAGTCTGCTACTGGCGAACTGCCGTTCGACTGATCTGGCGGTGGAAGGAGCCTTCGAGGCGGCCACCGTGTGCACACCTTCTTGCCTTCTTGCGGCGGGCGGCGGCCGTCGCCAATCGCTACTCGCCACCGCCACGCGGACTGGGCGCCGGGCGGCGGCGTGCTTCGCCACTCGCTGCCGGGCGCCACGTGGACCGACTTTGGCCGTGGCCGCGACGCCGCCGATGGGCGGCCGCCACGCTGGCTGGCGCCGCGCGGCGTGCGTCGCCCACCTTTCGCCGGCGCCACGTGGACCGACGCTGGCCGCGGGGCGCGATCGCCGCCGATGGCTCGCCGCCACGTGGTAAGTGGCGCCGGCGGCGAGCGTCGGTTTCGCCACTGCTCGCCGGGCGCCACGTGGACCGGCTTTGCGCGGGCCGTGATCGCCGCCCGATGGCGGCCGCCACGTGGTTGGCGCCGGCGAGCAGTATGCGTTTCGCCCACACTGCCGGGCGCCACGTGGACCGACGCCGGCTGGCGGGCCGTGATCGCCGCCCACGCCCGGCCGCCCGTGGACCGTGACTTTATGCGGTGGAGAGGGTACCCTAGCGTATATCTGGCGACAAGCTGCTTAAACTAATACTCCACATAGTTATTAATCAATGAGAAAATTAATTGTTAAGAAAATTACGTGTTTTGAAACCATGTGACAAAATTAGGACCATCACGTAATCCATCACGTCGTAGAGTTTCAAGTTGTTTCTTGGTAGGTTCTTGCCTAGATCTCCATTGTTGTTGATCGAACAACTTTGTAGTACATTATTTAGGTTTCATACGGTTTGTGCATGAAGAGATTAAAACGGAAATTAGGTTAAGTACTTACTCAAGTAATCATCCATCTCCTCGATGTTGGTGTACATATACAACATTGCAAACATTCCATTCTTCAGAGATACCTCATGCACCGAACTTCCACCAATGACCTTTACCTTTCCTTTGAAATATCTTGAGATTACTAGTGGTGCATCATCGAGGTGTGGTATCTTTGTATATGAGCATTGATGTTGTGTTCTTCTGCGAAATATGTGCTCGTATAGTATGATATTTCTTTCAGATAAAATGCTTATGCGATGCATCCTTCAACTCGTGCTTTGTTACCCACAGCTTGCTCTAATCTTTTTAAGTTCCGTTCTATAGGATACATCCATCGATCTTGCAGTGCCCACCAACCTCTGCTTCATAAGGCAAATGCACCAACAGATGTTGCATTACGTTCATAAAACACGTGGGAACACTTTCTCCATCTTACATATCAACACCGTATTTCCTTACCAAGTTTCCTCATTGTTGTTTTCTTAATTTCCTTTGCGCACAATTATCTCAGAGAAATAAGAAAGCTCGCTAACATTATCCAAACTTCTTCTTTTAGATATCCACGAAACATTACAGAAGTAGCCTCTCCATAATAATATGGTAGTCATGGCTCTTCAAACCATTTATCTTGCCACTTACGATGTTCACCGCGCCCTTTAGGCTTTTTTACGAAGGCTTTAGGCGATTATGGAGCACGTGGCTTACCCATCGTCCGGCTTGATTGGTTCGACCTCAAGGGTAGGCGGTCACATATGTCACCATATCTCTACGAGCTTTCATATTATCTTTTGTTTTGTCCTTGAAGTCAAAAAACGGCCGATGATACTTTCAAAGAACATTCCGTTCTTGATGCATCACGTCGATATTGTGCCATAAGATTAGACATTTAACATAAGGAAGACTCGGATGGAAGATATGTGAGTCAATTATGTTCCTCTTTGAACCCTTCAGAACCATTCTCTGTGGCTTCTAACCGATCATGCCAAGCAACAATCTCGATCCGGTCAAACGCGGTGGACCTTTACTAATGGTCGTATCTTCTGAAATGCATTTCGTTGGGTCCTAAATAGGTGATTGGATGGTGTGAAGCGTCGATGACAATCGAAGAAGCAGAATTTACCTCCGTTCTTTAGGCGAAATGCATCAGTGTCATCCATGCATATTGGACAACATAACCGACCATGCGTGCTCCATCCCGAGAACATGCCATATGCAGGAAAATCATGGATAGACCAAAGGAATGTTGCACGCATGTTGAAATAGTCCTTTCTACTATTGTCATATGTCCTAACACCGATCCACAGTTCTTTTAGCTCATCGATCAACGGCTGCATAAACATGTCTAAGTGCTTTCCAGGATGATCAGGGCCTGGTATGATAATAGTCGAGAACACATCTTGATCTTTCATGCACAAAGAGGGTGGAAGATTGTATGGAATTGCAAAAGCGGGCCAACATGAATATGTCGCGCATTTGTGTTGAAAGGGTGAAACCATCGGCCGCCAATCCAATACGTACATTCCGAGGATCGCTAGCAAAATCTTGGTCATACCGATCGGTGCCTTCAAGCCTCACCA
>CM070501.1:49576415-49748326 GCA_036346375.1 Guadua angustifolia | reverse complement strand
GGAATACCTACAGGTGGTAACTACTATTCTCGCTTGGAAGAATGGATCGCAGAGGGAATGGGGCAACCATTTGCCGGTTCTCGCAACAGTAGATATCTGCAACGACTAGATCACGTCCCCTATCTTGGCTAGTGGGTCCTGAAGACTGGATTCTCGAAGCCTACTGGGTAGGGGCTAAAGAGGGAAAATCCAACAAAAGGCTATGATCATCTCGATCTGATCGCATGCATTTGAGTTGCATGTTAATCACGTGACACTACGACCATAGATATCTTATGAGTAAAGCTGAGCAGCTTTGCAGAGTGATTATGATGGTATTCGAATACGTCGTGCTTCCGATTAATGAAGCTGAGTTAATTTAGAATGATTCCCGTAATCGAGCTCAAGTAGTTTTCAGAACATAAACTTGTCGTAAACCTGAACTTTGCAAATAACCTTATGATATTATCCATTATTGGTTTGTGTTTCAAATGTAATATGAAACTAGAATTTAACTTTTGCATCCACCAATACTTAAAACATGTACCTGTTCCTTGTTATTCCGTGCATGTAGTATTCAGAATTTTCTGTATGTTTTGTTGAGTACTGTTGTGTACTTACCCTTACCTCCTATCCTCTCCCTTAGATTTCCAAGAAGACGGTGACTTCCAGAAGTCCGTAGATAGCAACAACATTTGGTGTTGAGGCCTTAATCTATTTGCTCAAGCTTCCCTGTAGGCGTTTCTATAATGTATCTGGTGCTAGCCGTATCCCTTTTGTAAAATTCTGGCCGTTAGACCTTAATTCTCTGTAAAATAGTTGAATATCGTTCTTATGTCTGGTAATGATCGCTTGGTTACCTACAACTAAAATCCCGAATAGCTGTTGAGGTATTTAAACATACCCCTAAAAGAGGCGGTCCGTTACAACTGCTTAGATTTTTGTGATACTATTGTGCGTTTACCCAATCTACACAACAGATTTATTGCAATCTCCTTTTTGCATTTAATTTACATCATCATCACAAGAGATTTACTGCTTCTTTATCAGAGATTTACTGCCATGTTGAACGTAGTGTGACGAGTGGAGAGAGAAACATTGATTAATTACAAGCTTTGAGGATGATATCTCTTAAATCATTTATCCTAATTACAGACCATCACATTACTGCCATGTTAAGCGCAGTGTGCACGTTGGGCTGGAGAGTTGGTGGCGCAGAGACACTAGGACTTCTTAGAAGAGTTACATATAGCTATAGGATCCGTAAGTAAAAATTTCAATTTGAGATATTTTATATTTAATTTATAAAAATTCTAACAATGATATTTTGGATTTTCAGCTTTTCTATTTTTGAATTTTTAAATAATTTATTTTTTTTATTTTTAATATTTTTTCTGGTGAATTTTTTATCCATTAAGAAAATAAATTTAAATTTTGAGGTGCGGATAATGTACAATTTTTTTATTTAAATCTAGTAAATTTACTGTTGGTAGTCAAGGTTCATTAATTTCCTTTCATTTCACATTTAATTACATTGACATTACTTTTTAAATTCATATTTAGGTGTCCGGAGATTTTCTAATTTTAAATAAAATTATTATACATTTTATTTTTATAATCTTTTATTCTTTCCTTTATCTATTACTTAAGTCTTTATTAAAAGAATTTTCCTTTTAAGGCAAAATTCTATATAATCAAGAAAGGTCAAGAAAATACATAAAAATTCATAAATTGCATAACTAAATATAATTAAATCTTAAAATTTAATTCTTAATTTATTTTAAATTTCAAGATGTTACATTATTGCATCGCCTAAGTAAAAAAAAAGTGAGTGAAGAGTGACGTAGAAGTTGACAGAGGCGAGAAGTGATGAGTTTTCTTTGACCAGCGTTTGATCAAGGTGGGATTTGAGGTTTGACACATGAAACGGCGCTTCGATGCAAAATACTAGTATATTTTAGGGTGTGTTTGGTAGGGATTCAGCTTCTCAAGATTCGTGAATCTAGTGAAATTGAAAATTCTAGTTTCATCAGATTCGTAAAACTAAACCTATGAGTACATTAAGAGTGTTTAAATAGATCATCTTGTTTACATTTTAGATAAAAAAAATAAACTTAATTCACTTTATTTTAACCTACAAATTTTAGATTTCAAATGAAACTGAAATATAGAGCTATACCAAACAAACTTACAGACCCTTACACCCACCTCTCTCATGACACAACCCCGACTCGATTCGACTCCACAGTCCACACCTCAGTCTAGCCCATTCAGCACGCTCTCTCCTCCGGCTCAGGGTGCACCTCCGCCTCAGATATCCTCGAGTGCGCGCATGCGTTTAATTGAAAAGTTAGGAATGTAAATTAGCTTGATGGACACACCTCTCAATTCTCTCTTCGCACGTAACATGGAGATCTCAAAATAGAATTTGCTAATTTAATATGAAATCAATATCTCAAATTCAAATTTAAATTACAAAATATAAATAAATTACATAAAGTTATACCATATTGTACCAAGCCGTGCAATTGCGTGCACCAATCGGCTAGTTTTGCTAACAAATGACACCAAACCAAAAATACTCAACAGTTATAATAGAACGCATGCTCTGGAGTTCAGACGAGTCCCGACTTCGATCCAAGCTAGGTTAGCTCTAGATGAGATTAATTAGTACGAGGAGTTTATATCTGTCGAAGCCTTCAAGGTACGAGGAATTAGTCTGGTCGAGTGAACGTGGAACATGGCAATATGCCCTCAAAACATGCCACGCATGTTCACGTCCTGACACAGCGTTGGCCAACTCGACGACCCAACTAATCTGTCACATGAACATGCGTGAAGCATCCAGATAAACTCGATCTCAGCGGTGCTTCTTTAGCCCATACCATTCCAAGTGAGATCTGCACTCGGAAGTTTCGTAAGCACGCAATTGAGGATTGGTATTTGGCCACGATCGAGCACCTACATGTTCCCCTTTTTTTTCCCCTCTAGAGAGAATAAGTACGTACATGTTGTCGCGTGCGTTTGTAAGTGCTTGCTTCATTTTGATGGCATATGGCCATATGGTCAACATGGGCAAAGTTCGTGTGTAATGTTTTCTTTTCTTTTTATTTTGTAGGGGTAAGTTAGTGTCTAAAGCAGTATTAAGGGTCTTAGTTTTGGGCTAAAAGGATGAAAAGACATGGGAAAAACAAGCCCAGGTTGGTCGGCCGGTTGCTTCTTCACAGGCCTCCCGGCCCGTCTCCTCCGCATGCTCGACCATCTTTCAGCCAGCGAAACACTGCGGCTGCCGTCGCCCACCGCAAGTCCGCAGCTCGCAACCCTCCATGGAAACATCTCCTTTTGTGGAACTGTGATAGGCGGCTAGAGTTCCACACTCCCACACAAGCACAAGACAGCGTAATGCAAACAAAAATAACAAAAGGAGAATAATAGGAGCAGAGCAAAAGGAAGAAAGAAAGAAAACAAATAGCTGAAACAAACATACTGTGTCGAGATCGACGGCAGTTGAGTTCACAGGCATCAAACAAAAGAAACTTTGCAGTAGAGAAATAGAGATTGCTTAACACCGCGTCTCTTAACAAACGTAACCACCAGAATTCATACCCTACACTACTGTTTCAAGCATAGATGTGGCATTATTGCATACATACGTACTGTGCCAAACAGCGTACAGCGACCTTCGTCCAGCATTGTTGAAGCATTCATCTGCAGCTCCATGTTTTGGCAGTTGCTAATTATTCGGGAAGGTGATCGGGTAGACGGGCTCCTTGTTAGGGTAGAAGAGCCCGAAGTTCCTCTCGATGTCATCCCCCGGTTTCTGGTTCTCGTTGAACATGGCGAATATGTATGTCTGGATCGCCCCTGACCGCTTCGGCGTCCCGTTCGGGACGTGGTCAATCAGGCCCTGGTTATAAGTCCTCGCGTTGTCCATGGTTGCCGCAAACCCACCAGCCGACGGCCACCCGCTCTCGGACACGACGACCCTGACGTCCGGCGTGCCGGCCTTCTCCAGCGCCGCGTAGATGGAGTCGACCATCGCGTCGAAGAGGTTCGTGTACGTCAGCCCGTTGCCGTCGTCCCTCACCGTCGTGCCCGGCTGGAAGGTGGCGTAGTTGAGATTGATGTCCCGCGGGTTGTCTCTGTAGGCGAAGTAGGGGTACACGTTGGCCAGGAGCGGCGCGCCGGTGCTCGCTAAGAACCGTGCGATGTCCGTCATGTAGGATTGCGCGAACACGCCCTTGGAGGGCGGGAAGGAGTTGGTTATCACGTCGAACCTCACCGCCGTGGACACCTTGATGTTGACGAGGCCGGCCGCGGCGAGCGCGTTGTTGATGTTCTGCATGGCCGGGAGGATGTTCCGAGTGTCGTCGCCGGTCACCTCGTTCCCGACCGCGATGTACAGTATGGGGACGTCCGGGTAGTAGGGCTGGACGTTGTTTTGGACCCAGGCGGCTGCGGCGGAGGGGTTGTTGGCGAGGTCGCGGACCGCGCCAACGTCACCCACGTCGAGGATGAGGACGATACCGCTGCCGCGGAGGGCAGCGAGGGCCTCCTGGTCCGGGTAGTAGATGCGCATGCCGTGGATGTTGCGGGACTTGTACAGCTGCACGACGTCGCTCCGCGAGGGGAGGTCGCTGCCGTTCACGCCGTAGCAGACACCGTGCACGGCTGCGGTAACGCAAGTCGAAACTCGGATCAAATGGGAATTAATAGGCGAACAAGCCATCAACAAAGGAAGAGCTAGATAGGTGAGCTTAAGCAATACTTTGATCCTGTGTTTGTACGAAGTACACCGTTAATGAAGACGCGAAATGCTTAAAACAAATTAAATGAATTGATGCGGAGGAAACTGTAAGGCAAATAAATCTATACCTCCCATTTGCTCAAAGGTGTTAACTCGGTCTCTGCTTGCTCAATAGGTGCTTTGTATGCTTTGCTCCCTGCAGCCTGTGATCCCCAGGAAAAGAATAGCCATTAGCCAGCCCTATATATAGTGTCAGATTTGTGACTTGTTCTACGTACTAGACGGCCAGTTCGTTTTTCTATTGTCAACGGGCCACTTCGTTTTCCTATTTAATAAACAGATGACACTTCCCCGGTTTTACCGGTTAAAGGCTGCTATTGTGCAAAATTTTCCCTTTATATATAAATTTTGGTTAACTTGTTTGACTTTTCGTCGACACTTAGGATTAATCATAGACTTGACACGGACGGTGTTATTAAGGCGCTGTTTGAGGCTTTAAGCCACCTTCAGTTTTCAAAAAACCAGTTGTCGACGTTTGTTACCGACAATAATGAAAAGGGGGCTACGCGCTGGACCCAAACTCGATGGTAGCACAAGAACACCCGATGTATACAGGTTCGGGCTCTCACGGTGGAGATAATACCTTAGTCCTGTGCTTTGGAATTATCTGTGGCTAGCTGATTGCCGATGAGATGTTCTGTTCTTTAGATGCCCGTCCCCTCCCTTTATATAATAGAGAAGGGCGGTTACAATATTGAGTCCTACTCGGATCTGAGTAGGGTTTCTATCTGAGCTCGTATCGGTTTGGATTACAATCATCCCCCTTGTCTGACTCGGTTTCTTTAACTAAGGCCTATCCTGATTCTTCACGCTTTGCTTGGCCCAAGTAACCTTGAGTTTTATCTAGTCGACCACGATCCAAGTTAAGCTTATGAGCCTTGGAGGACTGCTTGGTGGGCCGGGACATACATATCCCACAAGAGCCCCGAGTGCTTCATGATCGAATGCCTTCCAGGTTGTTAAGCCTTCCCAAGTGCTTTTAGCGAGTGCTTGTCGTTGGGCAAAAGAGGTCACGAAGAACTCATGAATTCTCTTTTGTTTTGAGTTGTCTTTGTCCCGGATTACGGTAGTGATTTCTTGTATGTTTCAAAAATCATCTTTCGGCTTTTGATTTAGATTCAGAACGCTTCTCGACTTTTGGCCCGACATAAGGCATACCATAAGAGGATGTTGCTACGGGGTGGTACCCATCTATTCCGTGCATTACGGTTTTCGCTTTTGGGCCCGTCTTGGGGCATACCACTTGTTAACTTGATTCTTTTGGGCTATCGGCGATTCGTCGTCGTGCGTGCTTGCCGACCACTACTGGCTGCTCCCTAGGCGGTTTCGGGGTTTTGGGAAAAGGTGATCACGATTTCCGCTCGGGCGAGAATCGGCGCCGCTTCCTTATCATCTGAACAAATAGAGTGGCTTTATACCGTTGCTACTTGCCCTTTGTTCTCCAACTTCTTCTCCTTCATGACCTCATTGCTAGGGTTAACTTTTCTCGTTACCCTAGTTTTCACGCGATCGCGAGGATTCTTTATTCAAGAATGTCGCCTTCTTCTCCCGCAACCGCTCTTCCATCCGCATCGCCCAAAGATTGGGCTACTTCGGTGACGACGGAGGGACGATTGGAGGATTTGGTCGGCATTGGTGTTTTTCCACCTTTGGTGATGCTTGCCGCTCGCCCCGCCGCAGGTGAATTCTGCCCTACTCCTCGTGCTGAAGAGGTGGTCGTCTTTGAATCATTTTTTAAGCGCGGGCTTGGCCTTCCGGCATCCCCCTTTCTTCGCGGCGTTCTGGAGTTTTATGGAATCGAGTTAACTCATCTTAACCCTAACTCCATTCTTCAAATTGCTGCTTTTGTTAATCTCTGTGAGACCTATCTTGGCGTTCGGCCTCATTTTGATCTTTTTCGCCATCTTGTGCCTGCCAAATTGTATCTGACGCTGGATCACTCTTCTTTCGCAGGTTCTTCTCTTCTTCTTCATGGACTCTTCTTCTTCCTCCGAGGATCTCTCTCCCTTGCCTCTTTCTCCCGAGTCGCCAGGCCCGCCGGTCGCGCCATGGATTGCGAACCTCATCTTCAATTTTGGGGACGATGCCCCTGCGGAGCCCAAAGACGATAATGCCGAGTTCAGGCGAATTTGATCTTGCCATGGCGGAAGCAATGAGCGGAGGCCGTCACCCGGGATACCACCGCTGTTGATGCTTTGATCGAGGCCGTCCCTAGGCTTGTTAAGGCCAAGGACGCCCTCATTGAAGCCGTGGGGCGGGTGCGCCGGGCGTAGAAGGGCGTAGAAGCGTAGAAGTGCGGCCTCATTTTGGACTTTTGCAGTAGTACTTTTGCTTTGTGTGTATATTTGGTGAAAGATGCTGAAGTCGTGAACAATGATGGTCTTCTTGTAATATTATTTTAACTGCAGCTCGCCTTTTCCTTATTTAGATCTCGGTCGACCTTGTCGAGTGATTTTTCCTTTGTGCTTGATCTCCTTGTCTGATTAGCGTAGCCCCAGAACGCGAGTTTTTCCTCAAGCGTGCTTTTGGGCGACTAGACTTTTTTAGATCACAGGAGCATCGTATTCGGCGGTTTAGAGCACTCGGATTTTAGTCGTGATCGCTGAAAAATAGGAACTGGTTTGCATGCGGGGTTGCACATGTGCAACACTATTAGGTGTAGCCCCCGACTTACTGCTTAATTGAGAAACAATTGAATAGCAAGTCAATTGAATAAAGAATTCTGATACATGGTACTGCTTTGAACAAACATCCTCTTGATTAGAGTTAGCATGCAACACTATTAGTGTAGCCCCGACTTCTTTGCTTAATTGAGGAACAATTGAGTAGCAAGTCAATTTTGACATCCTATTGAACTTTTTTCAAGAATAAAAGCGGCGTAGTCTGCTCTATATTCCATGAGTTGCTAATGATGGCGCCGTCTTCTCGCTTAAGCACCAGTAAGCCCTGGTCGTGTCACCTCGTCAACGATGTAGGGCCTTCCCAAATTGGAGATAACTTGTGCTCGTGTTTGACTCTTTATCGAACCAAATCGCCCTTGGAGAATGCTCGGTTTGGACGTTTGATGCGTGATATCGTATGAGGCTCTGAAGGTATCTGGCCGATCGACCACGGCGATCTCTCTTGCCTCTTCAATCATCAATATCTCCCATCCTGCTTTCTTGACTCGTCCTCCTTGAAGCTCCGGACAGGGGATCCAAAGGTCAGTCTGTAGGTAGGACCGCCTCGAGCCGTGAGACCGAAAAGAAGGGTGATCGCCGGTGGATCTGCTGGGGTGGTTCTCGGCCCCAGTCTTGACAGCAGTTCTTTCACCCATCGGGTGGCGTATAACAGAGATAGTCAAAGATTCGTGCCTTTAGGCCTTGCGGCACCATGCCGTTTGCCCTTTCCACGGACCGTTGCTTTTCGGATGAGCCACGGAGGCGAAGCAAATTTGATGCCGAGCTCATCGCACCGATCTTGAAAGTCTTCTCCTCGGGCTGGGTTCCATTGTCCGTGATAATCTGTTTGGTACGCCAAATCTTACTACGATTTCTTGGAAGAATTCTTTGGCCTTGGCCTCTGTGATTGTAGCCACTGGTTTTGCTTCTATCCACTTAGTGAATTTATCCACGGCAACAAAGAGGTGGGTGAAGCCGCCTTGAGCCTTCTTCAATGGGCCGACCATGTCGAGCCCCAGACTGCAAATGGCCAAGTGATTGGAATTGTTTGCGGTTTACGGCGATGCGTGTATTTGGCGAGCGAAAAACTGGCAGCCTTCACAAGTTCGAGCGATGTCTTCTGCGTCGGTCACGACAGTCGGCCAGAAGAAACCTTGTCGATACGCCTTGCCCACCAATGTGCTTGACGCCGCGTGATGCCCACAAATTCCCGAGTGGATTTCCCTGAGTAGTTTCTTTCCTTCTTCTGCTGATATGCATCGCCTTAGAACTCGAGAGGCACTTTTTGAAATAACTCTTCTCCTACCACCACGTAACTCTTCTTTGCGCCCTTGAGATGCGCTCGCTTCGCTCGGTCTTACGGAAGTTCGTCTTTCAATAGGTAATTGAGAAAAGGAGCCGTCCAGTCTGTGCTGATGACTAGGACCTCCTCTTCGTTAGATCTTTCTTCTGACTTGTGCTGCTTCTGCTTTTGGCTTACCGAGGGTTTGTAGATTTCCTCAACAAAAACCCCGGCCGGTGTGATGGCCCGAGTGGAGCCCAATTTTGCCAATTCATCTGCTTCTTCGTTGTCACGGCGGAGCACATGAATGAGCTCCAGCCCGTCAAACTTGTCTTCAAGCTTCCGCACCTCTGGCGGTATGCGTCATGATGTCCTCGACACATGACCAATCTTTTTACTTGATTGATCACCGAAGATGGAGTCGCCTCGAATTGTTAGCGCGAATACCGGAGATATCGCGATGCGAAGTCCGTGGATGAGTGCTTCAGACTCGGCGTTGTTAGATCTTTGGGAAGTGAATCTGCAAGACGTATTTTAGGCGCTCACCTGTTGGAGAGATGAGGACCACGCCTGCTCCTGCGCCACTGAGCATGAGAGATCCGTCGAAGTACATTGTCCAATATTCCAGCTCTTCAACGTTTGTTGGTGATTGCAGCTCTATCCATTCGGCGGTGAAATCGGCAAGTACTTGAGATTTTACTGCCGTCCGTGGCCTGAAGGATACTTCGAAGGCTCCAAGCTCGACTGCCCATTTTGCGATCCTCGCAGTGGCCTCCGGTTGTGAAGTATGTCCCCGGCGGAAAAGTGGTAACCACCGTGATTGAATGCTCTTGGAAGTAGTGCTTGAGTTTGCGGGAGGCAAGCAACACGGCGTATAGTAGTTTCTGTACTTGTGGATAGCGTACCTTGGACTCTCCCAATACCTCGCTGACGAAGTAGACAGGTCTCTGTACTTTCTGGAGGTGCCCTTCTTCCTTCCGCTCTACTACAATTGCCGCGCTGACTACATGAGTTGTTGCGGCGATGTAGAGCAAAAGGGATTCTTCTGATATTGGGGGAACCAGCACGGGTGGAGATGACAGGAACGTCTTCAATTCTTCGAAGGCCTGCTGTGCTTCAGTGGTCCATTGAAAATTACCTTGCTTCTTGAGAAGTTTGAAAAAAGGCATCCCCCGCGACCCCAGTCGGGAGATGAATCTGTCGAGTGCCACCATGCATCCAGTGAGCTTTTGGACGTCTTTCTGATTGGCTGGAGGCTTCATCTTCAGGATTGTATTGATTTTCTCTGGGTTTGCCTCGATGCCTCGCTGTGAAACAATGAACCCGAGTAATTTCCCGGACGGGACTCCGAAGACGCATTTTTCAGGGTTGAGCTTCATTTTGTAGGCCCTTAGGCTTTCAAAGGTTTCGGCTAAGTCAGATATTAGGTCTTCCTTTGCCTGAGATTTGACGACAACGTCATCAACGTATGCTTCCACATTGCGCCCGATCTGAGAATGAAAACACCGCTGTATTGCGCGTTGGTAAGTCGCGCCAGCGTTCTTCAAGCCGAATGGCATTGTGACGTAGCAAAAGGCTCCGAATGGAGTGATGAATGAGGTCTTGATGCAATCTTCTTCTTTTAGCTTTGATCCGGTGATATCCCGAGTAGGCATCCGAAAAGCGAGGAGTTCGCAGCCCACCGTGGAATCTACCACTGGTCAATCTGAGGCAACCCGAAGGATCTTTCGGCGAGCCTTGTTGAGATCGGTATAATCAACGCACATCGCCAAACTTTTATTCTTTTTGCGAACAAGCCTTTGGGTTCGACACCATCCGGATGGTACACTTCTTTTATAAAGCTTCTTGCTAACTTGACCGTGATTTCCTCCTTGATGGCCTCTTTCTGTCTTGAGCGAACCTTCGAGTCATTGTTTGATGGGTTTGGCCTTTTCGTCCACGTTCAAGGAGTGCTCGATCACCTCCTGGGAATCTGGGCATGTCGGATGGTTTCCGCGAAGATGTCGGTTAGCCCGGGAAGGTGACGGCGTCCCTCCTATTTGGCGGAGACTGCCCCAATCAAAGCCGTCTCGTTGGAGTTGGATGGATCAAGGATTACCTTCTTGGTTCCTCATCGGGCTTCAAACTTGTTTTAGCTTTGCTTCTTGGTTGGTACCTCTCCTTCGTCTTCTTGAAGCGCGATGCGCTGTCGGATCTTCTTTACATCATCTTCTATCTCTGAGCTTGACCATCTCGCACTTTCTTTGTCGCATGATTTAACGACCGCTTGACATCGCCATGAGCAGAGATTATACCCCTTGGTCTGGTATTTTCGGGATGAGGTAGGTATAATGTGGCACGACCATGAATCTGGCGGTAGCCGCCTACCTGAATGGCGTGATATCTTGTCTGGAAGTCGGCTACCTCGAAGTTAAGGTATTCCGTCCGGAAATTATCCTTGGTTCCAAACGTGACCGGCAAGGTGATTTGGCCGAGTGGAGCAGAGGAAGTTCCGGAATTACTCCATGGAAGGGTGACGAGCCCGCTTCAACTCGGGCGAGGAATCTTCATCTCGTCGAAAGTCTTGGAGAAGAGCACATTGAGTCCATTTCCTCCATCGACCAAAGACCTTCTTGAGCTTGGCGTTGCGAACCACTTGGGTCCAATACCGGCGAAATCTTCCGGCACGGATGTGAATGCGGATGGTCGGAGCGGCTAAAGGTTATGGGGACCTCGGACCATTTGAGGTACTGAGGTACAGCTGGCACGATGGCGTTGACGTCTCTTTCCGTGAGCTTCTGCTTTCGCTTTGACTCATAGGCCATCGACCCCCCGTAGATGTAATTGAGTTCCCTTTCCGTCTTTTGATATTCTCCGTCGTCATCTTGAGGATCTTGTTTCTTCTTCTCTTCTTCTTTTGCTTCGCCCTTGGCGGTCGCCTTCGGACTCTCCGCAAACCTCCTCGAGTGAAACAATCCTTCGCCGCATGTTTACTATTTGGGTGAAAGGGACATATTGCCTCCATCACCGTGTCATAATTGTCGATGCGTGGCGCGTCGTCGGTCTTGCTCGGTCGCTGCCACTATTTCTTCGAACTTCCGTTTTTGTCACGTTGTCTTGTTGACTCGGCGTAATCCTTTTATCCTTCCGACGGGTGATCATCACGTCGTTCGGCTAAAGCATCCGAGGCCGTTGCATACCGATCTGCCAACTCGAACATCTCCCTACGGTGGATGGCGGCTTCGAGACATCTTTTGATCGGTCGGGTCGTTGGCGCCCATACGGAATCTTTGCGATGATCGCTTTGCCTCGAAATGTCCCCGATCGTATTCTTCTTCGCATGAAGCGCGGGATGAATTCTCGGGCGTCTCGTTCTTCTTCCGGCGAAGCCGGTATAGGTCCCACTGTGTTCCGGGCCGCTCGTAAGTGCCACGAAAATTGGTGATAAAATGCTCGCGAGTTCCTCCCAGAGTCTATGGAATTCGCCGGAGCCCGTGAGCCATGCTTGAGCCAAGAGGTGAGCATGACCGGAGATAATTAGCCATCACATTATGATTTCCCCGGTGACCATGATCGCAAGGGAGTAGACTTGGAGCCAAGCTTAGGATCTCTTTCCCGTTAAATTTGGTGATGCTTTTGGGTTGAATCCTTGGGCCAAACCACTCGGCGGAGGCGAGGAGGAAGCCGGATGCCCTCAATAGGGCCATTGCCTCGCTTTGTGGAGAACGCCGGTGAGGCGACTGCTTGGTGACCTTCTCCTTCTCCTCCGTCGTGGTAGCGGAGGTTTCGACGGTCTTCTCGTTAAATGCGTGGCCAATGCCAAACGTTCATAGTTATCTCTGCGCCTGCGGCGCTCTTCATCTTCGCGATCATTTTTTCTGGCGTTCAAATCTGCACGGAGGTCCCGGCCAATGCTGTGTCGAGCGTCCTCTCCTCGTTGAAGCTCCCTTTGTGTCGATGCGGGCAGATATCGCTTTCGACTGCGGCGAGATGGGGCGAGTGGGATGGCGCCTTTTCTCTTGGTGCCTCTTGGTGTCGCTGAATTGCGCCGCCGCAACCATAGCTGAACTTGGGCTACGATCGGAGCGGCCGGGCTATCCGGTCCGAGTAGTGGTGCCAAGGTGTCGAGGAGCGTCTTGGAGGCGACGATGTTCTGCTGGGGGGTATGGAAAACTGACTGGTTCCCCACCTTTGTCTGCAAGATTTCTTCATTCACGCTTGGCCTCTGTCTTTGGAGGAGTCTCGCAGGTTTTCTTGATGATGATGGTTTTCCTCCGTAGTTTTTGCGCGTCCTTTTGCGGAGGGTCCGTTTCAATCACAAAAATCTTTGTGAAAGCTTGAAGAATTTCCTACCTCTCCTTCGAATCGGAGGTGCAGGGGAAGGCCAGTCTGGCGGCTGTGAATCCGAGTGGTTTGCTTGTGTATTCGACCACTCGGGGCTCGTCATTAGCCAGTCCTGACTCGAGACGAGGATCAGGCCCTTGGCTTACTGCCCTAGGACAGATGGCCATGCCTGGTTCTGATCCGAGTGGTTGGCCGGCTAAGAGAACCTCGAATTGGTTTCAGATCGAATCGATCCGAATCCGAAACGGAGAGACGACCAAAGTTGTCGGCGATGAAATCCAGGCTTCCAAAGCGAAATACCTGAGCCGGTGCGAAGATGGTCGTGCTCCTGAAGATTGCCATCGAGCTTGCTGCGATTGATCCTAGCGCAGCCCCTATCTGGCGCGCCAACTGTCGACGTTTGTTACCGACAATAATGAAAAGGGGGCTACGCGCTGGACCCAAACTCGATGGTAGCACAAGAACACCCGATGTATACAGGTTCGGGCTCTCACGGTGGAGATAATACCCTAGTTCTGTGCTTTGGAATTATCTGTGGCTAGCTGATTGCCGATGAGATGTTCTGTTCTTTAGATGCCCCGTCCCCTCCCTTTATATAATAGAGAAGGGCGGTTACAATATTGAGTCCTACTCGGATACGAAGTAGGGGTTTCTATCCTGAGCTCGTATCGGTTTGGATTACAATCATCCCCTGCCCAATACGACTCGGTTTCTTTAACTAAGGCCTATCCTGATTCTTCACGCTTTGCTTGGCCCAAGTAACCTTCAGTTTTATCTAGTCGACACGATCCAAGTTCGCCTGGCTGAGCCTTGGAGGACTGCTTGGTGGGCCCCGGGACATACATATCCCACACCAGTAAGCCTCCCCCAACCCCCACCTCAACAAAAAAATAGCTCAGTTTTTTAGCAGCTTTTGGCATAAATTCGAAGCCATATATAACTAACAAAAATCAAATAATGAAAGGTGAGCTAGATCAGATTTTGTTGCTTATTGCTTTAGAAAATTAGTTATTTATCAAACGGTCTCTTATATGAAGCTAAAATCGTTTTTCAACCAAGAAAACAAAAACAGTTTTTTCAGAAAATATATGACTCCCAAAACAAGCCTTAACCAAGTATGTGCCCCTTGGATAGGAGCTTGAAACCTAGCTTCTTGTGGTCTCAGCTTGGCCACCTAAGTACATTCATCACACTACTACAGCGAGGCTTATATCAGACGCACGATCACAGACGGTTTTAAAAAACCGTCTGTAATATGGAACATCATGCACGGTTATGTACTCAAACCGTCGGTGCATATATCACTGACGGTTTTATATTACGGTAATGCCTCGTGATACAAAAATATCACAGACGGTTTCTAAATATAACCGCTCATGATTGCTCAATATTATTACGAGCGGTTTGAAGTAAAACCGTCAGGATTTCACTGACGGTTATATAACACAACCGTCGTAATATCTACATAATCATTACGACGGTTATATTTAGAAATCGCTCATGATATTTGTTGTATCACGACGCCCGCAATATAAAACCGTCGTGATAATACCGCCTCCGTAAAACAGAGCCTCGATCCATCCACTTCGCTTATAGGGTTTCGTTTCTATGCTAAGTGGCTACTGTGGAAGTGAGGCGATTTTTGAAAGAAAGCCATTGATTTGAAGGGTGATATTAGATTCATTTAATTTTGGTGATCTAAGGTTAGTAATGAGTTCTCTAATTGCATGCGCATCGAATTCAATATCTGGGTTTGTTAGGACGAAATTAATTTAAAGATTGTTTGATTAGATCTAGTTTAATTGTAGCTGGATCCATATGTTGTTTGTGATATTTGGTTAGTAATTGTGTTTTAATTGTATTATATTCAACATCTATCTTGATAAGGAAGGAATTTGATGATTTTTTAGATCTATCTTGTAGCTAGAACCATGTGTTGGTTGTTTGATGAATAAGGTTAGCTAGTAATGGTTCTATTTGCATAATATAATATTCGATCATGATGTAGCTAGCTAGCTTGTTAAGGATAGAATTTAAAGATTGTTTAGATCTAGCTTATAGATCAATTCAAGTCTTTTGGTGATCTAAGGTTAGTAATGGGTTCTAATTTCATTATTATATTGAAGATTAATTTGAATTGTGTTAATTATTTCTTTGTGATGTAATTAAGGTATGTAATTGCATAATTAGTTTAAGAATGTGTGCATACGCACTACACAGTGCACTTAATATTTAACACTAAGTGTTACATGTGTAGCGTAGATGGATCGAAGTCGGATGTACCGAGAACCGTCTGAGTCTTGAGTACCTTAATGGCGCTCCACTTTCAAAAGAGCCGCAGAGGAGGATATGTTTAATAAGGGGTGCAATTCATGTCATGTCCGTGCATTGATTGCGAAAATCAAGATGTTTCAAACTCAGTATGATCGAAGCACACTTGATTCAAGGGGTTTCAAAAGGGCTATACATGTTGGACCACCATGGCGAAGAGCATAATATCTGAAGCGACAAGTAGTGTTAATATCGTCGACGATGTCAATGATATGTCGGATGATCATATCGATTGTGCTTCCGATGAGGACAAGGTTGCACGATGACAATTTGGATCGAGATGCTACGCGATGCGAAGAAACCTTGATGACAGGGAATATGGATGCCTCGGGGCTTAATGGAGGACTCGGAGAAACCTTTGTTCGCAGGGTGCAAGTTGAAATACACAAGGTTATCATCCGTGCTTCAACTACTCAAATTGAAGGCAAGCAACGGTTGGTCCGACAAGAGTTTCACAATCTTTATTACATCTATTGGCGGACATGCTTCGAGAGGGAAGCGAGTTGCCGACAAGCACCTACAAAGCCAAGCGTGTTCTTTGTCCCTTGGGAATGGAAGTAGAAAGAATACATGCATGTCCAAACGATCAGATCCTGTACATAAAGAGTACACAAACTTGCATATATGTCCGTGTGCAACACATCCCAGACAAGCGTAAGAGTCATTCAGATGATGATGGCGAGAGCATTGAGGTGAAAAAGGTCCTCTGCTAAGGTGGCATGGTATCTGCACTGTAATTTCCGCTTGAAGCGTTTGTTTGCGAACCCAAAGGAGGCAAAAGCATTGCGTTGGCACTTTGAGGAGCGTAAGAATGATGGAATGCTAAGGCACCTGCCGATTCCATCCAAAGGAGAAACATCGACAGAGCTTTCAAGAATTCGGTGCGGATCCGAGAAATATAAGGTTTGGATTGAGTACAGATGGAATGAATCCTTTCGGTAACATGAGCAAATGCATAGCACTTAGCCCAGAAATCAGATTCACAACCTTCCTCCTTGGTTGTGTATGAAGCGGAAGTACATTATGTTGTCTGCATGCTTATCCAAGGACCGAAACAACACAGGGAACGATATTGATGTGTACCTAGCTCCATTAGTGGAAGATCTAAAACACTGTGGGTTACCGGTACACGTATGGGATGCGATAAACGAGAGAACTTTACTTTGCATCGCTTGTTGTTCTCGCACCATAAATGATTACCTGCCCTTGCTAACTGTCGTGCCGAGTACAAAAGGAACCAAAGCCTCGCACTCACCGCTTAGATGATACCGAGAGTTTATGGTGAATCACTCCCGCAAAACCGTGTACATGCGCCATCGTAGGTTCCTTCGAGGAATCACCCATATCGCAAGATGAAGCAACTTTTCGACGGAAGGAACGAAAATGGTCCAGCTCCAAGGCGTTTAAGCGGAGAGATGTTCATGACATTGTTAAGGATTTGGATGTTGCGATGGAAAGGGACGAAATCAAGTACCCGTGAAAAGAGCATGTGGAAGAAGAGATCAATATTCGGGACCTACCTTCTCGAGCACCTAGAAGTTCACCATCGATCGATGTCATGCACGAGAGAAGAATGTCCGTGACGGCGTGATTGGTCTCTTACTCAACATTAAGGGTAAAACAAAGGATGGTATCAACGCACGGCTTGACTTGGTCGATATGGGCATAAGACCCGAGTTAGCACCGAAAGAGACCGATAAAGGCCGACGCATTTGGAACACGCTTGTTATACTCTGTCAAAAGCCGAAGAACTGAATCGTGCGATGCTTGCATGGTGTGAAAGTTCCGTCCGGTTACTCCTCCAACATGAAGAGACTTGTTTCGTTGCAAGATTTGAAATTAACCGCATGAAGTCTCATGATTGTCATGTCTTGATGACACAGATGCTCCTCGTCGCAATTAGAAGTATTTTGCGGTCAAGGTCCGAGAGACAATCACTAGGTCGTGTTATTTCTTTAACACAATCGCCGAAGGTCATCGATCCCGAAGGACTAGATGCTCGCAAGTCGAGGTGGTGATGACTCTATGTAATCTTGAGATGTATTTCCCTCCATCATTTTTCGATATCATGGTCCATCTCATTGTTCACCTTGTGACAGAGATAAAGATATGCGGGCGTTGTTCCTACGTAGCATGTACCCGCTCGAGAGGTACATGGGAATTCTCAAGTCTTACGTCGAATCGATCTCGTCCGGAGGGTAGCATTGTTGAAGGTTATGCAATGTAAGAGGCCGCCGAAGTTCTGGCCGATTACATGGCCCAGTCGAACCAATAGGTGTGCCTCGATCTCGCCATGAGGGGAGGCTCCAGGTATCGGGACCATCGGAAGGAAAGCAATCACGCTGATTCGGTTGCGTATGCTCGAGCCCATTTCACGGTTTTGCAACACATGGTCAGTAGTGTCACCTATATCGTCGAAAGCACAAGCAATGGCTAAGGCAAGAGAATCCAACGCACGGCAGGAGTCTTGGATCACGAGACAGTATAACCTTCAGCTCAACAAATGGTTGAAGGAGCGACCTATCATTGGGAGCTCGTCAGATGACACGCTGACATGGTTGGCAAAAGGACCAACTTTTACAGTTGTCACATGGAAAGGATATGACTTAAATGGGTACACATTTTATACGAGAGATCAGGATATGAAGAGCACAAACCGTAACAGCGGTGTCCGTGATAGATGCATTCAATAATACCGGGGTTGACGAGGAGCTCCTACTATGGGTTCATGGAGGAGATATGGGAGCTCGACCACGTACTTTTCAAGATTCCCCTATTTCGGTGCCGTTGGGTCCACCTCCAAAGACGTGAAAGTTGACAGAATGGCATCACTATCAGGACCTCGAACGTGTCGGATACCAAGATGAACCATTCGTACTCGCTAACCAAGTTGTTCAAGTCTTCTATGTAACCGAATTCCGGCCCAACAAGAAGTGCCACGTAGTTCTTCAGGAAAAATAAGAATTGTCTGAGTTGAGAATGTAGTAGATGAGGAAGAGTACAATCAATTTGATGAGTTGCCACCTATCAGAAATGACATCCTGGTCCCAGAAGAACAACATGAGGAAGCAAGCTACACACGCGTCGATCATCATGAAGGGCTAATTTTCGTACAAAAGAATAAGCATGTGGTGGCGTAGTTATGAGAAGGGTGCATTGTCATCATGCTTACTAATTTTCATGTGTAATAATATTACATTAATGCTATTGTAAAGATGATACGACCCATCATGCTTTGTACATATCAATATGATTCCACATATATGATACAAAGATGGTCATTCAGACATAACTGATGACAAGGAAAAAATTATGTAGAATATGGCAAACAAGAACAGAATCGATCTTGTCTACTTTGGCAATATGGAAATAGTTGTATGTGATTGCTCTCAGATTTTAGGGTTTGAATTGAGGATTAGAATCTCCACACATGAACCACAAGATGTCTATATTCTCATTAACGACAACTTTCCCGGAAGATACAACAAAGTGGCATGCATAAGAGTCGATCGAATCGAACCGACAAGTGAATGTCATGAATAAGACATATCATGAGCGGTTCTTGAACATAACAATGCAGGATAAAGATTGTCATGCACGGTTATGTTACCTAACCGTCAGGATATTTAAATATCACGAGCGGTTCTATTATATAACCGTCCGTGATATTATTAACATCACGAGCGGTTCTATAATAGAACCGCTCGTGATATCTCAACATCACGCATCGTTCTATTATAGAACCGCTCAGTGATAATACATCATGCATCGCTATATTTTAGAACCGCTCGTGATGTGCTCTCTCTATATATCTCCCGCTGCAGGCTCATTCACAATCAGGCAAACCCTAACTCTTTGAGACGTTTACGTGTCATGGCGGCCTCCCTCCCTCCGGCGTCCTCCTTCTTCGTCCTCCCGGCATCGACGTGCTCCCCATCGTCGTCCTCCCTCGCAGCCGACGTGCTCCCCTCGGCGTCCTCCCCTCGGTGACCTCCCCATCGTCGTCCTCCCCGCAGCGACGTGCTCCCCATCGTCGTGTTCGCCTCTCTTCCGAACAGCAGCGATCGGTGCTGTTCTGCTTGTAAGTGTGTCTTTAGCATCTTTCTTTCTTTCTTTCATTGGTCAGGGTGATTGGTATTGCTCTATGAGTATCGCTGAACCGATCGAGTATTTCGGGGACTAGCCATCGAGCTAGAGGCCGCTTTCTTGATCCGGAGGCTCGATTTTGTTCTACTATCGCGCTCGATGATGATTCAATTAAATGAGGCTATATTGATCTGCTAGTTAGTGAGTTCCTTCGTGATTCAGCCTTTGTTTAGATCATTGTGTCTAGAATTCAACTTGGTCGTTGTTGTCATTGCATGTGATATGCTATCCTGTCGTGATTCAGCTCTTATACTCGCACTTATTTCGCTTGTCTGCATTGTGTGGATGTCCTAGTTTTAGGGAGGTGTCACGAAATTTTTATTAAGTTCGCAACCTCCTAGTGAATCAATTTTCTTAACCAAAGGCTGAATTATGTAGATTCACTAAACTCATATTTGTATACCCTGTGATATATTGTTGAAATTGATGTTGGAGGGTTCTTAATTAAGAGCAACCCATCAATTTAGATAATCTGAGAGCAAAGTTGCTTATAAGCTAGTCCTTTGTGTTATCTTGTTTATGGCATACCTCTTGTGTGTGAATTATGTATTCTCATATATATGCTTAAGAGGAATAATAAACAAAGTCTTGCTCTTATACTCGCACTTATTTCTGCTTGTTTGATGTGTGGATGTCCTAGTTTTAGGGGAGGTGCTGCCGAAATTTTTATTAAGTTCGGCAACTTCCTAGTTCGCTTCTTTTGCTAAAAGGATAATAACAAGCCATTTAGGCTTAGTTCTTTTAAAAGGCTAATAACAAGCCATTTAGGCTAGTTCTTTTAAAAGGCTAATAACAAGCCATGGTATCCACAAACTTATTCACTCTAATTTGATTTTATTTGTTCTTCTCTTTTAGTTCGCCTGAAACTATTTTAACTTATAAAGAAGATGTCGTCCTCTAATCCGTCGTTCAAGGACATGATGTGCCCTCAAAAGAAGAATCGACCGCTACCGCAAGAGGACCAAACAAAAGGCCAACAGACCGATATACCATTACGAGATCGATTCAAAGGATGGGGCCCTAGAAAGCCAAAAAGGCAAATAATGCATTTCGAGTATGTGCGGATAGTAGCACGGAATGGGTTCCGATCACGCTATCTTCCCGGAGGTTGGTGACTATTGAGGCTCGCAATGCCTTGTCGACGGAAGTTCTTTCATCGCTCAACATTCCGTAAGAATTCGCCCCCTAGTGCGACGGTATGCACCGCTGCGGCAGAAAGGCATGGAAGACCTTCAAGCATACGCCAGAGACTACGCCAAGAAGAATATAGAGCCATACTCTAAGTATGGGTTCATTGATGCGACACATGGCGGCGCTTTTGTTGAGATGAAGACGGCAGATGAATTCAAGGCCAAAGTGAAGCAAACAAGGCCTTGCGGTAAGGAACACTCACCCCCACGGACTCGCAGCTGCGCTCACGCTGGGAAGAGAGCGCAATGGGACAGGAGGACGAGGAGGGTATCTCGCCATTTCCAAAGAATCACAGATCCACGTGCGAGATCGGCTAAGAGCGAGGTCTTCGCCACATCCTCCACAACCGCTCTTCAGAAACCCCATGACGAGGAAGTCCGCTAACGCTGTAATATATAAATCGAACTACCAATTTTACGTAATTAGTCCATGACTTCATAAGTGAAATAACTTGTCGATCTTGCGGTAGCGTTGAGTACACAATCGGCCGATGGCTCTTTTTGCCGACAGGAGAAAGATGCACTGTCAATGGCCTTGGGAAACAAGGAACACCACAGTCGCATAAGAGGCATAGGGTTTTTGTTCCATGGAAAACTGGATTCCCGAAGACTTCCACGATACCGAAGTAAGAAGAGAACTAAAGCCGAGCGCGAGTCAAATCTTATAAAGAATTTGGAGGACAAGTTGAGAGGAGAGTTGAGAGGAGAGTTGAGAGAAGAGTTGAGGGGAGAACTGAGAGAAGAATTTTATGAAAGGATAAGAATCCTCGAGGAAAGGCTCACCAATCAAGAAAGAAATACTGTACAAGCCCCAGAAGTATGTCCGCAAGTCAGCCCCACTGCCCGTAAGAGCAGCTGTGCATCCGTTCCTCCAAGTGACATAGATGAACATAGCGGGACTTATCCTGTATGTGACATTAAGGTGGCCACGCAGTGCAATCTCCAAGTGAGAATTAACAATGGCACCGTTCCTCTGACGGCTGCTTGGGGCATGGCATATCCATCCACTAAGGGGACCATGGTGCACGGTACCATGATAGCGTCGGGTTTCACCAAGGTCAATGTGGACGGGGTATTTGATAGTTTCAAAATTGTCGATCTACAGAAGCCACCAAACGACGAGATCGTGAAACTTGGGGATGCCATTGGCACATTCATCCAATGGCCTAGCAGCGACATCTCCCTGGTCGCCCCTTCTGTCATGCAACAACCACGACGATCTGATTCGCCTGTTGTATCGCCGTCTGATCAGTTGGCTACCAAATCAGCAGTCGTACAGCATACTCCACTTGATGTACATAATGTTGACCTCTTTCCTGCCCATTCCTCTCCCGTGAAGGGTTCATACAAAAAAAAGAAAGGCAAGGGCAAACAGAAGAAAGAAGGGCAAGAACAAGTTGACTATCCATCTGCTGAGTTGGCTAAACAATACAAGCTAGGAGAGCCAGCATTAACGAAAGGCAGCGTAACTTCACTTAGTATAACTTGCCAACAATTGCATAAGTGGTACACCCAAGAAGCTGGAAAGCCAGAGCGTGAACGTACAACAAGTATCAGCGTTAAGTTCAAGTATGAACATCTATTCAACGACTCAGCGGGGGGCTTCTTCACGGTCGATTTTCGGGCTTGTTCCATCTCTACAACCTCGACGCTCTCGACGCCAAGACTCATAAGATGTCGGACCTTGTAAGTGTGCTATCACAACTACATTCGCCTAATAGTGATAAATGTACTCCAATATATATATAATTCGCCTTTGTATATATAGATTCATGCAACTTGAAGCGACACGGCAGAAACTATCGATCGGTTTCCTCGACCCACATATAGTCTCAAAGCAAACAATGGATGATGATATAAACATGGTCGAGAAATACGTGATAGAGGCATTGCTAGCACAAAAAGATAAAGAATTCATACTTATACCCCATAACCCAGGGTAAGTGCTACCACATGCTATACTTTGGTCTCATCTTGCACACAACTCGCTTTTGTTCATTGTCCATTGTGATATACCCGTAGGTTTCATCGGGTTCTAATTGTAATTGAACCACCACAAACCGGTTATGTACCTTGATTCCGGACGTGGCGAAACCACGACTTGACACCTATCGCAAAATTACTCACCGTAATCACGCTTCCCTACGTACATGGTCGTGTAAGTTGTTCCAGGTTTATATTGCTATTGGAATGGCTTAGGCTAACCTTTTGCAATCTTGTAGAGCGTTCAAACACGTGAAAGATTGGACTAAACTACAACATGATTTGAACTTTCCGGTATGCGCTATACAAAACAATTCTATATCAAACCCCGTAATAGTGACTCTAGAACTAACCGTAGGTTTTATTTGCAGTGCCACCAGCAAGGTCCGGGAAATAACCTATGTGGATTTTATGTTTGCTACAACATGCAAACCATCGTCGCTAAAAAAATTAGCAATACGGTTAAAACTGCGTTGACTCAGGCCGATTTGAGCAACATTAGAGGGAGAGTTTGTTTCTTCCTGCTCACCGAAGTAATACATAAAACCGGCGCGTTCCACGCAGCCTTATAACTTCTGGAGTTGTACAATTGTCAAATGGTATTCATTAATTCAGAAAATATGTCAAAAACTTGCGGTTATTCTTGTTTGTACGATTCATTGTATTGTCACATGATATTATCCTTAATACATATTTGCTCATCTTGAATGCAACAACTTAACAATGTCTTGCTTGTTGGACCTAGATGTTTTTCCCCCACCCTCAGCAGAACCTCTATTATTTATGGTTTGGTGTTCGAAATTTCCATCTACTTAAGTATTCCTGCATCAATATTTACGAGACACGGTCAGTAATAGATGTTGTAATTGAATATCTGCACTTCCTATATGCATTGAGGCAACAGTTTGTCCGATCAGGATAGACTTAAAATATAAACATTTGTAGCGTTTTTTGTCCCTTCTTATGATAATGTTGATGGAACTCGACTAATAAATCAACCAAGACCCGCAGGCAGCATGGCGAGGTCTCGGCAACCATAGTTCAATCTTTAATTACCCTACCTAGAGTAATCTATCAAGTACATCTACAATTTTTTTCAAAGTACCATTTTCTCCCACCGTGGCACAACGGTGACGCTGCACAAGAGCATGCCGTTCCGGGTACTCTGCACCGTGGCACGACGGTGACTTCACAAGAAGGCCACTTCAGATGGCATGAAGCAAATCACATACTCCAATGTGTCAGGTTCGATCAAGCACACTATGGTTGCCGAGACCTCGCCATGCTGCCTGCGGGTCTTGGTTGATTTATTAGTCGAGTTCCATCAACATTATCATAAGAAGGGAGAAAAAGCGCTACAAATGTTTATATTTTAAGTCTATCCTGATCGGACAAACTGTTGCCACAATGCATATAGGAAGTGCAGATATTCAATTACCACATCTATAACTGGTTGTGCCTTGTAAATATCGTTGTAGAAATATTGATGGAAATTTCGAACAACAGCATAAATAATGGAGGTTCTGCTGGGGGTGGGGGAAAAAAGGACATCACAGACGGTTCTTATTTGTAACCGTCTGTGATAAGTTTACATCACAGACGGTTATTATTTGAAACCGTCTGTGATATGTTAGTATCACAGACGGTTATGATTTGAAACCGTCTGTGATATTTAGCTATCACAGACGGTTTTAAATCAAAACCGTCTGTGATACTAACTAATCACAGACGGTTTCAAATAATAACCGTCTGTGATGTAAATTTTCTCAGACGGGTGGAAAACCGTCTCTGATGATCTCCTTCATCACAGACCTATTGTTACTGACGGTTCACAAAACCGTCTCTGATGACGTTTACGAACCGTCTGTGATGATGATTTCTGTAGTAGTGTCATGTGCAATGTCAAGTCTGTTCGGCGACAGCAAAGATGAGTAGATAAGATGATGTGGATCGATCTTAAATGACTTGTGACCGGCCTTGTCATGTCGAAGTAAAATACATACATGGTAGATGCTGACGGGAGGCTAGGCAATTCAATTAATTAAGCTTGAATGATCGGAAGCAGTTGTAGTAGTGTGCGCGTTGAAACTTGAAATTGGCCTGGTTGCCCGCGTCAAATTCTTCGTGGCTATCTCAATGATCAATCGTGCACGACATTGATTGATCACGTCACAAGTTAATCGTCGTCGTCATCTTTAAATCTATAATAAGTAGAAGGAAATTGGAGCTGCAGGCACGCATTAATTGTCTGCAGTAGATCGATCGTGCTTTCCCACGATGATGATCGAAGGAAAAACGTTGTTTTATTGTTACGTGTTGGAATGATGAGCACGGAGTCATGGATGTTAGATCGACGGAGACGTAGTTGTATGTTGGTACGATATCTTCAATATCTCGGCAAAATGTCATTGTCAATATTATCTACGAAGAAAGTTAAGCTTGATCTATATATAAACCATTCTCCCTGTCAATGAATTAGAGCTAGCAAGCTGCCTTGCTTGGTTGGAACATGAAGGGATCTTCTATTTTGATCACACCATAGCGTCGAGAATTATTTGTGCACTGTACTCCTACTTGCCTTCATTTTTTAGGGGGAAAAAAAGAGACATGTGGCCCATTAATTAAGTTAACGCAGAATTTAATGCTTATTTCCTCTCATAAAAAATAAGAAAGATGCTTACTTAACTAAGAAATGACGACATAAAGGATTGAACTACCAATTCAATACTCGTATCGTCACAAGGACCACATGCTTAGGAGTTCAGACAAATCTATCTCAACTTCCGACCTAGCTAGGCTAATTGCTATTCCCTCTTGACGAAATTAGTGCGAGGAATTTTTATATATCTATTGAAGGTTGAGTACGTAGATTAAATTCCGAGTGGGTATGGAACATGGCAATATAGATTCCCTCAAGATATGCCATGTTGGCGTCCTCGGGTCGTTTTGATCAACTCAACGACCCAATTAATCAATCATCGATCACACGAACAGGTCTAGCATATATATATAAACCCGACTTTCTCTCTCCGGTGCTTCTCTAGGCTACCACCGGCTGCTAAACGAGATTAATCATGAAGATTATCCATTCCAAGTGAGATCTGCATTTGGAAGGTTCGTAACCAGGAGTACACAATGATTGGCATCCGGCCATGAGTACATATATACATGCATGATGCTTGTCCTTGTTTGCAAAGCTCCTGCTTCATGCTGGTGGCATAATGCATATGGCCGAACAAATAGTAGCAAGGCCTTGTTTTGGGCTAAAAACAGAAAAACGGCGTAGCAAACATACCGCTCGTAGGCCTACGGCCCAAACTACTACTATTCTTGTTTGTTGTGCGTTGAGGAGTTTAGTCCGTCTCTCCTCCCCCTCCCCAAAATTTTTTTTTGGGTGTGTCTAGAGATTACCTGAGTGTTTTTTTTGCACTTAAATTTCTCTTACATCAATTATATACTAGTTTTACACAAATTAAATTATGTAGAAATGATGTGATAATTTGTAAAAAAACATTAATTTTCTCTACATGGTATTTTATATCAATTATACACTAGTTTTACACAAATTAAATTATGTAAAAAGTAACGTGATAATTTGTAAAAAATATAGGAACGAAACAAACTATAAAGAACACACCAAACAAAAACGTGGATCACAAAATCAAATATTGACAAAGTCAAAATGATAAAACACGACGTGGATCACAAAACAATATCTAATAGAAAAAAAAATTAAGTTCTCATAAACAAAATAACACTAATATCTAATAGACAAAAAAAATTGAGTGCCCTCAAACAAAAAAACACTCGAGTGCAATTTAGCAATTCCCTTTTTTTTTGCCACTTGCGTAAATTTTTTTTGCGTGTTTGCTAAATGGTACTTAGGCGTTTTTTTATTCTTGAGCAATTAATATTTTTTGTCTATTAGATGTTACTTTGTGATTCACGTTGCACTTTTATCATTTTTGACTTTGTGTGTGTTTTCTCGGGATGAATAACATGATAAGGTAGTAATCAATTTGTTTACGGTCATCGAGAGCTGTAACATAAACAAACAAGCAGAGTTTTTGTTTTGTAAGTTTCTTATAGTTAGTTTTGTTCCTTTTTTACAAATTTTCATATTAATTTTACATAATTTATCTTTTGTAAAATTAGCATATAATTAATTAAAAAAAGCCATGCAGAAAAGAATAATATGTATTGGAGCATTTCTCGATGTATCATATCACATGCTAATCACTAAATAACAAACTAGTAGAGAGAGGCATATATGCATCCAATATCTAAAAATTTAGTATTCATTGAGAAAATAGTACTCAAATGGGAGGAGATGGCAAATTAATTTCATCCATTGGATCTAGATCTAAAAGTTCCAAATTTAAGTACTACTAGGTATAATAGCGCGCTACGCCGCGCCGTTGGTGTTAGCTGTGTATGGGAATCAGTAACGTAATACTATAAATGCTGAACGTGAAAAAAAATTTGGCACAAGTTTTTTGTAAACTAAATTTGCGGAACTACGGGTCCTTTTTTTAAAATAACCGGTAGAAGAACCTATTTACGATCTAAATTTTTTTAAAATCTTACGGGTCGAAAGAACAGTTTTTTTTTGCAAAATAACCGAAAGACCTACTTGTGATCCAATTTTTTTTTAAATTTTCTGGACCGAAAGAACTGGCGACCGCATTGAATTTGCGGAATTACAGGGTCTTTTCTGTAAAATAATCAATGGAAGGACTTGTTCGCGATTTCAAATTGTTTGAAATCTCCCGGGGCGAAAGAACTGGACTACATGGTCTTTTTCGCAAAATAACCTGGCGAACGCGCTGAATTTGCGGAACTACGAGGTTTTTTTCGTAAAATAATCAGTGGAAGGACCTGTTCGCGATTTATAATTGTTTGAAATCTCCCGGGGCGAAAGAACCGGACTACGGGATCTTTTTTGCAAAATAACAGGTAGAAGGACTAGTTCGCGATTTTTAATTTACCGTGGAAGGACCCGTTCGTAATTTATGATTTTTAGGCGCTTTTTCTGGGAATGCGATGATGTGGCGCTTGGGTTGAGCCGGAATTCTCCCTGCTATAAGATATATATTATTTAGCATGAAAATACTCAAGTTCTTCCTGGACACCACCTATTTTTTTGCACGTTTGCCCTTTATCCAAATGAAATCGAAATTTTGGTCCTCTTTTGATCACGACAACACCTGCCATGCTCCCATACTTTGGTAGGTGGACTTGCTGCAATCCTATACTGTGATAAATGACACATGTTGCCTCCTAATCATTCCTCGGTCTAGAAGGGACTATGTTTGGCATTTTGTTAGGATGAGGCCAAACTTGGAAATTACAATAGGCTAAGGAGAAAATAAATCGCAGCAGGACAAAAAGCCAAGGTTCACATGTGAGCCTTCTCAAATGATGAGCCCATTACCTTGTTGCAGCCCATCTTCTTGACTAAGGGCGGATCCAGCGTATGGACAAGGGTCTATAGATGTACACCCAAAAATTTTAAAACAAATCCAATATATAATAAGTATATTATATGTATATATTAGTAAGTAGGCTTAAAAATAAGTATTTTAACATCTAATTCCAATTTAGCCCATCCCACACACACACTCTCTCTCTCCCAATCTTCTCTGTATAGGCCAGTCGCCTAAGGTCTAGTCTTCCTCCATTGCTTAAGTCCAACTCCCTCTCCATTTCACACACCCCATGCTCTCTCACTCTTTTTGTGGCAGCAGTGTAACCACGGGACAGGTGCAAGTTGACAGGGAGCAAGACAACAGTCGAATACCAAGCAGACACCATCACTGGCGAACAAGCAGAGGTTGTAAGGCAGGCGACGACACAAGGAGTGACACGCCTTGTGGTTGCAGCGAACGCCAGCTCGGGAATAGATGTGTGACATTAGCGATGGTTGCCAGGTCAGGGTGGTGGTGTTCGATGGGGCAAGAAGCAGCACATGGCATGTTACGAGGTAGCCTTGTGGGTGCGGCAAGTATAAACCGGGGATGGAAGGTGCGACGCCAGCGGGGACTGATGGTTAGGGCAGCGAGACCTAATGGGGGCAAGAAGCGGTGCTAAAATAAGGGGTAGTAGCTGAGCATTTGGTATTAATAACCACACATGTGAATTTCATTCTTGATTCCCAAATTCATAAATTTACCAGCGTTATGTTGATTTGTAACAATGAATCATGATTTTTGAAATGTACGTAGCATGTGGGGCATTCAAAAATAAAGACGAATCATGTAGATTTTTAATTCCCAATTCACCCTTCCTAAAAATTATTTCAAGTGTTGTCTCTAGTAAAAATAACTCATATTTTGTATTTTTACTACTATGAACTTTTATATTTTACATCAAACAATATTTTTTAATTCCAAACACACATTCTGAAAACCCTAAATCCACTACTGTTCTCAGCCGTCGCAACGTACGGGCACTGTACGGCTGCCTCCGCGACGAGTGAGTGGCATATCTCGTTGTGACTGGCGCTCCATCCCGACAAACATTTGTAGTAGCGTTGCATCAGCGAATGCCTAACGTGGAAGCAAAGCGAGAGAACAAAGCAATACAGGCAACCCAGGCCAAGTGTAAACCATACAAAAGAAGATCGAATGATTACATGAGCAAAGCAGAAGAAAAGAATAAAGATTGAAGGAAGATCGCAAACCATCGTAGCATTAATTCAAACCTACAGGGCACGTACGTACGCTGTACGCATCCCACGCTTTGCCGCGCAGTGCGGCCGCAGCGCATCGTGATCGACATCTGCACGGCACGCCCTCCAAATCAAGAATTCAAGATCGATATGAAGAACCTGAGGCAGCTGTGGGGGGAGTGGGAGATCCGTGGGCTGCTCATGAGCAGTCTCTCCTACAGGTCTTCCTCCTCTTCACCGGGCGGCGTCGCAGCGCAACGTCGCCGCCTGGCTCCAGCTCCTGCTCTGCTCGCCTACCTCCTCGCCGACTTCGCCGCCATCTACGTGCTCGGCAACCTCTCCCGAACCAGAGGCTACCCAGTGGCTTGCCCTTCCACGACATGCACCTCCGCGTCTTCGGGCGCCTTCCTCATCCTCCACCTCGGCGGCCAGACACCATCACCGCCTTCGCCATCGAGGACAACGAGCTCTGGCTCCGTCACCTCCTCAGCCTCGGCTCCCAGGTCACGCTTGCGCTCTACGCTCTTCGAAGTCCCGCACCACCGCCATTGGCCTCCTCGTCCCGGCGGTGCTCATGTTCGTCTCCGCGTCGTCAAATCGCCGACGCACTGTTAGAAACAGAGGCGATCATTGCCGCGATCAGAGCTAAACCGCAACACAGAGGAGCAAAGTTCTAATCAGTATTCTCAAGTTCAGAGAACAAAAGCAATTTGACAGAATGATTTTTGGTGCCGCACAACAACCCGCATTTTCGCTCTTCTATTTATTTATATTGATAATGCGATTCTGTATAACGAAAACAATGGTGTGATCCGCTTATTTCAAGATCCACCACGGCCAGCTAACACACGACTAACAAACAGGCTAATCAATGTAAACGTGCAGCTAAATAAATATGCAGGATGAAAACAACAAATGAAATGATCAAGGAACAAATAAGACTAAGTCTGAAACTAACTGAATCGATAACGCCGGGCGCTATGCAACAGATTATGCTAACATATCTCAGAATATCCTGAAAATTTCAATAAAGTGAAATTGATAATTTAAGTTTGAAAATATTTATTTCTGAGTTTCTTGGCATTATTGGTTTTATTTGGATTTCCTTTGGAGTTTTGCATTGCATGAAAAATCAAATAAGTAGAATTAATGAATGGATAATGGTAAAAAGGCAAAAATGTAAAAAGTAAGAATTTAGAAAAATTACCATGAGAACTCTAATCATTCAATTAAACCATTTCAGCCAGTAATTGAAATTTTATACACAAAGAAATGAAGAGATAAAATGAAAAGACAACTTTTAAATCAAAACAATGCATTGTCGTAATCTATAAAATATTTATGTAACATATCCGAGTCAGAAAAATTATTATGAACACCTCAATGCAATATCTATCCTTGGTAAAGATATTATAAATTTATAATGTCATTTAATACCTTTCCAAAATTTAAAATAGAAACCCCGAAAATCTAGAGATTTCAAGGTCGATTTTTATAAGATAATGGAACCGTATCTTGACTCGAAAATTTTATAGAAGCATCCCGAGATCAAATCCAATTGAAAAACAAAATATTAAAAATAATAGACTTCAATTGATCTCAATCGAAAATCAATATCCAAACGAAACTCAATCGCAATCACCGACGTGTGGGCCAATTCGAAGCCATTCCGTTCGTTGGCGCATTGGAGAAGTTGCGACATCGACAATGGACCCCAGAGCTCACTCCCAAACGACGCTCGGTCTCCGTTCGCACCATCGAGGAAGACTCAAGCATGCAAGATGTACCCACTACCGAAGCTATACACAAGATCTCGAGACTCGAGGACAGCGACTACTTCCTCCCTCCACTCCTTCTCCTCCTCCTCAACCAGAGCAAGAACCCCACTGCTTATGCCATGACCGAGCCCCGGCCCAAGATTTCGCGGCCAATCTTGTGATTCAACCAATTATTCCCAAATCCTTGGAGCGAGCATCACCACACAACGCCGAGCAAAAGCCCCATAAAATATTGGAGCACCTTCATGCGAATTGAGCCGCCACGCCTCTTCTTCTCCAAATTCGAGCGCGTATGAGCTCCTCCGCCTTCTCCTTCAGTGAACCTCAAAACGGAACCCCTAGCATCCCCTCATGCTTAATTAGCCACCGATTTCACCTCTAATGGCCTTGTCTTCTTCTCCCCCGAGCTGCCATTGACGCCTGCGCCCAACCTCGGCTGCGCGCCTCCCTGGAAGTCCTCCGCCCGAATCGACTTCACCCCCGGACTCCCCTTGCCGTGTTGAAGCTTCCCATGCCGTCGCATTCGCCGGAGACCCGCCGGAGCGCCCTCGCCGCGGAGCCCTAGCCATCCTCTGTTTGCCTGTCGCTGCGCAAGGGAGCCATCGAGCTGGAAGAAGAAGCCCAGTCAAAAGGCGCCTCTCAGTTGGATAAAACGTATTTTCGAGATTTCTAGCCGAAGTACATTCAGTTAGTAGTAACTTGTACATCTTTAGTCACAAACCAGTGAACCAAATTTGTATAATCATCTAAAATTAGAAAGAATATAAATATGTAAAAATATTTAATTTTTGGTCTGCATAATGAGTATTTATATTAAACCTTGATTTCAAATGTTAGTATGGTTGCTAATGAGAATTTGTGTATAATAAGTAATGAAATGGTAAAATAAATATTAATGGGATTTTAGGATCAGGAGGTATTCAAATATACAAATACATTTAATTTTGAACTAAGTTTAATTCATTTGTTTAGCAAACATTAGTAAAACCTAATATGGCCATCGGTAGAAATGAACGTATGATACTTCATCAAATTTATATAAGAAATGATTATGTGCTTCTGGGATTGTAATGAACCTACTCATGCAAAAAGTATTTAATCTTGGAACCAAGTTTAACACAATTGCTTCATAAATCATTAATTAACCATGTTATGGCCGTTCACAAAATAATAGCATGATAGCTCACAAGATGATATGGTAAATTGCATCAAGCTCCTAAAAACAGTGAGGACATATGTATGTGAAAATAATTGGAATACAGTTTAACTTGAATTCTTTTATCATAAAGAAATGTCAAATGTAATAATAATCAAATAGGAAACCTATTGCAATTTAAGTCAAAACAATACAAAATCAACTTTAAAACATTTCTAGGATGATACTCTGCTAATACCTGAAAAATGAATTAAAGATCATATATAATGTAGTTGCAAACGTAAATGAAGTTAACCGATTTAAGCGTATTCATCGTGATCATTTAGACTACTTCAAAGAGATAAAATAACTCGCCTAAATACTAAAATCAAGAAAACTAGTTTAAAAATGCGGTACAAAGTTTATACTATCATATTCTATAAAAAGAGTTTTATTTGGTTAAGGTTTGCATATTGATCTAGTCACCTAACACCCTTAAGTGTTAATCTTTTACTTGCGTTCTTGCCGATTTTGTAAATGTTCACTTTACAATGCTATTTAAGCTTTTTCAATGATGATTATAAAGTCTCATCTAAAGTGTAAAACTTATGAAATTTGATTAGTGGTGTTGTCCAAAGTTTATACTACCCAAATATGAAAAGATAATCTCATTTCATTATGTATTGCCTATTAATTTTGATAGTTTAACGACCCTAAGTGCTCATGTGCTTGAAAGCCACAATGCAATTGAGCATAGGTCTGCTGCATGTCTTCAGTGTGCTCTTTTGCTCACATATACCTAATCGACGATATGAGTCATAGGAGTCACCAATAGTAACCAAAAGTTTAAATCAACGCCGCTTTGAAACTGAATCCTAAGCAAAAGAATGAACAAACTGTAGTTGCAAATGAAGAAAACTATACTTAAGTCATTTTTATCACCGTAACCTTCTCAAAAATAATGTAAGATAAGCCAAGAGCCTACAATTGAAGATCTAGTTTGTGCAAAGCTAATTCGGTGAAATCAAGTTGAAGTAAAAGAACTAATCACTCATGCACTTATATGATCACTTGAGACTTTTCATTTACTCGTAGAGCAACTCATCCGACTCAAATTTGTAAAGAAAAACCTAGAATTGACCCTAAATATGCTTTGCAATAATCCAAGGAAATAATCTTGCTTTGTCTAGCTTTGGCTCTAAATCCTACTCAAGCCAAATACTTAAGCAATGTGGTTCCGAATGCATGTTGAGAGCAAGAAGATCAATTCTCTCAGAACTAGTGAACAATTGTATTAAGTCGCACAATTCTAGCATCTTGAAGTCGAAAAGGGTAATTAAGGGACTCATAAGAAAGCAACCCTGGAATCTTGTGCAAAGGTTTTATTCGCTTTTCTATTGGTTTTCTTCCATTCTTTCTTTGCCAGTTTATAATTGCTATTTGGTTCTTTCGAATTCGACGTGTAGACGCGGTCACCCTCGAGGAGGAGGCAGTCGCCGACCCAGGATTTGATATTTGCGGCGAAGAGCAAGGCAAGCAAATCCTTTGACCATATTGAGCCCAGTATTTTATATTCCTTTTGTGCATCAAATTGTTTTATGCATGCGATTACTTTATGTAAATTGCTATTTTGTGGGTTGGTAGTTATACCTGTTGTTTCGTGATCCTCCGTTGATGATTATGAACATGTGAACCTTGATAACCATAGATTAAGGTTAGACATTTCTTAATGTCATTTTGGGTATATGCTAACATATTTAACCCGCTTAGCCATGCTTTAGTATTTAAAGAACAGATGATCATGATTAAAGTTTGTTTCGAAATGTTCTTTTGGAACCCGAATGGTCCTATTTGAGAAAAATGGTTATGGTACTTTGATTAAAAACCCAAAATGAAACTATGCTTTGATGCGGCGATTATTGGCAATAGCCGGATGTCGGCCAGAATTGCACGTAGTGTAGGGTGGAGTATCGCCCGTGTTGGATTAAGGACCGAGCAATGGGACGCTATTGATCCGAGATTTCCGTGCAAACCACAAGGGTGAGGATGGGTTAGCCATAGCTTGTTATGTATTTAGACATGGCTTTGTTCATTGGTAGGCGGGAGCTCGCACAGGTTTTCCGGTCAGGTCTACCCTGACGGGGTATTCCGGTCAGGTCTACTTGCTAATGCAACGGTGTACGCCCTGCCGTGTTTAGAAACGTTGTGTTGGGTGTGTGAATGTGGATCCACGGCTTGGGTGTGTGTTTCTAGTTCTACGGCAGGGGTTAACGTCCCGGGCTGGTCAAAGCTATGTCTAGGTAATGTAATGACTATGTATGGTCTTCTTGACGTCACACCTAAGGAAGTGTGTCGGGCAAAAGTTGATCATTCCTTGCGGGTAAAGTTGCACACCTCTGCAGAGTTTAAATCTAATTAATTAGCCGCGCTCGCGGTCATGAGCACTTGGTGATTTCATTCCAATGCTAGATGTTTTATTATTTTCAAATGGGTTTGGTTCTATTTGTTTTGCAACTATGTTTTATGTCGAAGGGCGGCGATAGCCAGGATTTCGTGAATGTGAATGATTCGTTGCTCACGCCATGGAGGACTGTGAGTATTACTTACTCGCTGTATCTATTTCTTATCAATTAAACATGCTCTTTTAAATTTCGTTTGCAAATAACTTGATTTACAAATTCAAATTCGCTTTATGCAAATGAACTGTAGTAGCTTCCTTTGAAAAGGCCTGCATGTATTGTAGGATTTGCTCAAGTCTTGCTGAGTATGTAAAATACTCACCCTTGCTTAATTATATTGTAGGTAATTGAGTTAGCGTTGCTTCGAGCCTCTCTTCGTCGCAGGTTGCGGGTTCTTCTTGAAGCGATTTATTTTCTGTCTGAAGTTTATGCCTGGTCAGTTGCCTGCGGGAATGGATGGGCAAACTACGAGACATTGCTTCTTTTGCTGCTTTAATCTCTGAGTTGTAATATTTATTTGTTAATCGTTTCCGCTTAATTATTGTATTGTATGGTTATGATTTCCAATTGTTGTAAACATGTGAGTGCTAGCTACTGATCCAGGGAATAGCACAGTAATCACATGGAGGTTCCTGTTCATCCGAACGGGGTCTTACAGCTTTGGTATCAGAGCTATACTGACCGTAGGATAAACTTTAGATAGAATGGTCGTTAGCATTGGAATAAGCAAATTCAAAATCTTATTTGCAAAAGCTACTATAGTTGCAAAATGTAGGCTTTGCTATTCTCTTCTCACTCTTAAGTTCTTATCCTTACCACTAATTTCATTTTGGGTTGTAAATGAAGTTCTCTTTCCTTAAAAATAGATCATCTTCTCTTGCTTCTAAGGATGTCCAGGATATGTCGCTATCTTGCTTGCAAATGAAGACAGCAATGAAGACTACAGTTTCTGCACCAACATTTTCAAAGAAGTAGACAATGCTTCACTAACCTCGACAAAACAGAAGCTCAACTTGAAGACTCTACTTCGCGGAGAAACAGCTTCACCTACAGGAAAAGGCAGAAGATTAGAATATTGCGATCTACCCTAAGATAAGAACCCTTTAAGATAGCATATTATTCCGTTCTAGTTATATAGAACAATTTATGTTGTTGTTATGTCTTGCTACTTGAAATCGGTTTTGTTCAATGTCGATCGATTTATATGTGAGCTTAACCTCTAAGGTTAAAGTTTCATAATAAATTATCCTTATGTATGAATACTGAAATCTCAACCCATAGGATGAATAAGAAATCGTAACATAGTCCGTCTCATCCCTCTATAGAACTTTTATGAACTTATCACCTTTCTGTGCAGTTTCTTACCTATGTAACTGTCATGGTTATTAACCTTTCACAAAATCAAACCTTATTAAGATTTGTAGTATAGTCCCTACTACTACTCTTAGCCTTGCTGGAGATCACACCATTCATAAATAAACTAAGTTAAAATCTTACCACATTAGTAACACTAAACTAGCTCAAGCTGCTTTAGGTTAACTAAAACATAACCTTTTTCACCAATAGCTCTTCACCATGCCTTAAAACTCACTTTATCACCTTGCTTAGATTATATACTATGAAGATGAGCTTGAACCATAAAAGTCATATTCTTCTCAACAGAAACCATAGAATGGATGTTAATAATGGAAAACTTGAAAAATCAGGAACTCAATTTTCTAAAAGAAATGTAAGAAGATTAGCATTAGTTATACACATACTCTTTTCCTGTCCGAAGAATTTAATTTCCTTATCTATGTACTCATCTCTCCTTTGTAGAATTTTCATATACTCATCTTCTCTCTCTAATTTTTCTCTACCCCTAAGTTACTCTTTCTAGAAGTATATATTTCTTTCCTTGTCTTTTATGAAATGAAAATTTCCAACAAACTTGTTGAAAATAATTTAAGCAACAAGTCTCAGAACATCATGATGCCCACATCAACAACTTCAAGAAGATGGAAATAACGAGCAGCACAACCTCTCCGACTTCGTCGAAACCTGGGAATACCAACTTCAACAAGTGGTGCAAAAATTTAAAAGAAACTCGTCACCGAATAACCTACAATAAATGATAGCATTATACAAACTACACATTATTCTAGCTATATAGTAAACCTGTTATGCTTAAATACGTATGGCCAGTAGAAGGAAAACCTTAGATACCCTTCCTACATATTAAGTTGAATATATATATGTATGTATAGTATTTCTGTGTTGTTGAAACTCTGTTGTCAGTTTTTCTATTGCTTTCGGGTTACTCTCGTGAATGTTAAAACCACTAGGTTGAAATTTGCGATGTGTTAACCCTGCTTAATAAGAAAATTTTAACCAAAAAGATTTTAAAGAACGAAATGTTGCCTTATAAACCAAACTAGAAACTACTTAATCTGCATAGAAACCACAACTAGAGTTGATTTGAAAGAATCAAGTAGTATCTCGTAAAATAGATAACCCTTATCTAACCATCCTTCTCCGATTCCAACATCTTGTCAAGCGTGGTTGCAGAATGCCCGCGATACAATTCACTAACACACCTACTAAAAGTAATGAGAAATAAAATTGTTAGCCTCATAACTGACCCTCAGCTCTTCCCAAATAAATTTGGTTAAAATGCATCCTTTCGCTCACCTCAAATATTTTAACCATTCTGTATCTCTCCTTAAATAGTTTATTCTTACTAATGATTCTCAATATAAATTGCTAACACTCCTCATTTACTCTGTAAAACCGCAAGACACTCAATTGTCAGGAAATAATAATCCTATCCAAGTTCAACCAAATTCCTTGCGTTTAGCTAAAGCACTTCCTTTTCAACATAACAATCGTCATAACTCTCCATTTTTTTTTCAAAGTTCGCAAAAACCCCAAACCAAGAAAAATGATTATCAAAAATCTTTAACTATGGTGTAAGTACTCCATAACTGAACCAATCACCAAATGCACACCCTTCTATTCTAGCAACTAGCACAAAATATTTCCAACCTTGGTATGATTCTAGCCGAGCCCCGAGCACACTGTGGAAATGCGCCTTCAGTTCAGAGAAAGCGTATTTTCCTTTTTCTCTGGGTTTTCCAAATCGAGTCAATCTCATATGTGCATAACTTTTGCATTTCTAAACCAAATTAAGTGAAACAAAGTTCTAAAATCTAGTTCTTCCGTAATACGCAAAAATATTTTGAAAAACAGTATTGGATGAATTTGAAATTCAAGTTTGAATAAAAAAGTTTAAAGATGTGCTACATATTAAAATGTTGCAAACAAACTCAAAATTTAATGAAACTAATTTTGTTCGAATCCTTATGCTACCAGAATCTCAAGTATGTATAAGAATGCTTATATTTCACCTTTGTTGGATCGTTTTATGCCAAAGGTTATTTTCAATCCAATAAATACCCAAAAACGAATAAATTGTGCAAGAGGAATCAAATAGATGAAATTGATTTATAAACATTCATATGGCAAGAGGCTACCACATTATGTTTGAAATGATTAAAGTAGGAGTTTGATTTAGGTTGTTTTCGTGAATAGTAAATAGTTCGCATGGAAAAGATGTATGCATATATATAGGTGACTAGTACATAAATAAAGTTCATAAATAAGTAAAAAGGTAAGGAAGGGCTCTTAGGACCATGTTATCTGCTACAATGTAAATAACCATAATGCATTGTAGTTCAGGCTTAAATTCTTAAGCTATATATGCCTCCATGTTATATGTACCTAAAGAACTGAGTATGATCAACCAGTGTGTAGAAAATGTCACAAGTAAGTGCTAATGCCTGAATAGCTAGTTCTGAATGCCTTGCATGATCGCACCATGTAATATAGTAAGAATCACTATTATAAGGTTATGATTAACACTTAACCACGAGTGAAGTATCAATACTTGTGTTATCTAGATAGTCATAACTTTCATAAACTAAGTTCAAATTTGAAAAGACCAAATCCTATAACTTTGGTGAATAATATCTTTGCTGGTTAGGCAAAAATACTTCATATTAATACAAAGTTGAGCTAAGCATACATTAGGCCCTAATGAACATTTATATGAAAAGCATCTCGGATAAAAGCCAAATATCACAAAAACCACTTTAAAATACTCTTAAGATTATCCCCTACTTATGCCAGAAAAATGAGTCAATTGTCATGTATAGTGTAATCGCAAGTTGAGATTTAATACGACCCAAAATAATGTTACACGATTAGTCTCTGAAGCCTTTTTTGTCCACCCGTAGAATACCTTGGCTAAGTGCAAATTCCATGTAGAATAGCTCAAAAACGATGTCTAGGATATGTACTTAAATTTTCTAAGAAAATATTCTATTTACAGCTCTTGGGTCATGTAGTTTCTGCTTGCGCAAAGCCCTTAAACGATAAGAGTTCCCGTACCTCTTTTGGCCGATTTCTTATAGCGTAAACTTTTGCATCCTATCAGCCTTTCCAGCAACAGGTTTAATACCTCAACCAAACACTAAAAATTATAAAATGAGTTTAGAAACATTATTCAATGTATATACAACCTTGTTCTAAAGAAATAACGTTATTCCATAGTGTTTATCATAAAAATCTTAGTAGTTGAAAAACCTTAAAAATCATAATTTTAAGCTTTAGTTATGAACAAACGAACTCAATATGAATAAAGAAATCTATGATTAAGACGTTTATATCGCCAGAGTCTTCTTAGAAACTGCTAATGTATAATCAATAACCTGTTTTAGCAGGATTTACATTTTCAAAGTTGCTTTTCATGCGAAATCAACTGCAGATTAAACACTAATCATCACTATTCATTTATGCAGTTCAACCAAGTGATTAATGTTTTAACTTTACTAATCTAACTAAGGTTTGCATCTTGTATTCAAAGTTATATGTATAAAATTCATAAATCAAGGTTGGATAATCTTCACAAGAGAGCCATGCCTTGCCCAACCTAAAAGTTATTAATAAATAGATGTTTAATCAACTGAAACGAAAAATGTTGAAATCATCTAATCCAACCCAAAATATTAATCCCATTCATTCATGGCATTTATCTATACCATTAATTCGCGAAAGAAGTTTATGATCCGCCATATGTAGCATTAGGTATGATATTTATACATTTGAACCCTACCAGATACAAGTATAATTCCATTTCAACTCTTTGATCTTAGTCACTTCCTCGATCAACTATGTTATAACATCGCAAGCAACCTTTCTGTTGATTCAATAAAACAAATAACATCACCGTGATCGGTAAAAATAACTCGAACACTTTGTCAACGACTACCCAAGAACAGCTTCTACATCACCTTGTCAAGAAAGACATTAGTAACTTTTAGGTCAGTCTCAAAGACCTAGGAAACAAGAAGCGCTCATGTCAACCCCCGATGTCAGCCCTCGCTTCAACATTAGGCTTTAAATGTAAAACATCTCCTCATGTGATTGTGCCCAACACTTAATGTGATATTGAGCACACCCCTGTATTCAATTCTTGTGGTCAATCTTCTTGACTGGTATACTTCATTCTTTCATAGTTTGCCAATCCAAAAGAGATGAAGACCCTTTGTCTACCAAAGTGATCAAATGAATCAAATCGCCAGAATCACCTATTAATTTTTTCTACCTCAATCCAACCCTTGGATTTATCCCTACCATGATTCAATTTAAAGCCAACCCAAATGATATTTATTCTCACTCATCTCATCGCCTAATGTCAAACTAATCGGATCAACCATTGTATTCAAACATCCCTCTTGGTATTAAATATTCGGTTTCTCAAACGAGTCTAATGACCATGCAACCTATCTCTCATCTTGGATGTTCTAAATACACCCCCGCCACTTTATAAATTAGACTACCCTTATTGACAATACTAGTTATTCAATCAAAAGAAATATGTAAAGAAAATATTAGTATCTCTCATCTGCTACCTAAAACTCAAAATAGAAGTCTTCTATTTCTCGCACGTCAACTTAGAATCGCAAGATGAAGGTCTAGTAAAACAATTGCAATGAAGACGAAGTATCAACAAGAACGACAAGGTCACCTACAAGAAATAATTCCCCAACTGTCTCGCCCTTGAAATTTGCAAGGTTCAGTAGCATTCATTGTTTCCAAATTTGTCGACTCATAATAAATCCCACGGATGATCAAGGTTCATCAAAGCAATTTCCGAAGTTCGGAGAACGAGAAGATCGACTCAAGAAGAAGTTTTCTTCTCTTAGAAATGCTTTTCCTTAGACCGCCAAATCTTGGGTCTAGATTTTTGTAAGGGGTAGATCTCAGAATATCCTGAAAATTTCAATAAAGTGAAATTGGATAATTTAAGTTTGAAAATATTTATTTCTGAGTTTCTTGGCATTATTGGTTTTATTTGGATTTCCTTTGGAGTTTTGCATTGCATGAAAAATCAAATAAGTAGAATTAATGAATGGATAATGGTAAAAAGGCAAAAATGTAAAAAGTAAGAATTTAGAAAAATTACCATGAGAACTCTAATCATTCAATTAAACCATTTCAGCCAGTAATTCAAATTTTATGCACAAAGAAATGAAGAGATAAAATGAAAAGACAACTTTTAAATCAAAACAATGCATTGTCGAATCTATAAAATATTTATGTAACATATCCGAGTCAGAAAATTATTATGAACACCTCAATGCAATATCTATCCTTGGTAAAGATATTATAAATTTATAATGTCATTTAATACCTTTCCAAAATTTAAAAATAGAAACCCCGAAAATCTAGAGATTTCAAAGGTCGATTTTATAAGATAATGGAACCGTATCTTGACTCGAAAATTTTATAGAAGCATCCCGAGATCAAATCCAATTGAAAAACAAAATATTAAAATAATAGACTTCAATTGATCTCAATCGAAAATCAATATCCAAATGAAACTCAATCGCAGCCACCGACGTAGGGCCAATTCGGCCATTCCGTTCACATGGCGCATTGGAGAAGTTGCACCATCGACAATGGACCCCAGAGCTCACTCCCAAACGCGCCGCTCGGTCTCCGTTCGCACCATCGAGGAAGACTCAAGCATGCAAGATCTGACCCACTACCGAAGCTATACACAAGATCTCGAGACTCCGAGGACAACAGACTACTTCCTCCCTCCACTCCTTCTCCTCCTCCTCAACCAGAGCAAGAACCCCACTGCTTATGCCATGACCGAGCCCTCAAGCCCAAGATTTCATGCCAATCTTGTGATTCAACCAATTATTCCCAAATCCTTGGAGCCAGAGCATCACCACACAACGCCGAGCAAAAGCCCCATAAAATATTGGAGCACCTTCATGCGAATTGAGCCGCCGCGCCTTCTTCTTCTCCACCAAAGGCCAGGCGTGGAGCTCCTCCGCCTTCTCCTTCAGTGAACCTCAAAACGGAACCCCTAGCATCCCTCATGCTTAATTAGCCACCGATTTCACCTCTAATGGCCTTGTCTTCTTCTCCCCGAGTGCCATTGACGCTGCGCCCAACCTCGGCAAGGCCTCCTGAAGTCCTCCGCCTGAATCGACTTCACCCCGGACTCCCTTGCCGTGTTGAAGCTTCCCATGCCGTCGCATTCACGGAGACCCGGGCGCCCTCGCCATGAGCCCTAGCCATCCTCTGTTTGCTGTCATTGCAAAGGGAGCCATCGAGCCGAAGAAGAAGCCCACAAAAGGCGCCTCGCTTGGATAAAACGATTTTGAGATTTCGTCAAGTACATTCAGTTAGTAGTAACTTGTACATCTTTAGTCACAAACCAAAGGAACCAAATTTGTATAATCATCTAAAATTAGAAAGAATATAAATATGTAAAAATATTTAATTTTTGGTCTGCATAATGAGTATTTATATTAAACCTTGATTTCAAATGTTAGTATGGTTGCTAATGAGAATTTGTGTATAATAAGTAATGAAATGGTAAAATAAATATTAATGGGATTTTAGGATCGGGAGGTATTCAAATATACAAATACATTTAATTTTGAACTAAGTTTAATTCATTTGTTTAGCAAACATTAGTAAAACCTAATATGGCCATCAGTAGAAATGAACGTATGATACTTCATCAAATTTATATAAGAAATGATTATGTGCTTCGGGATTGTAATGAACCTACTCATGCAAAAAGTATTTAATCTTGGAACCAAGTTTAACACAATTGCTTCATAAATCATTAATTAACCATGTTATGGCCGTTCACAAAATAATAGCATGATAGCTCACAAGATGATATGGTAAATTGCATCAAGCTCCTAAAAACAGTGAGGACATATGTATGTGAAAATAATTGGAATACAGTTTAACTTGAATTCTTTTATCATAAAGAAATGTCAAATGTAATAATAATCAAATAGGAAACCTATTGCGCTTTAAGTCAAAACAATACAAAATCAACTTTAAAACATTTCTAGGATGATACTCTGCTAATACCTGAAAAATGAATTAAAGATCATATATAATGTAGTTGCAAACGTAAAATGAAGTTAGCCGATTTAGCGTATTCATCGTGATCATTTAGACTACTTCAGCAGTAGATAAAATAACTCGTCTAAATACTAAAATCAATAAAACTAGTTTAAAAATGCTGTACAAAGTTTATACTATCATATTCTATAAAAAGAGTTTTATTTGGTTAAGGTTTGCATATTGATCTAGTCAGCCTAACACCCTTAAGTGTTAATCTTTTACTTCGCGTTCTTGCCGATTTTGTAAATGTTCACTTTACAATGCTATTTAAACTTTTTCAAATGATGATTATAAAGTCTCATCTAAAGTGTAAAACTTATGAAATTTGATTAGTGGTGTTGTCCAAAGTTTATACTACCCAAATATGAAAAGATAATCTCATTTCATTATGTATTGCCTATTAATTTTGATAGTTTAACGACCCTAAGTGCTCATGTGCTTGAAAGCCACAATGCAATTGAGCATAGGTCTGCTGCATGTCTTCAGTGTGCTCTTTTGCTCACATATACCTAATCGACGATATGAGTCATAGGAGTCACCAATAGTAACCAAAAGTTTAAATCAACGTCGCTTTGAAACTGAATCCTAAGCAAAAGAATGAACAAACTGTAGTTGCAAATGAAGAAAACTATACTTAAGTCATTTTTATCACCGTAACCTTCTCAAAAATAATGTAAGATAAGCCAAGAGCCTACAATTGAAGATCTAGTTTGTGCAAAGCTAATTCCGGTGAAATCAAGTTGAAGTAAAAGAACTAATCACTCATGCACTTATATGATCACTTGAGACTTTTCATTTACTCGTAGAGCAACTCATCCGACTCAAATTTGTAAAGAAAAACCTAGAATTGACCCCTAAATATGCTTTGCAATAATCCAAGGAAATAATCTTGCTTTGTCTAGCTTTGGCTCTAAATCCTACTCAAGCCAAATACTTAAGCAATGTGGTTCCGAATGCATGTTGAGAGCAAGAAGATCAATTCTCTCTCAGTAACTAGTGAACAATTGTATTAAGTCGCACAATTCTAGCATCTTGAAGTCGAAAAGGGTAATTAAGGGACTCATAAGAAAGCAACCCCGAATCTTGTGCAAAGGTTTTATTCGCTTATTGGTTTTCTTCCATTCTTTCTTTGCCGCTTTATAATTGCTATTTGGTTCTTTCAATTCGACGTGTAGACGCGGTCACCCTCGAGGAGGAGGCAGTCGCCGACCCAGGATTTGATATTTGCGGCGAAGAGCAAGGCAAGCAAATCCTTTGACCATATTGAGCCCAGTATTTTATATTCCTTTTGTGCATCAAATTGTTTTATGCATGCGATTACTTTATGTAAATTGCTATTTTGTGGGTTGGTAGTTATACCTGTTGTTTCGTGATCCTCCGTTGATGATTATGAACATGTGAACCTTGATAACCATAGATTAAGGTTAGACATTTCTTAATGTCATTTTGGGTATATGCGAACATATTTAACCTGCTTAGCCATGCTTTAGTATTTAAAGAACAGATGATCATGATTAAAGTTTGTTTCTGAAATGTTCTTTTGGAACCTGAATGGTCCTATTTGAGAAAAATGGTTGCGGGTACTTTGATTAAAAACCCAAAATGAAACTATGCTTTGATGCGGGCGATTATTGGCAATAGCCGGATGTGCGTCAGGAATTGCACGTAGTGTAGGGTGGAGTATCGCCCGTGTTGGATTAAGGACCGAGCAATGGGACGCTATTGATCCGAGATTTCCGTGCAAACCACAAGGGTGAGGATGGGTTAGCCATAGCTTGTTATGTATTTAGACATGGCTTTGTTCATTGGTAGGCGGAGCTCGCACGTGTTTTCCTGTCAGTCTACCCGACGGGTATTCGTCAGTCTACTTGCTAATGCAACGATTATGCCCTGCCGTGTTTAGAAACGTTGTGTTGGGTGTGTGAATGTGGATCCACGGCTTGGGTGTGTGTTTCTAGTTCTCTGGCGGGGTTAACGTCCCGGGCTGGTCAAAGCTATGTCTAGGTAATGTAATGACTATGTATGGTCTTCTTGACGTCACACCTAAGGAAGTGTGTCGGGCAAAAGTTGATCATTCCTTGCGGGTAAAGTTGCACACCTCTGCAGAGTTTAAATCTAATTAATTAGCCGCGCTCGCGGTCATGAGCACTTGGTGATTTCATTCCAATGCTAGATGTTTTATTATTTTCAAATGGGTTTGGTTCTATTTGTTTTGCAACTATGTTTTATGTCGAAGGGCCGACAGTTGTGGATTTCAGGAATGTGAATGATTCGTTGCTCACGTCATGGAGGACTGTGAGTATTACTTACTGCTGTATCTATTTCTTATCAATTAAACATGCTCTTTTAAATTTCGTTTGCAAATAACTTGATTTACAAATTCAAATTCGCTTTATGCAAATGAACTGTAGTAGCTTCCTTTGAAAAGGCCTGCATGTATTGTAGGATTTGCTCAAGTCTTGCTGAGTATGTAAAATACTCACCCTTGCTTAATTATATTGTAGGTAATTGAGTTAGCGTTGCTTCGAGCCTCTCTTCGTCGCAGGTTGCGGGTTCTTCTTGAAGCGATTTATTTTCTGTCTGAAGTTTATGCCTGGTCAGTTGCCTGCGGGAATGGATGGGCAAACTACGAGACATTGCTTCTTTTGCTGCTTTAATCTCTGAGTTGTAATATTTATTTGTTAATCGTTTCCGCTTAATTATTGTATTGTATGGTTATGATTTACAATTATTGTAAACATGTGAGTGCTAGCTACTGATCCAGGGAATAGCACAGTAATCACATGGAGGTTCCTGTTCATCCGAACGGGGTCTTACAATATCGCCCCCTAATCTTGTTGCATGCTTCTGACATTCACCATCCCGAGTCTCTCCCGCATCTCCAGAAACTTGACACGCCCCAAAGGCTTTGTCAGGATGTCAGCTAACTGATCTTCAGACCTCACATACTCTTCATCAATACTTCCAGATTCCACACATTCCCTGATGAAATGGTAGCGAGTATCAATGTGTTTACTTCTATCATTCATCACTGGATTTTTGCACAAGAACAATGCTGACTTGTTATCTATCTTCAACAACGGCTTCACAGTCTTCGTCAGCAACATTTCTCCCAGCAAACGACCCAACCAAATTCCTTGGCATGCAGCGGTAGTTGCAGCTATAAACTCAGCTTCACAAGAAAACAATGCTACAACTTTTTGCTTCACTGATTGCCAACTAATCAGACTTTGTCCCAGTCTGTACAGAACGCCTGAAGTACTCTTGCGATCATTTATGTCTCCGGCCATATCGCTATCACTGTACCCAATCAAGGATGATTCTCAGTTTTCCGCTTGTACAGACATCCCAAATCAGTGCTTCCTGCTATGTATCGAAGCACATGCTTCACAGCTCCAAGGTGTTCTGTCGTGGGTGTCTCCATGAACCGGCTTATGTATCCAACTGAATAAGCCAGATCAGGCCTCGTGTTTACTAAGTATCTCAGACTCCCAACCACACTGCGATAGAAGGTTGCATCCACTGAAGGCTCCTTGCTATCCTTGCTCAGTTTAAGCCTGCCATCCATTGGAGTGTGACACGGATTACAGTCTCCCATGCCGCACTTCTCCAGAATCTTCTTTGCATATGCTTCTTGGCAAATTGTTATTCCATCTTCCATCTGCTTTACTTCCATTCCCAGGTAATAGCTTAACAATCCAAGATCTGTCATGCTGAAAAGAGTTTTCATCTCTTGCTTAAACTTTGTGATTTCTGTCTGGTTACTCCCAATGATGATAAGATCATCCACATATACACCCACTAACAGACCTGAGCCTTGCTGCCCTCTCATGTACATTGCTGGTTCAGTCTGCCCTCTTGTGAACCCAAGCGACATGAGTGTACTGTCTAACTTGGCATACCAAGCTCGTGGGGCTTGCAAGCCCATACAAAGCCTTCTTCGCCTCAACACTTTCTCGGTGTTCTCAGATCTTCAAAACCAAGGCAAGTACACACATACACTTCCTCTTGCAGATCTCCATTCAAGAAAGCCGACTTCACGTCCATGTGATGCACTTGCCACCCCTCATGCGCTGCCAAGGCAATCAGAACTCTCACTGTCTCTAAGCGAGCCACTGGTGCAAAGACCTCCTCAAAGTCCACACCTTGACGCTGCACATATCCTTTGGCAACAAGCCTAGCTTTATGCTTCAGTATCACTCCTGATGAGTCTCTCTTGATCTTAAACACCCATTTCAGACCTATGGGTTTGAGACTTGCTGGCTTGTCTGCTAACTCCCAGGTTCCGTTTTCTTCAATGGAGTTGATCTCTGCTAACATGGCTTCCCTCCAACACTTCTCTTGCACAGCTTCACCGAAACTGCCTGGCTCCAGTGCACCCAACAAACAAAGTCCACTGTACTGGAAATTGGTTACTGGACTACTATCATCAAGGCAGTCTTGTATCATTCTGTACCGCCTTGGGTCTTCACCACTGTGGCTAGATTCATCTTCCGGTGATGATACAAACTGAGGTGCAGAAGGTGCCACCGCTGCGCTAGGGCCTGGTTGAGTGGCTGGGGACCAAGCATCTTCAGATGCTTCGCTGAAAGGTGCCGGCTCCAGTCCTTCTTCTGCTCCATTAAAGCTTCCGGGTTGAGATACATGCACAGGTGCTGTATATCCAACCGTGAACACATCACTTGGATCTTCATCAGTCACTGCTTTCTGGTCTGATGGTTGTTTCCAATCCCAAACCTTGTCTTCTTCAAAGACTACATCTCGGGACACATGCACCCGGCCACCAACTGGATCAAACAAGCGATAAGCCTTTGTGTTTGGCTCATAACCCAGGAACACCATCTTAGTGCTGCGATCATCCAATTTCTTGAGATTTGGGCGCACATTCTTGACATGAGCAATGCACCCAAACGTCCTGAAATAACTCAAACTTGGTTTCCTACCATGCCAAGCCTCAAAAGGAGTTTTACCTTCAACACTTTTGGTGGGAGTCCTATTCAGGATGTACACTGCAGTAGTGACTGCTTCACCCCAAAATCTTCCAGGCATTCCCTTGGACTTCATCATACTCCGAGCCATGCCAATCACAGTTTGATTTCGGCGTTCCACCACTCCGTTCTGTTGTGGCGAATACGGAGCCGTGAGGTGCCTTACAATGCCTTTGTTCGCGCAATATTGCCCGAACTCGACAGATGTAAATTCACCTCCCCGATCAGTATGGAGGGCCTTCAGTTTCCTGCCTGTCTCCAGTTCAACAGAAGCTTGGAACTGCTTAATGGCTGCTGGAGCTTCATCCTTGGAAACCAATAATTTCAACCACATGAAACGACTGAGATCATCTACCAGGAGCAAGAAATACCTCTTCTTTCCAGGAGTTTGAGGAGTTATCGGGCCACACAGATCGCCATGCACGAGGTCAATGTGATCCTTTGCTCGGTACTGTGCTTCACCTGGGAACGGAGCTCTTCGCTGCTTGCCAATAATGCACCCATCACACACCTGATCTGGGTGATTCAAGACTGGCAGACCACGCACCATGCCCTCTCGGGCCATTCTCTTCATTGAACCGAAGTTCAGGTGGCCCAGCCGAGCATGCCAACGCCATGCGTTCTCCATGCTCTTTACTGCCAAACATACTGGTGCAGCAATATTCAACTTAAGCAAGTAAAGGCGGTTGTTGGCTCTTTTTACCTTGGCTAGCAGACGACGATCTTCATCTCGAATGCACATTATGCCAGCTTCGACGGTGACTTTGTAGCCTGATTCATCCAGCTGCCCAACACTGATTATGTTGGCTCGAAGTTGAGGGATGTAGTATACATTCGTGAGCTTACAGTGTTCTCCATTAAGGCAAGAAAACAACACTGTTCCGCGCCCCCGAATTTCTACCACAGAGCCATCTCCAAATTTCACACTTCCATGTATTCTGGAATCAATATCCACAAAGTTTTCTCTGCAACCAGTCATATGATTCGTCGCCCCGGTATCCAAATACCATGAGCCATTAAACTGATCTACATTCTCACCTAAATGGACTTCAGCCTTTACCTTCTCAAGCGCAATTTCTTGACCCACTGATTTTTCAGCTTCAGTCAGGGCACACACCTGGGTGATTAGCAAGGTCGGCTCCTCTTCTTGCGCTTGAGTCACATGAGCTTGCTCCTTCCGCTCCCTCTTGGGTTTTCGGCAGTGCTTTGCAAAATGACCGTAAATGCCACAATTGTAGCATTTGATCCTGGACTTATCCAGGCCACCCATCAAAGTCTTGCCATCCTTGTTTGGCGAGGCTGCCTTCACTCCCGTCGGCTTCTGCTTCCAGGTGCTCCCGCCTTTGGTCGACGACGACGACGAGCCCTCCTGGCTCTGGCGCTTCATGCGGGCCTTCCACTCCTCCTCAGTGAGAAGCAACTGACCTCCATGCTCACCGGACTCGCCCAGGCCATACCGCTCCTCGACTGAGCGCAGGCGTCCAGTGAGCTCCTCCACCGTGAGTGTGGATAGATCAACGGTGGACTCGATGGCGATTGCGACTTGCATCAGTCTAGGTGTCACCACCCGCAAGAACTTCTTCACGACCTTGTCCTCTTGAACTGGATCGCCAAGAGCCGCGAGACTGCTAACAAGACCAGTAAGTCTTATTGCAAAGTCATCGACAGACTCAGCCTCCTTCATACGGATTAACTCAAAATCACGACGCAGCGTTTGCGCCTTTGCCTCGCGCGCTCGCTCCGCCCCCATCCGCATGGATTTCACCGCATTCCACGCTTCTTCCGCGGAATCCTTCGCTGCAAGCGTCACCACCAACTCCGGCGGATACCGCAGATGGCCGCGAAAAGCCATACGACGACGCGATACTGGCACCACCGGGCTCAATCGCCTCCCATAGACCTTGCACCGCAGTTCACCCTCATCGAACCGCCCACTCGGCGTGGTTCGTCCGCGTGAGTGTGGGGTATCGAATCTACACGCCACCTCCTTGACGCTCAACGACAAAGATCGCGCCTCCTCCATCACGAGCCCGCCGCCGTCGTTGTCCCCACACCGCGATGGTGACCGGCGTCGCTGTTGCGCGTATGAGTCCTCGAGGTCCTCGAGGTCCCTTCTCCACCATTCCGCGCAGCCATCGGCGTCGATTGCTCTCACCGCCTCGATACCAAATGTTAGAAACAGAGGCGATCATTGCCGCGATCAGAGCTAAACCGCAACACAGAGGAGCAAAGTTCTAATCAGACATCAAGTTCAGAGAACAAAAGCAATTTGATGTAATGATTTTTGGTGCCGCACAACAACCCGCATTTTACGCTCTTCTATTTATTCATATTGATAATGCGATTGTATAACGAAAACAATGGTGTGATCCGCTTATTTCAGATCCACCACGACCACTAACACACGACTAACAAACAGGTTAATCAATGTAAACGTGCGACTAAATAAATATGCAGGATCGAAACAACAAATGAAATGATCAAGGAACAAATAAGACTAAGTCTGAAACTAACCGAATCGATAACGCCGGGCGCTTATGCAACAGATTATGCTAACATAGCACTGGCGCTCAAGTCGCGAAAGCATGATCGCCTCAAGCACTCTATGCTCACTACCCGACGCTGGGCCCAACAAAATTTCAACCACGCCAAGTTCATGGAGGAGTACCACTCAAGCAAGGAGGCCGGCCTACGAGCCGAGATCGCTATCGTCGGAGCGCCCTCCGACGATTTACATCCACGTGGACGAGGAGGAGATGGAGTACGGCGATCTCGTCGCCACGCGCCAGTTCTTCACCACGCATCACGGCTCTTCGTCGACCTCATCCTCGGCTTCCAGACCGCACCGACAATTTCGCTTTTTTCCACGGCTCAAGTGCGACCAGCGCATAAGGTCGCCGAGATCGAGCCGCAGCTCATGTCTGAAGTCGCTCCACTCCAAGGCATCCGTCATCCACGGCCCCATCGGCCGCTACATCCGCATCTACACCTTGTCCGCGCGGTCGTGTCGCCGTCGTCTTCTGCTGGTTGACAAGGGCGATATAAGCCGCCGACATCGCCAGGTCCTACACGCTTCGATCGGCGCCATCTTCTTGGAGGTCTATGCCATCCTGCCGATGATCATCTCTCCATGGAGCTACGCTGCGCCGCGAATGCGAGACAAAGTCGCTTGACGTGGCGTGGGGAGTCTTCAAGGCCGTCAAGTGCTTCGGGCGAAGGTGAGGCCACGGTGGTCGAACAAGATGGCGCGAAGATAACTGATCGCCATCGATCGAGGACAAATCCACACGGCCAAAGAGCGCTCGAGAGGCCGGAGTGGGGGTATACAACATCCGTGTCAAGACTATGTGGGATCGCTTCGTACACCAAGCATGTCGACGTGTCGGTGGAGCTCAAGGAGCCGATATTCCGCAGATCAAGGACAAGGCGAAACAAGACCAAAGATCACGAAGCTTCCGGCGTTCGGGATCACCGCGGCAATGGATCCTCCAACGCATGGGGTGCTACAACAACAAGGATCTTGGGTGGAGCGTGGAGGTCGAAGTTCGACGAGAGCATCCTCCTCGCACATCGCCACCGACCTCTGCCTATAACGCCCACGAGGATGACCGCAAGAAGGACGATGGATGTCGCGCTTCTGCGGTGGCATTGGCAAATGTTTCACCGCTTGCGCAATGCCAAGTCTAAGTTCAAGGCATTCGCTCGTGCACCAACTCCGCAATGCTCCCGCAAGAATAATGACGCAGAAAAGGTCAACTCGACACGCACATGCTACGGAAACGGAAGGCGAGCAGGAGATCTCCAACTACATGGTGTTCTCCCGGTGATGCGGCCGCTCATGCCGACGGCGAGCATCGGGCAGATCCGTTCGGCGACACGTCGCGCGGAGACCAAGAACTTCTTCCGGCGGGACAACAAGATCAGGGCTGAGAAGGAGGGCTCGGAAGCGCTCATGGCCGTAAAGACGGACATCGACCCGCGGCAGGTGAAGGGGGACAGGAGCAGAACGGCAGTGGAGTAAATCGAGATGAACTCATCGGGATTCTGGGTCCCGTTGAAATACTCGATGTGGCCGGGATTGAACTTGCTCGGCCACTTAACGTCGCGGAGGGACGTCGAAAAAGCTCGGCATCCGAACGCCGGGCCGTCATGGCACCCCCTTTGGACATGGTGATCGTGGCGGCCGGGGCTCAGGCGGTCCTTCACGCACAAGGTGAGGCGAGAGAACACGCCATCATGCCGGCGTGACGATTGTGGATTCGAAGTGGAGCACAGGGAGCGCTCGCGGGTGGGCGAGGCATGCCCGCGAGCCCGCGAGGCCGTTCGGGAACCGCTCCGAACGTCCTCGTGGTGCCGGTGCTGCTTCCCCCGGTCCTCCCGAGCAGGACTCCGGGAGGCGCTGACCGGGGAGTGGCGCTGATGGCCCCGGGAAACACTCCGGGGCCCTTGAAGGCCAGGTGGTCCTGGGAGCCCTATGTCAGCCGCGAGCTTTTCCAGGTTTTCTGCCACGAGGGCCCCCATGGCCGCCAGGTCCGCCTGGTTGGAGAAGTTCTGGAGGCCGCGCACGACCGTCGCCATGGTGCGAAGGCGCTCGGCACTTTGAGGAGCGACGGGGGGCGACCTTGGAAGGCGGTTGCGCACATGCTCCGGGGAGCGGTACTCGCTGAGATCCTCACGGGCCGGTCCGACGCCGGCCCCCCCTCTGTACCGGTGGTGGACGATCGCCGTTCTCGCCGGGGACAACTCGGTCAACCTCACCAACAAGTCTTTGGTGAAGGGAGAGATCGCTGGAGATTGCCGCTCTCCTTGGTCGCCTTCCCTTCCCGCCATGTAGACACTGCGGGAGCACCAGGACCGCGTGGACGACGCCGAAGTGGTATCGTACGCTACGGTCCCTTGACTGAACTCGAGACGGTCGGGAGTGTCCCGATTGTCACGGAGGTCGCCAGGTTCTTCCTCGCGAACGAGGGTATCCGATCGCAGCGAGGAACGCTCGCGCGCGCGCCACCGGGAAAGACTCCGGCCTTGGTGTGGCCTTCGGGTCGGCCGACCACCCACGCCATCGCCGGGCGTAGTATTCGCCGCCGCCCTCCACGCCATCGAAGACGCAGAGGTCTTGATTGTCTTGTGAGTTCGGCATCCTCAGGGATTCCTCGCGATAGGACTTCAGTTGATCCCCACGGACGGCGCCAGCTATCGATGATTCGGGAACCGGTTCCCCGCCGAGCTTACTTGTTGAATGAGGGATCAACCTAGGGCCCCGTTTCCGCGAGGGGTATAGCGTCCGAGGTCCTACCGAGCTACGGAACAAAGTGGCCAAGATGATCACAAAGCACACAAGGGGTCGTTTTTTATCTGGTTCGGGCCTCTCGCAGGGGAGATAATAAATTTACGCCCAAAGGATTGCACTGATATGCGAAGGTGGCTACAAATGCTGCGTACAAGTAAGAGTGAAAGTCTAATGGAGCTAACCCTGCCAGAAGGAACCCGCAATCCTTCGCACGAGAGGGTATTTATAGGGGATTACAGGTGTCGAGGGTTGTTACCGACAATAATTAAAAGGGGGCTAGGCGTTGGATCCAAACTCGATGGTAGCACAAGACACGAGAATTATACAGGTTCGGGCTCTCTCGGTGGAGATAATACCCTAGTCCTGTGCTCTGGGATTATATGTGTGGCTAGTCGATCGCTGATGAGATCGTATGATGTTGTTGTTCTCCTCCCCGCCCCTCCCTTTATATAGCAGAGGAGGGCGGTTACAAAAATGAGTCCTACTCGGATACAAGGTGGAGATTATATCTCTTTCCTTATCCGTTATACATGATAGCGGCTAGGATTACAATTGTATCCTCCCTAAGCAGGGTTGGTTTCCATCTTCGGGGTTTCCTTGTTGCGCATGGCGGCCGCCTCCCGAGTAATACCCATCTTCATGTAGTCGGCTTGGCCCATCCCTCTTGGGTGGTCCTCTCGCCCGCCATGCAGATACCCGGTCCATATACTCCACAACAAAGCATAAAGCATTTATTACAGGGCGCCCACTTGTTTTTGGACGTCGCGTGATCGTTGCCGCCACCACCGGCCGCACACGCGTGACATGGGTACAGCGAGCATGTATTGCGGGCGCGCAGACCACGGGCGGCCCCGCAGTTAATGCCGGATCTGCCTCGTAGACCGTGCCCGCCTTTTGGGTGAACTTCGAGGTGTCTTCAACGGACTGAGTGGCAAGGTCGTTAACACCCATGTAAGCATGCTCGGGGAGGGGAGCTTAACCTCAAAGTCGGAAGGTCGGGGGACCCTACGCAGGGACGGCGCCCGGGCTTGGGCATGGTCGATCTTGGCGGGTTCGATGGTCGTTCTGGTGATAACCAATCCTCGACGCCTAGCCCCGAGGCTAAAGGGGAATTATTTCTCAAGGCATCCGCCTTAAGTCTCCAAATTCTTGGAGTGGGATTGAGCCTGCGGCGAAGGACTACTGCGAAGATCCGAAAACGCCGCCGGGGCGAGGATCTTTGCGGCGAAGGACTACCGCAGCATCCGAGCAACGCCTGCTAGGGGACGAGCGTACTGGCCCGAGGATCGACCTTGACAATACCTTGAAAACAAAGGGGGAAATCGCGATGGTTCCTTCTCAGCGAAGCCTTGTTGGTACAACTCTGACAGCTTTTGGGGAATTGCGCCACTGTGGGGCGGTTTCGGGAACCGAGTCGCCACGCGTTGGCCATCGGGACAAGAGACGGTTTTCCCGCCCGGTCGACTTCTCCGCCTATAAATATCAGGCGGGAACAGTTCCTGGAAACCTTTTCTTCCCCCCACGACTCACAATTAAACTTGAGAAAGCGTTTCATCCTTCGAAGTTCCTTCCGCCGCTCCGCCGACCTTTCCCCCAATTCCTTCCATGGCGAGGTTCGGCGTAAGCAAGGCCACAGCAGAGAGGTTCCGGATGCTTCAAGACTTCGGGTACCTCGGCCTCAGTACCTGGCGGCTTCCGGCCGGCGAGGCGGCGCCGGTGCCACGCGTCGACGAGATAGTTGCGTGCGAGCTGTATATCACCAACGGGCTCCGGATGCCCGAGAGCGAATTCCTGGAGACCGTGCTCCTAAACTGTGAGTGCGAACTCATCCATCTGAACCCCAACTCCATCCTTGTCTTGACAATCTTCGCCCATCTCTGCGAGGGTTTCGTGGGCGTCCTTCCTACGCCGAGCCTTTTCTTTCATTTATATTCCTTGTTCCGCATCGGGCACCTCCTCGCTCGGTTCCCCTTATTTCCGCCCGAGCAACCGCCAGACGAGTACCCCCTTCTCCTCAAGGATTCCGTGGCGGATGGGCAGCAATCGTTCTACTCATGAAGGCGGAGGGGAGCACCTTGTGCTACACCGAGACGGCAAGACGCTACTTGAGATGTCATACCGCCTGCCGCCGCCGAGGAGGAGCGGACGCTAATGCTGATCAACGAGCTCACGCAGATGGGGCTCACCGGCCGGGACATCGCCCGTGACTTCCTTCGGAACAGGGTGTCCCCTCTGAGGAGGAGGGAGCGCCCGTTCTACGAGATCACCGGATGGGACGACATAACCCGGGAGGGCACCTCCTGTAAGTCCCACGACCTTGAAGAGATCTTATTTTGCTTCTGTTGCTCTGGGTCCGTGCTGACTTCGTTTGCTGGCTTGAAACAGCCCCGGACTTCGACTGGACGGAGAGGAGGGTGGCCGAGCTGTTCGGTACCCTCAAGGGTAAGGAGCTCGAGTGCAAGCGGTAGGTCCCGAGCAACGTGCTTGAGTGGGGCGAAGTGGTAAGTTGCTTCATAGTTCGTGCCCGGGGGAGAGCATCCCGAGCTCTTCTGATGTTTTCTTCGTGCATTGCCGCAGGAGAAGCTCGCCTTGGACCTGGCGGTGGTCGAGCTCGCGCCCTTGACGGGTGGCAAGGGAGTACTTATCCCAGCCTCCCGAGCCAAGGGCTTAAGGAGCAAGAGGGGCGCCCCGCCACCGACGACCACCCGGTCGATGAAAAGGCAGGCGACCGTGTCCAAGGTCCTGCCGGCGCCCCACAAGGAGTACGCCGACCAGAGGGAGGAGGTAAGCCGTTTGAGGCTCTGGCTGAAGAACTATAGTTTGAGGGCCCAAGTGGAGCAGATCGAGGCGGAGGGAAGACTGATCGAAGGGATGGTGCAGGCCGAGCGGGAGGCACTGAAGAGGGAGCTCGCCAAAATAAAGGCCGAGGTCGAGCAAGCCAAGAAAGACCGGGCCCTCGCGATCGCCGACCTGGAAGCGCATCATCCCACGGCCAAGCGCGGAAGCTCGGAAGGGGCGCTGGTCGAGATTGACATGGAGAAGGCCGACCCTTGCCTGGCTAGGATTACCCAGGCCGCGAAAAAGAGGGCCGAGATGGTGGTTGCGGCCGCCGCAGACCCAGCCGTTGGTGGCGACGAAGGCCTGGCCGAAGGTGAGTCTTGAAATTTGCCCTTCTTCGTTTCCCTTGCTCTTTGCTTTGCGCGCCCGAGCTAACCCCACTCTCCCGACTTGGGCGAAAATAGCTCGTAGGGCCTTCCCGGACTGTCGCAGGATAGCTTACGAGCTTATTGATTGTGCCTTAGCGGGGGTGCTCGCCGACGCCGCCGACATCGTGATGGCCGAGGGCGTGGGAGTGGTGGAGAAATTCGTCGCCGACGACCGGGTCAAGATGGACTCCCCTGCCCCAGAGGGAACGCTCCCCCTGGGCGGGCTTCCCGACCACCCCCGCGCGGAGAGCACGGAAGGAGGGGAGAAGGCCGACCTCACGACCCCGAGTGAAAAGGCTGCTCAAGAAGGCTCGGTGCCTCCGGGCAAAATACCTGCCCGAGATGAGGGCGTGAAGTCCTCGGGCGAACCGCATGCCCGGGATGAGACACTGCCCGCCCCGAGCGAATCGCATGCTCGGGTGGATAGTGAGAACACTCTAAGCGAGAGCGCTGCTAACGAGTGGGGCTTGGTGCCCCGGGGCGAACCTCATGCCCTGCGGGATGGCTTGTCATCGTCGATCAACCCGCCTTTGTTTAAAAGTTCTGGGGAAATCTCTAGCCCCTTGCCGGTCTTGGAGGATCCTCGGGAGCGCGAAGTTTCCAAACGCTTCCGGGACAATCTTCGCGTCGGCTTTACTCAGGTGAGTGTGCTTCTTCCTGCGACCGCCATGATTCTCGCTTTTTGGACCTCGGACCGGTGGATCAAGTCCTTCGCATCAGCCTCCTTGAGAAGACCCTGGGCGAATTTGACGCCACGATGGTCGTCTCCGAGGAAACGGCCAAGCTACTTACCGCGCATGAGGCCAAGATAACCAGACTCGAGCAGCGCCTGAGCAACCTCAAGGATCAAGACACCCTGCTGGTGCACCGATGCCGCCAGGCGGAGAAAGACGCCACCGAGCTTAAGGAGAAAAACCTCTGGCTCGAGCAGGAAAGACAGCGCTCTCGCCAGGCTGAGGAAGGTGCCGCCGCCGACAAGAAAAGACTCTTACGCTCGGGCGGGAGTTTGAGCGGGAGAAGCAGCAGTCCCTCGATGCAGTGAAGGCCGCCGCTGAAGCCGGGGAAAAAGCCCTTAAGCTCGAGCAAGAGCTCGAGGTAAAGAGGCAGCACTACAGTGCCCTTGAGTCGAAGGTGGCGGAGCTGGAACGGGCAGCGCGAGTGGCAGCCGACCTTGCCGAACAAAGCAACGAAGAGGTTGAACAGCTCCGCGAGGAAGTCTGCGAAGGTCGCGAAACCCGTCGAAAGTTGATTGATAAAGAGGCCAAGATTGACGAATTGAGGCGGAAGTTATCCGCAGCCCTCAAGGGAGCGACGCCCGGAGCGTAGGAGATTTATTCCTTTTTCTTTTTCTTTGATGATTTTTGGATGATTTTTGATGTCGCCGATGGGGCATGTAACTATCTTTTGCTTAAGGGTTGCTTCCGGTGCAGTGCTTCTTTTGCCCTTGTTTGGCCTTTTCCTGTAAAAAACCACGAGACAAACAGCAAGAAGTAGGTCGGTCGTAGATTAGAACGACACGTGGGCGACACTAGCCCAGAATGCGCAACACGATGATAACACGTCTTTAAGAAAGAAGCAACGTTACGCTAGTAAGATAGGACGAGGCGCTTGGTCGAGATTTTTTGAAATGATGCCAGGGCGGCAACTCGCTCCCCCCTTAGCCCCCGCTGCGAATGAGGGTCATGCGCCTATGATGCGAGCATAGGCTCGTTCGCAGGAGAGTTGGGAAAGATTCCCCCCGACCAAGGTACCGGCCTCTCCGAGGAGCGAAAGTGGTTTTGGTCGGGGGGAAGAAGGAGCAAGGCCGAGGCTTCCTTGACGCTTAGGACGCACACCCCTTGCCTGTGTTGCGAGTACGGTCGTAAGCGAGGAAAGACACACGTTGTTCGACGAGGTCTTGACGACATCGAACCTACGCTGAAGTAAACCTCGACCGACTAAGGGGTTGTTCAGATCGACTTGTATCATCAAGCAATAAGAGCTATCATGACCAAGGTTGGCTTATTGAGACCGGCCCCGGTGGTGAGTTTTATCAAGGGGTGTTGGTCGTGGCACCTTGTCTTGAGCTGCCTATGCCCGAAACTTTAGGGTAGAAAAATTTTCGGTGATTTAATCGCGCTCGACGACTTGTTTCGCTACCAAGATCATGAAAGAAATGAAAAGTACGCCCTTGCGCGAGACTGAGCCGGCTTACCAAAAGGCAGTGACCTTATATATGTATTCACAGCATCTTGGGGGAAACAGACATTTACGTGAGTGTAGCGAAAGTGCCACTTTCTTTAAAAAGAAAGAAAGAAAACAGATGTATATACAAAGCGCAAAATAGAGCATAAGTTTAGACAAAGAACTTGCGCAGCTGGTCGATGTTCCACGAGCTCGCGAGCACGCGACCGTCTTCCCTAGCAAGGCGGGCAGCCCTCGGGTGTGCTATCGAGACGACCGTGAACGGGCCTTCCCACTTGGGGGAGAGCTTGTTGGCCTTCGACAAATCCTGGATTCGACGAAGGACGAGGTCGCCGACCTGCAGGTAGGGGTGCAATCGGATCAGATTTTTGCCGACCGACCGACCGACCGGACAGGTTCGGATCGGATTCGGATTTTTTTTGGATAATTTTTGGATTCGGATTCGGATTCGGATATTTTAGTTCGGATTCGGATTCGGGAGAGCACTATCCATCGGATCGATATATTCCGAGAAAATTTTCGGATATATCCGAATTAATTTCTCCGGATATCCGAAAATATTTGCCGACCCTGACCTCCGACGCGCAAAGACAAAGAGCCAAACTTATAACCGTAAACCCTAGTCGGCTAGCTCCTCTCTTCCTCTCTCGACTCCGATCCTCCTCCTCCGTCCTCCGTCCCCGACTCCATCGCCTCCATCCCCCCGCCTCCATCGCCGCGCCGCCCCCCAAACTCCATCGCATCCGCCTCCCAAACCGTCCATCCTCCCGCTCCCATCTCCATCGCCCGCCGCCGTCCCCGCCCCGATTCCATCGCCGCCCTCGACTCCATCGCCGCCTCCGCCCTCCCATGACCGTCCCGACTCCATCGCTGTCACGGTTCGCCCTTCACTTGCTTCACGATCCGAGTCCTCAGGTTTCGGTGACTCGGTCCCCTTGTGCTCGGTGACTCGGTCCTTCCCGATCTGAGTTTCGCTCGCTTGGTCCATCCGTCGACACCGCCCGCCACCGCCTCCGCCTCGCCTCGGCGACCGTCAGGTGGTGCCCCTCCTCCACCGATCCTCGCAGGATGATATTGATAGAATGAAAAGAGTGTGGAGGTGCAAGATTCTCTAGATGTGAAAACTTTCTGTGTCGACTATTTCAGATGTCATTCAATCTGCAGACGTGCTCAAAAAGAGGCAATGGAAAGAAATGTATTTGTCTTGGGGTGATTTCGTGTCGACTATTTCGCCTCAGTAGTAAGCAAGGGATCATGATATGCCGACGCTACATTGTTCATGCTGTGATTTTTCTTCAGTGATCTTTAGTTGGAGAATGCTTGATTTACCCTTTTTCCCGTGCAAATACTAGAAATTCTCCGCACTCGCACAAGTGCACATAGCAAGCTATTTGAAGTTCATGTCCGGCTTTGTAAAATCAACTATTACCATTACCTAGGATGAGAGATAGTGTGAAGATTTTGGTGACCTAATCTTGTCACTGATTTATTTTTCCGATTGGTAACTTAGTGATTTAGTCTACACTCAACATCTTATCTTTTTGAGAGGGAGATGTTGTCTACATTCTATAAGTATATAACCATTCACACAAACATGTAATCCTTTTATGCATTAACCTTTGATGGAACATTTACAGCAAGACTAACCGCTTAGTTTGTTAGTTGTGATGGTAATTCGTAAAAATCATTAATAACTCCAAGCTTTGGGTTTCAGTTGGATGCAACCCAATGACAAATAAACTTGTCTTATGTTCCACATCATTAAAAAGAATAGCTGGACATATGAAACTACATGGTGGAAGGCTAAATTGCATATTGGAAGGCTAAATATACAACAATAAACCCCATGGTATATTGGCATGTTTGTTATGACACTTTTTAATTGCTATACTATCCATTTTAACTTTATTGTTACCTTTTGTTTTGTAGGATGAGACTATGGTGGGCGTGATAATGATTGATTGCTTGAGATGTTGCCACTTAATTTAGTACTCCTTAGTCTCCTTATGATATAATATAAATATTATTGACTTGTTGTATTGTCTCTTTATAAAACATGGAGTTATATTGTCTCTTTATGAAACATGGAGTTGTGGACCTCATGGTCATTTTATCGACTTATTGTAATATTATTTACGATCATTCAATGTTTCAAACTTATCATCTACCGCCTAATCGGTGTTATATGTGTACTTTATGCGATTCTGCTTTTGCGCGTTATCCGATAAAAATTATTCGATACCAGATCGATTCCGCTCCGATTCGATTGAATCCGCCATCGATATTATCCGCGCCATATCCGTATCCGGTACTATCCGAATCCGATTCCGAATCCGACAAAAAATATGGTTTAGGATATGGAAAGAGCGATATCCGACCGAATCCGATCCGATTGCACCCCTACCTGCAGGGCACGTGGCCGGATTGACTTGGCCGCGTGCCTGCGAAGAGCTTGCTGGTAGACGGCGGATCGGAGCAACGCCCTGACACGCGCCTCCTCAGCGAGATCAAGGTCGAGGCGACACTCGCGACCTTGGTGGATACTGTCGGCCAGGTGAACCCTTGGGGATCCTAGCACAATTTTGGCAGGTAGGACGGCCTCGGCACCGTAGACGAGCTGGAAAGGCGTCTCGCCCGTAGCGTGGCTCGCTATGGTGCGCACAGACCAGAGGACGGAAGGAAGCTCGTCCACCCATGACCCGCTGTGCCGGGAGAGGTCTTTGAAGACCCTTTTCTTTATTCCTTGAAGGATTTGGCCATTTGCACGCTCGGCTGCTCCGTTACTCTGTGGATGAGCTACAGAGGCGAAGCAGACCTTTGTTCCAATGTCCTCGCAGTAGGCTTGGAATAGTTCGCTGGTGAACTGAGTGCCATTGTCTGTGATAAGGCGATTGGGGATCCCGAAACGCGTCACCACATTGCTGCGGAAGAATCTCTTGGCTGCTTGAGCTGAGATGGTTGATACAGGCTCGGCCTCGATCCACTTAGAGAAAGTGTCGATGGCGACGAGCAAGTACTTACAACCCTTTCGACCGCGGGGGAAAGGCCCGAGAATGTCAGCCCCCCAGGTCGAGAATAGCCACGAGAGTGGGATGGTCTGCAGCGCGTACGCTGGCTGGTGGGCCTTCTTGGGCGTGAAATCGCCACGCCTGCCAGTCGCCACGACGCCGAAGTCCGCCTAGAGTCGCTCGGACAAGAGTATCCTAGGCGGAATGCTTTGCTTACGAGTGTCCGAAAGGACGAGTGAGCCCCGCACATGCCCTCATGGATATCTTTGAGAAGGAAATTGCCCTCTTCTCGGGATATACATTTGGAGAGGACTCCAAGTGCCCCTTTGCGGTATAAGGCGCCCTCGACCAGTTTGTAGGCAGAGGACCGCCTTGTAAGCCGAGAACGCTCGGCTGCTTCCTCGAGCAGTGTCCCGTGGGCAAGATATTGGACGAATGGCGTCATCCAATCTGCACCTTGCTCGAGGAAGGAGATGTGACCGCACATCTCTGGTGCCTCCTCTACAGAGGGAACGAAGGGCTTTCTCAAATGCTCGGCTGGCGCCCCGGGCAGGGCGGGCATCTGGAGGGTTGCCTCCTCTACAGAGGGAATGGAGGGCTTGTGCAGATGCTCAATAAGCACCCCCAGAGGGGCGGGCATCTGCGAGGAACCGACTTTGGAAAGATGGTCGGTCAGGGAATTGTCCTTCCTGGGGATGTAGAGTACTTCAAAATTTCTAAAGTACCGCTCCATCTTCCTCACTTCAACCAAGTAAAGCGCCATTGAGTGATCGAAACACTGATACTCCTTGTTGACTTGGTTGACGACCAGCTGCGAATAGCCCTTCACAGTTAGTCAGCCGGACTCGAGCGCCTTGGGCGCCAGAGTCTTAACCAAGAGGTTTTCATACTCCGCCGCGTTGTTTGTCGCGCAAGTGTAATGGATAACGATTGGGCCGATCCTTGAGGGGACACCAAGATAACGCCACCGAGCGCTCAAAGCTCGAGTCATCGGTACATGGTTCAATGTCCGCCCCGAGATTCTTGAGACTCGCATGGCAAGGGTTCGTCCATTCCGCTACGAAGTCTGCCAAGATCTGGGACTTAATTGTCGTGCGGGCAGAGAAGTGTATGTCGAACTCCGCGAGTTCCATGGCCCACTTCATTGTCCAGCCGCTAGTGTTTGGATTTCTTAGGATCTCCCTAAGTGGAAAGCTGGTCGGGATGACGACCTTGTGGGCTTGAAGTAGTGGCGTAACTTCTCGAAGCTACGAGCAATGAGTACAGAGTTTTGGACCTCGAACGCCTCCTTTGGTCCGTGCAACACTTGACGAGTATAACGGACGTTATGTCCCTCTCGCTCTATCACAAAGACCGCGCTTACGGCATGGGGTGTCGCCGCGAGTAAAGTAGAGGGCTCTCCAGACCTTGGTGTAGCCAAGATCGGGGCTGACAGTATTGCTTTAGCTCCTCAAAGGAGCGGTTAGCCTCTTCTCGAGCACGAAGCTCGTGGTTCACGAGCGCCTTGAAGAAAGGCAGGCCGCGCTTGCCTGACCGGGAAATGAAGCGACTCAGGGCCGCCATGCGTCCGGTCAGGGTCTGGACTTCCTTCACGGAGCCCGGAGGGCGCATCCTTTCGATGGCCTCGATTTTCTCCGGGTTAGCACCGATGCCCTGCGGCCCGATGAGATACCCGAGTACTTTGCCAGCTTTTTCCCCAAAAACGCATTTCTCGGGATTAAGCTTTATTCGATGTCCACGGAGATTACAAAAGGTCTCCTCAAGGTCGGATACATGACCTGAGGAGAGCTTACTCTTAACTACGATATCATCTACACATACCTCCAGGTTTCGGCCTATTTGATTCTGGAAAGTCTTTTGCATCAAGCGCTGGAAGGTCGCCCTGGCGTTCCGCAGACCGAAGGACATGGTCGTGTAGCAGAACGTGCCAAACGGGGTGATGAAGGAAGTCTTTTCCTCGTCCCCGGGGAATAAGCTAATCTGGTGGTAGCCCGAGTAGGCGTCCAAAAAGCTCATCACAGGACTCGCCGTTCGGCCGACCGGTTGGTCAATGCGTGGCGGCGAAGTTATCCTTGGCAAAGCGGCGTTTAAGCGGTGTGGTTGACACACATGCGCCACTTGCCACCCTTCTTCTTGACAATGACCGGGTTTGCTACCCACTTCGAGTGCTCGACCTCCCTGACGAAGCCGGCCTTAAGGAGCTTGTCAAGTTCTTCCCGGATGATCGCCTGTTTCTCCGGGGAAAATTGCTCGAGCTTCGACGCATGTGTCTTTTGTCGCCGAACAGCTAGCTGTGGCTCAATCACTTCCTTGGGACTCGGGCATGCCTGACGGTTCCTCAGCGAACACGTCCGCTCCTCCGGAGGAAAGTGATGAGCTCGAGTTCCTATTTGGGATCTAAGGAAGATCCCAGATAGAGGACCTTGGTTGGGTTAGCCTCATTAAGAGGGACCGCCTTGGTTTCTCCTCCGGGCTAGAGGGTAACTTTTGGCCGGGAGTGCGTCGGCGCTTGGTCGGGGCCACGCTGAGGCAGCTGCCCCGACCATGTCGAGGGACTTCTCGTCGCAGTTCAGGGCCGCCCTATGGTCGCCTTTGATGATGATGACGCCCTTCGGTCCGGGGACCTTCAGGCACTGGTAGGCGTGATGCATGGCGGCCATGAACTTGGAGAGGGCCTACCGCCAGGATGGCGTTAGGGCCGACTTGAAGTCCACGACTTCAAAATTGACTAGCTCGGTCCGGAAGTTCGTGATGTCCCCGAACGTCACAGGAAGGACGATCTGGCCCAGAGGCTTGATCGAGGTGCCGGGGACAATCCCGAAGAACGGGACAGCCATGCTCTTGATCCTGGAATGAGGGACTTGCATCTCGTCCAAGACCGTAGCAGATATGAGGTCCAAGGAGTTCCCCCCGTCGATGAGGACCCGACCGACCTTGGCGTTGTTGACGATCGGGCTCACGACCAACGGGAGCTTCTGGGGTTTGGATATTCCAAGGGGACAATCATCCTTGGAGAAAGTGATGGGTAGCTCGGACCACCTGAGCTGCTGCACGGGTGGCTTGCCTTGAGCAATGTGGCCAACCTCCCGTGCGGCCTCTTTCAAATCCCTGCGGGACTTGTAGGCCGAGGAGCCCCCAAATATGACGGCTATGTGGTTTTGGGGCTCATGGTAGTCCATGTCGTCGTCGTCGTCTGCGGGACCCTTGCCCTTGCTACTCTCTCTCTTGCCCGGGAGAGTCGGCATGGGGCCCTCGCCCTTGTAGAATTTCTCCAGGCGGTAGGCCCAGGTCCTATAATTGCGGAGGCCATGGCCGGCCACTTGGTGGAGCGGGCAGAAGCGGTTGCCTGCAGGGGCGCCCCTTTCGCCGCGATCCTGGCCACCGCGACCTTGGTCCTCGGGACCCTGATCGCCGCGAGGTCGTTGTCGTCTTGGTCGTGGCGCCATGGCATGGCTGCCTCACACGACGAAATGGCGGCGCCGCAGACGGCAAGCGATGCTCCACGGCCGCCACCATGTCTGGTGCGCGCGACTTCTTCTTCTTCTTGGCCTTCTTTTCTACGGAGCCTGAGGGTCTTTTGCTCGAGGGGCCCTCCAGGCCCGGCTAGGGCGGCAACTTGCCCTCGTCGAGCGCTTTTTTCTATTGTACGGCTTCATCGGCATTTGCATAGCGATCGGCCATACGGAATAGCTCGTTGGCCGTCAGGTCGGGGTGGATCTCCAGGTCTTGTGTGAAGCGAACGTCGCGGACCCCGAATTTGAAGGCCCGGACGACCTCCTCATCCGAGATGCTCGGGATGGAGTTTCTCACCTTAATAAATCTTTGGACGAAGTCGCGTAGTGTCTCTTTGTCCGTCTGGATCAACCGCTCGAGGTCACGCTCGTTGCCCGGGCGAGTATAACAGCTCTGGAAGTTCGCCCGGAGGGCCTCGGAGAGCTGCCTCCATGAGCGGATAGATCCTTCTTTCTGGTTGAAGAGCCAAGTTCTGGCGAAGCCGTCAAGGACAGTGGGGAGCTAGTTAGCCATGACCCCCTCATCCCCGCTGGCCGCCAGGACGGCAGTAGAGTAAATCGAGATGAACTCATCGGGGTTCTGGGTCCCGTTGAAACGCTCGATTTGGCCGGGCTTGAACTTGCTCGACCACTTAACGTCGCGGAGGGACGCCGAAAAAGCTCGGCATTCGAACGCCGGGCCGTCATGGCGACCCCTCCGGACATGGCGATCGTGGCAGCCGGGGCCCAGGCGGTCCTTCGCGCACAAGGTGAGGTGAGAGAACACGCCATCATGCCGGCGCGACGATTGCGGATTCGAGGTGGAGCACAGGGAGCGCTCGCGGGTGGGCGAGGCATGCCCGCGAGCCCGCGAGGCCGTCCGGGAACCGCTTCGAACGTCCTCGTGGTGCCGGTGCTGCTTCCCCCGGTCCTCCCGAGCAGGACTCCGAGAGGCGCTGACCGGGGAGTGGCGCTGATGGCCCTGGGAAACACTCCGGGGCCCTTGAAGGCCAGGTGGTCCTGGGAGCCCTATGTCAGCCGCGAGCTTTTCCAGGTTTTCAGCCACGAGGGCCCCCATGGCCGCTAGGTCCGCCTGGTTGGAGAAGTTCTGGAGGCCGCGCACGACCGTCGCCATGGTGCGAAGGCGCTCGGCACTTTGAGGAGCGACGGGGGGCGACCTTGGAAGGCGGTTGCGCACATGCTCCGGGGAGCGGTACTCGCTGAGATCCTCACGGGCGGTCGGCGCCGAATCCCCCTCGCTGGCGGTGGTGGACGATCGCCGGGTTCCTGCCCGGGGACAACTCCGGGTCAACCTCACCATTGTCTTTGGTGAAGGAGAGATCGCTGAGATCGCCGCTCTCCTTGGTCGCCTTCCCTTCCGCCATGTAGACACCAAGGAGCACCAGGACCGCGTGGACGACGCCGAAGTGGTATCGTACGCTACGGTCCCTTGACTGAACTCGAGACGGTCGGGAGTGTCCCGATTGTCGCGGAGGTCGCCAGGTTCTTCCTCGCGAACGAGGGTATCCGACTGCAGGCGGAGGAAACGCTCTCGCGCCGCGGCCACCGGGGAAAGACTCCCGGTCTCGGTGTGGCCTTCTGGGTCGGCCGCACCACCCACGCCATCGCTGGCGTAGTATTCGTCGCCGTCCTCCACGTCATCGAAGACGCAGAGGTCTTGATTGTCTTGTGAGTTCGGCATCCTCAGGGATTCCTCGCGAAAGGACTTCAGTTGATCCCCACGGACGGCGCCAGCTATCGATGATTCGGGAACCGGTTCCCCGCCGAGCTTACTTGTTGAATGAGGGATCAACCTAGGGCCCCGTTTCCGCGAGGGGTATAGCGTCCGAGGTCCTACCGAGCTACGGAACAAAGTGGCCAAGATGATCACAAAGCACACAAGGGGTCGTTTTTTATCTGGTTCGGGCCTCTCGCAGGGGAGATAACAGCCATACGTCCAGTGATTGCACTGATATGCGAAGGTGGCTACAAATGCTGCGTACAAGTAAGAGTGAAAGTCTAATGGAGCTAACCCTGCCAGAAGGAACCCGCAATCCTTCGCACGAGAGGGTATTTATAGGGGATTACAGGCGACAAAGCATTTATTACGGGGCGCCCATCGTTTGGGCGTCGTGGATCGTTGCCGCACCACCACACGGCACCGCGCGACGTGGTACAATGGCGTGTATTATGGTAGCGCTAGAGACCACGGGCGGCCCCGCAGTTAATGCCGGATCTGCCTCGTAGACCGTGCCCGTCTTTTGGTTGAACTTCGAGGTGTCTTCGACGGACTGAGTGGCAAGGTCGTTAACACCCGAGCAAGCATGCTTGGGGAGGGGAGCTTAACCTCAAGGTCGGAAGGTCGGGGGACCCTACACTGGGACGGCGCCCCGGCTTGGGCATGGTCGATGCTGGCCGGGCTCCGATGGTCGTTTACGGGCGATAACCAATCCCCGACAAAAATTATTATACATTGTATTTTTATAAGCTTTTATTCTTTCCCTTTATCTATTACTTAAGTCTTTATTAAAAGAATTTTCCTTTTAAGGCAAAATTCTATATAATCCAAGAAAGGTCAGGAAAATACATAAAAATTCATAAATTGCACAACTAAATATAATTAAATCTTAAAATTTAATTCTTACTTTATTTTAAATTTCAAGATGTTACATTATTGCATCGCCTAAGTAAAAAAAAAGTGAGTGATGAGTGACGTAGAAGTTGACAGAGGCGAGAAGTGATGAGTTTTCTTTGACCAGCGTTTGATCAAGGTGGGATTTGAGGTTTGACACATGAAACGGCGCTTCGATGCAAAATACTAGTATATTTTATGGTGTGTTTGGTAGGGATTCAGTTTATCAAGATTCGTGAATCTAGTGAAGTTGAAAATTCTAGTTTCATCAGATTCGTGAAGCTGAATCTGTGAATATATTAAGAGTGTTTAAATAGATCATCTTATTTACATTTTAAACCAAAAAAAAAACTTAATTCACTTTATTTTAACCGACAAATTTCAGATTTCAAGTGAAACTGAAACCTAGAGCTATACCAAACAAACTTACAGACCCTTACACCCACCTCTCTCATGACACAACCCCGACTCGATTCGACTCCACAGTCCACACCTCAGTCTAGCCCATTCAGCACGCTCTCTCCTCCGGCTCAGGGTGCACCTCCGCCTCAGATATCCTCAAGTGCGCGCATGCGTTTAATTGAAAAGTTAGGAATGTAAATTAGCTTGATGGACACACCTCTCAATTCTCTCTTCGCACGTAACATGGAGATCTCAAAATAGAATTTGCTAATTTAATATGAAATCAAATATCTCAAATTCAAATTTAAATTACAAAATATAAATAAATTACATAAAGTTATACCATATTGTACCAAACCGTGCAATTGCGTGCACCAATCGGCTAGTTTAGCTAACAAATGATTTGATGTGGACACTTCATATAATTCTTGAATCTTAGTCCACATTGCATGAGCGCTCTTGAGATTGCATATGAGATTGAAAATTTCTACGCTCACAACGCTAAATAAAACATTAGTAGCTTGAGCGTCGAGATGTAGACATTTCTCCTCTCCTTTAGTTGGAGCAATTTCATTTAGTGGAGAAGAAATGCCGACATCTACGATCCACCAAATTTGTGGGCTCATGGATTTAAAATGATCAATCATAAATAATTTCCATGAAGCATAATTTGACTCATTTAGTATGAGTGGATCGTGTGAGTGCACTAAACCTCTAGTCGCCATCCCTTTTACTCTCTAAGCGGTTAAGCCTAAAATGAGAGTGACCGTGGCTCTGATACCACTTGTAGGGTCGAGGATGCGCCTAGAGGGGGGGTGAATAGGCGTTTTACGAAATTCGATCGCTCACTAAACAATCGCTCTAATCAACCCCTATGTCAAAACCTAATCAATTATAATGCGGAAGCGATAAACTCGGTTTTGACAATTAAGGCCTAAATCAACTAGGCTCACTATGTGCACTAACTAAATTATGTCTCTATGTATAAATTGCTAAACTGATCAAACAATTAATACTAGCAATTCTAATTCAAGCAATTGATAAATATTCAATAATGTAAAGTGCTTGAATATAATTAAGACAAGAGACAACCGATATTTTTCCGTGGTGTTCGGAGACTTGCCGGTCTCCCCTAGTCCACGTTGAGGCAAGCCCACACTTGGACCGGCTCCCGCTCGAGCACCCGCCTCTTTCCACTAGTCGTGGTTTTTCACGCTTGCGCGTAGGCTCAACCCGAACCTTCACAAACTTGCCAGGGACTCTCACACCTCGAGAGCTCCCGCGCACGACGCCTACGCCGTCTAGGAGTCGGCAACCTCCAAGAGTAATAAGCCGCTCCTTGTTTGAACCTCACCGGGCACAACAAACGCGCTCCTCGGTGATCACCAAGTGCAACACATGCACAAGGCCTCCCTCAAGTGCAACACATGCACAAGAGGTACCCAAACCACTTCCTAATTGCAACAAATGCAATTAGTCTCACTCTTAAGCTCAAGAGGCAAAGGGAGAAGAGCAACACATGCACACAACTCCCACACACAGCAACAACACCAAAGAAGCCTTGCCCCAAGCCCCCAAGGGGTATTTATAGCCCCACAAGAAAACTAGCCGTTTGGGGGCAAAATGGGCGAATCAGCCTTTTATGGGTACTATCGCCTCTAAGGGTCTGGTAGTACCGCTCAGTAGCCCCAACGGTCGGCTAACGGACATATTTCGAAGATTACCGCCCTCTAAGGGCGGTAGTATCAAGATTCTTGATACTACCGCTCCCACCGAGCCAGTCTTGGGACTCAACTCACCGAAAAATCACCAAGATCGAAAATACCTACGGTGCCTTAGGCCCTAGAGTACAAGACTTGCGGTACTACCGCCCATGCACTGCGGTAGTGCCGGCCATAAGGAGAAAGCGAGATATAACTCGAAAATCATTTCTCCAAAAACCGAAACCCATTCTTTGAGCCTCTAGATGATCAACACATGATCATACTGTTGGGGAACGCGGTATGCTACGCTAGCACAAATTAAAATTTCTACCGCATAACCAGAAAAGCTACTCGCAAGAAAGGGATCACAGATTGGATTACCACTAGACGCCGCGAGCTTGCGGAATCCTTCGCTGGTGTAGTGGATCGTTCTCGCCGTGGATCGTCCTCGCCGTGGATCGTCCTCACGCGGATCGTCCTCGCCGTGGATCGTCCTCACGCGGATCGTCCTCACGCGGATCGTCCTCGCTGCGGTTCGTCCTCACCACGCCGCAGTAGCAGCAGCGTCACCACAGCAGTCCACACGTCCCGGGATGGAACGCCAGCGTCGCGCGCGCAAGCACCGAAATCGCCAAATAGGGCAATGAGAGGTGGAGGCTAGGGTTCTGGACGTGAACAACAACATGCACGCCCACCCTTCCCCTCTCCTTATATAGCCACGCGACGAAACCCTAAGCCAGGGCCCATCAGCGCATTAAGCCCACGAAGTCCATTAATTACGGATCCAATCCGAATTAATGCGTCCCAGCCCGTTAAGTGTGTGACCCTGTAGGTTCATGTACATTTGGACATAGATTCGGAAAACCCTTTTCCAATCCAATAGTTGGTAGCGGTTCCTTGCAGAGCATGTCAACTCCCAAACGCATATGATCAAATCAAATATAACCTTTCAAAAGTACTCATGTAATAATCCCTTTGCCAAACTATATGAAGATCGAACTCAAGGCGAGAAGTATGTCATCCTTTGATAGTTCAATCCATCTCTCGTATCCGTGATATATTAATAAGTTGTGATTGACTTCTCAATCACGGCATGGCCATGCACTTCCTTAATCATATCACACGAGTGGCCTAGTCATATATCTCCGTTACACCGGAGTGGCAAATTCCATCTTGACTGCTCACTTCCCTCTGCATGTTTCATAGCAAACATGAAAGCTACCTTTATAACTATCCGGTTAGGAAATAGCGTTTAGTGGCCCCAAGGTAAACTATTACACATGTAGGAATGTGACAATCTTAGGTCTAAGGATCATACATCCACTATGTATGAGATGCAATCGATGACACATAAGAATGTAACATTCTCGCGAGGTCCCATTGCGGGTCTATCTAACCCATGTTCTTCATCATGAGTTCACAATGTATTGATGATATCTCCATATCCTATGATCTATGAAACATAATCATTGATCAATACATGTGCTGATCTATTCATCGTTGTCCTATACGATGATATCCGATCAGAGATACTTGCAGAATTATATCAATAAGTAGAGAGTTTCATAAATAAGTCACATACTTGCTGATCAATATAATGATATACATTCATTGGACCAATAATCATATTATTATTCATAAGCATAGTCATGTTACAATCATCTATATGACTGCCTCAAGGGCATAACACCAACACATACACACGTGCAAAACACATTTGCACCAACTTAGCTCATGCTCAAAGAATTTCAACCAAATTGCAAAAACACATTTCGCAATCAACTCAAAGACTATTTGCAAAACGTATTAAGCAAATCAAACTCGAGTTTATGAGATTAATTCCCTAGCCATGTGAAGGTCAACACGAGACCCAATCAACTTGCCAACACATTGCAAGCCCTACTCACATGCTCTCGAATTCGGACTCATAAACCTCGGTTTATTCAAGACAACGAACTTGCAAATAACGCAATAAACATATTAAACCAATATCATGCTTGAGCACTACTCTTTGCAACACATGCAAAAGTCTAGCTCCAAGCAACTCCATAAATGTCAAATCAGAGTGCATGAACTCTCTAATTGCAACACATGCAATTCTCTAGTTCCTTGCAACACCAAAACCAAACTTCAACTAAAACCAAATCACACGTATGAGCTCTTTACTCGCAACACATGCAAGCCTCTAGCTCCATACAAACACACAAATACCAAATCAACCATATGTGCTCTCTACTCACAACACATGCGAGCCTCTAGCACATACACAACCATAAACACAAAAACCAAGCTTGAGCTCTCTCCTTTTGCAACACATGCAAAACTTAGCTCCAAGCAAACACAAGTTTTAGAAAGATTGTTTTGCGAAACCAAAACATGAAGCTTCAACTAATGCAACACATGCAAAAGTGAACTTCACGCAAAAGCCAACGCATTAGCTTATCCTATTTGCAACACATGCAAATCAAAGCATTATGCGAAAACCAAATGCAACCAAGCATAAGTTTAACCCATTCGCAACACATGCCAAATGGTTAACCCTCATGCAAAAACCAAATCCAAATGATTTGAGCTTGAGTGAACGCGGATTGAGATCACCAACACATGATGAAGCTCAAACTAGGGAACGACCCCTCTTAATAGTACGGCGATAAATACTAGACTCAAAGACTAGAAAGTCCTTAGCCTATCTAGTTATACCTTCGCCACAAGACAAGCAATCCCTTTGGGGTCTTTATGATCTTCACTTTGATATTCCCCGGATATCACTCGACTCCACTTCGATCCACTTGACGCCCATCAACTCATGATGCCGTCCTTGTCCCGTTCTCATCATCTCATCCATCTTTGGACCTAACTCAATCACAACTCATAAAATAGTTAGTCCAAGATGCATGGTTGTCTCAATTATCTTTTGCACTCCATTAACACATAATGGATGCCTCTAGATCAATTGAGCACAACCTAAATCAATTGAAATGATTTAATTGTGTCTTAAGTACAATAATGCAACTCATGCTTTATTATACTTAAGAACTATTCATTTGTCCTCAATTAATCACAAAACACCATCAACACATGATGAAGTGTTCTTTAACGATTAACAAGACAAATGAACTCAATTTAAATTATCATTTAAATTGACTCTTCAAGTTAGAGTGTGAACTCCCCCTAGATATGTGCATCCATGTAATATATGGATTGGGAAACATGATGCATATTTTGTGGTTAATATAACGGGGACATTCATACTTTAACTTGAATCCAAAGTATGTAATTAATACTATAATGAATATGCATACATACCTCGGGTTTTCCATTTTTCAATGCGATGAGACTAAACAAAGATATTCTAAACAAACATGTTAGTCTCGATATAAGATTGTCATTAATAACACTATCGCATTAGGGGATAAACTCAATATTGGATTTGTCATTAACACAAGATTAGATTTGTCATTAACACCAAAACCATAACTAATGAAGGTTGAACTTACAATCTCCCCCTTTTTGGTGATTAATGACAAATCCAAGCTTAATAAGCACATTTGGATTAAAACCAACATGTTGAGAGAATTTAAGCTAATTGAACACATATGCATATTAATTCTCCCTCCTTAATCATATTAAGCTCACTTTTTAAACCAAATGACATTAAGCTTCCTAATTCTCCCCCTTTTGGCATTAAGCACCAAAAATGAAAAAACTAAAAGATTAACTTGAAATACATTCTTCCCCCTTGTTGGTTATTCAATTGTTCTCCCCTTTTTGGCATTTAACAAATTCTTTTTAAGCTCCTAATTCGCCCCCTTAAAATTATTTTCCTCCTTTTGACATTTAACAACTTCTTTCAGGGGTTATATCTAATGAAGGTCATACAAGAATTTGAATGAACATTTATGATCTTGGGGATGAATTAAGATTTAAAACCAAATAAAAACTTAAAGGGACATTCAAGAAGTAAAACAAGTTTTTATTTGAAATATGGTCTAAAAATAAAGAAAACTCGAAAAGAGACCATATTTGGGTTTGTGGATACCACTTGTAAAACAAATACCACTTGTAAAGATACGCATGAAAAACGAAGTAAGGGTATCACACGGTTTATTTGAAATAAAAAGATATTTGAATGTGTTTCAAATAAATCACTCCTCATTTTATTAGGCTTTGCAAATTTTCAATATGATTCTTTTTAAAGAATCCAATACTTTGCCTAATAGGGTCAAACGAGGAACCCAAAAGAAATAGATACCACTTGAGAGGTTAGATACTACTTGTAAAATTAATCTCAAGGGCTTACTTGAAGATCCAAAAGAAATGAGCATTTTGAAATTTTGATTTAAGAACAATGCTCAACTAGATATTTTCCTCTTTTATGAATTACAACACATAAAGATTCTCACACAGAGAAATCTTAGGCGGTTGAACTTACAATTTTAGCTTGAGAGGAAAAATCTTTACTCAAAATGTGGGTATCGAAAAATACTACAAAGAGGCAATAAAATACCACTGATACCACTTGTAGGAAATAATTGAATTCAATGATACCACTTAAAAAGAAATCCACATAATCAATGAGATCACATGAGAGAAGATCAATAATAACCATGATACCACTTGGAGAAATGAGAAACTCAAAGATACCACTTTGTAAGCATATGAAATGAATAAATGCTCGATTGAAACCACTTAGGATCAAATCACAAAGATTTATACCACTTGAAAGAATTATCGATAATATCGATGGGTATCAGAGCAATATCCTCAGAGCAATGTACTCACGGGTATCAAAAGCTTAAGAAAGATCAATAAAATCACAAAGGATGAGTATCAGAGCAAAACAAAGACATGATATCACTTGGAAGCAATTAAGTACCCAAAACTTGATATAAATAAACTCCCTGAGATATTCAACAGGTGAATTATGGAGTTATTTGCATTTGAATTGCACAAGTTTTGTCTTTTCAAAAGATCAAGTGAAAATCACTCTTTAAGTCAATTCGATGCTCCTAACTGATACCACTTGAAAATGCCTTCAAATAATTTGTAAAACTTTTGAAATCTTGCTCGAAAGAACTTTGGGATCAAAAGAAATTATTCCAACAAGAATTTTTGAAAAATCAAATTCCAATAAAAGGATATCTCAAAGCAAAACTCGAGAAAAACCTGAAAAATCAGAACTAATCTGCCAGGGCCGGTACTACCGCTCACCAGGGCCGGTAGTACCAAGAAACCCGTACTACCGTAGGTCGAGGCTGATAGTTTACCGCACGACTTTTAATCTTCAGAATTTGTAGATTTTTCGAGAACTTTTGCAAATGACGTCTAAATGATTTGAATTCTTCAGGGAATCAACTTTGGACTAATTCAAACATTTTTAAACAACTTTTGATTTCAAATAATTTTCCTTTTAGCTTAATTTTGGCAAAATGCGCCTAGAGGTATAAAAGCGAAAACTAAACTTCATAAAGACCTCAAGGTGCAACTTCAACTTGGATTTCATCCACAATTTGAATCCTCATGGCTTTAAGGATTTGAAATATATTTAGAAGCCATGACTACTTAATGAAAGTAATGAAACCCAATTTGAACGCCAAAATATTACTTGTAGGTATATTTGAGTTAAACACAAATGTTTTGGCCAAATTAGTTTTCAAAATAGAATTTTGCTTTTGGAAGCTTGCAAAACTTTTGAAATACATAATATAATTGTTTTACAAGACTTTTTACAATTTTAGGTCCTTTAAACACCATTTTTGACTTTTGTCCAAAGAGGGTTCTTTTGAAGAACCAAATGAAATCCGCAAAGTCAAATCTTCAAATAACACAAAAATTCAAATTGAGCGAGGAGTAAGATATATGGATTTGAATTTTGTGTATGAGTCTAAAATACCATTTTGAACCAAAATTCTACACAAGAATTGATTCAAATGGACAAACTCACTAAGTGCAATAATACGACCATTATTGGTCAAGTATAGTTTTTCGACGAGTTTCAAAATCAAATAACTTTCGCTAGGTTGGTCTTTTTTTTAAAATCTTTTGAACACGAAAGTTGTTAGAATTGACCAACTCTAGGATTTTGTTTTGGAATTCTTTTCAAAATCATTTTACTTTTATTTCTATGAAAATTATAAGTTCAAATCAAAATCAAGATACTTGTAACTAGATTTTGGAGTTAAAACTCATTTTCTTTTAAAAATAGATTTTTGTGAAGCCAAAACCTTTGAAAAACATTTCAAAAGCATTTGTATACATTTTAAACTAGTTTTTCACAAGATTAGTAATAGAGTATACAAATTTTGAGTTTTGGCTAAATGGCTTGATTTTGAAATTATATATATTTGCACTTATATTAATATGGGCACACGTAGGGATGTGATACACATGAATATGAATTAACACTCCCCCTAAATGTGCCACTTCTAAACTTGCTCAAGATTTGCAATAAGAGAATAGATAAGAGGCGAGAGCAAGTGTCCATACCAAGCAATCTAAATTGATTCTCATTAATACTAACGCATCCAAACCTACACAAGGCTAGAAGCTACATAGTAATCAATTTAAATACTTGTTACCGAGATGGCATTGGCTCATGATGGACTTGATTTTCTTCAAGCTTGACACCACTTGTAGACGAATGTAATTCTTCTCCTCTTGATGTGCAAGCGTCCAATCCATCTCTTTATTGCCTAAAATTCTTTTAGGCGATTTTTGGTACCCAATCCTTGTTGGGTCCGACAATGTTAGTCACAATTGATTTAGGAACCCAAATGGTCCTAATTTTAGCATTTTTGAAATGACTAACATGACTAGAAATAGAATTGCAATAATTATTTCTCCTAGGCAAATAATTGGCATTTTTATGGAATGGCTTAGGAGGACAATGATATTTTGCAAAACTATTTCTAGTTTGATCTCTTCTAAGCATGTGATAATTAAAATTATGAAATGGCTTAGAGGATCTAGCAAATCTAGTAAATATTTTGCTATTATTTTTCCTAAGCATATGATCATCATGATTTTTCTTATTCTTAGGAAATCTAGCATTTTGAGCAAACACATTTCTAGAATTATTCTTCCTATGCAAATGAATATCATTTTTAGCGGGCATAGGGGACTTGACAAGCTTGGCAAACACATTGCCATTCTTGTCCTTCCTAAGCAAATAATTTTCATTAATGAGAATAGGCTTAGGAGTTATACCTTTGGGACAATCCTCACGAAGTGTCCTTCTCCCAAGAATTGAAGCACGTCCACGCTATTTGGTCCTCTCTTGACCGATTTGACTTGCTCCTTGCCGGCTTGCCTCATGGTTGATGCTTGTGGCTTGATCTCCACATTATTAGGGCACACGGAGGCGAGGTGGCCCTTCTTATTGCATGCGAAGCATTTGATTGTCTTCGTGTGTCGCGCATTATGCCTCGTCTTGCTATTCTCCCTCTTGGAGTTGTAGCCGAGTCCTCGCTTGTCTTGAGGCGCCCTTGGCTTGCTCAAGATTTCGTCGATGAGGGCTTTTCCTTTAACGCACCTCTTCAAGTCATTTTCCAACTTAATGACTTGGGCCTTGAGCTCATTGTTTTCCTCTACAAGATTAACATCTAAAGACATAGAGGAACTAGAAACAATTTCATTAGAGCAACGAGGTGTATCAATTAAGTCTTCACAGGAGGTGGACATGTTAATTTTTGATGAAATATTTGAATTTACATCTAAGCATGGCATTTCATCAATTAAATCACATGTGATTCCTATATCCACCTTAGACTTATAGACTTCTTTAAGAAGGAGTGATTCATGATTTTCTTTAAGCAAATTATAATCACTTTGAAGTGATTCATGTTCAAGCTTTAGAATCTTATATTTATTTTTCTCCTTCCCAAGATAATTATTGAGCTCCTCTAACATATCCATTAAATCATTATAAGAGGGCTCATCATCATTTTCATCATCACTTACCTCATTTTTACCTTTTGCCATAAAGCAACGGATTTTTGATGGGAGTGAAAATTCGTCGTCGCTTGAGGCGGAGGTTGAGGTTGACGGAGATGCCGGTTCATCGCTTGATGTTGAAGTTGAATCGTCAACCGACACTTCTTCCTCAATACAATCCTCATTTGATGTGGACACTTCATATAATTCTTGAATCTTAGTCCACATTGCATGAGCGCTCTTGAGATTGCATATGAGATTGAAAATTTCTACGCTCACAACGCTAAATAAAACATTAGTAGCTTGAGCGTCGAGATGTAGACATTTCTCCTCTCCTTTAGTTGGAGCAATTTCATTTAGTGGAGAAGAAATGCCGACATCTACGATCCACCAAATTTGTGGGCTCATGGATTTAAAATGATCAATCATAAATAATTTTCATGAAGCATAATTTGATTCATTTAGTATGAGTGGATCGTGTGAGTGCACTAAACCTCTAGTCGCCATCCCTTTTACTCTCTAAGCGGTTAAGCCTAAAATGAGAGTGACCGTGGCTCTGATACCACTTGTAGGGTCGAGGATGCGCCTAGAGGGGGTGAATAGGCGTTTCTGAAATTCGATCGCTCACTAAACAATCGCTCTAATCAACCCCTATGTCAAAACCTAATCAATTATAATGCGGAAGCGATAAACTCGGTTTTGACAATTAAGGCCTAAATCAACTAGGCTCACTATGTGCACGAACTAAATTATGTCTCTATGTATAAATTGCTAAATTGATCAAACAATTAATACTAGCAATTCTAATTCAAGCAATTGATAAATATTCAATAATGTAAAGTGCTTGAATATAATTAAGACAAGAGACAACCGATATTTTTCCGTGGTGTTCGGAGACTTGCCGGTCTCCCCTAGTCCACGTTGAGGCAAGCCCACACTTGGACCGGCTCCCGCTCGAGCACCCGCCTCTTTCCACTAGTCGTGGTTTTTCACGCTATGCCGTAGGCTCAACCCGAACCTTCACAAACTTGCGGGGCCTCTCACACCTCGAGAGCTCCAAGACGACGCCCTCGCCGCCTAGGAGTCGGCAACCTCCAAGAGTAATAAGCCGCCCTTGCTTGAACCTCACCGGCACAACAAACGCGCTCTCGGTGATCACCAAGTGCAACACATGCACAAGGCCTCCCTCAAGTGCAACACATGCACAAGAGGTACCCAAACCACTTCCTAATTGCAACAAATGCAATTAGTCTCACTCTTAAGCTCAAGAGGCAAAGGAGAAGAGCAACACATGCACACAACTCCCACACACAAAGAACAACACCAAGAAGCCTTGCCCCAAGCCCCCAAGGGTATTTATAGCCCCACAAGAAAACTAGCCGTTTGGGGGCAAAATGGGCGAATCAGCCTTTTAAAGATTACCGCCCTCTAAGGGCGGTAGTACTGCCCAGAGCCCCAACGATCGGCTAATCGGACATATTCCAGATTATCGCCCTCTAAGGGCCTAGTAGTCAAGATTCTTGTACTACCGCTCCCACCGAGCCAGTAGTGCCGACTCAACTCACCGTAAAATCACCAAGATCGAAAATACCTACCGGTGCCTTAGGCCCATAGTACCAAGACTTATGTACTACCGCCCATGCATCATGTAGTGCCGGCCATAAGGAAAGCCAGATATAACTCGAAAATCATTTCTCCAAAAATCGAAACCCATTCTTTGAGCCTCTAGATGATCAACACATGATCATACACACGTGCAAAACACATTTGCACCAACTTAGCTCATGCTCAAAGAATTTCAACCAAATTGCAAAAACACATTTCGCAATCAACTCAAAGACTATTTGCAAAACGTATTAAGCAAATCAAAATCGAGTTTATGAGATTAATTCCCCTAGCCATGTGAAGGTCAACACGAGACCCAGTCAACTTGCCAACACCCGCTGCAAGCCCTACTCACATGCTCTCGAATTCGGACTCATAAACCTCGGTTTATTCGCTGCTTGAACTTGCAAATAACGCAATAAACATATTAAACTAATATCATGCTTGAGCACTACTCTTTGCAACACATGCAAAAGTCTAGCTCCAAGCAACTCCATAAATGTCAAATCAGAGTGCATGAACTCTCTAATTGCAACACATGCAATTCTCTAGTTCCTTGCAACACCAAAACCAAACTTCAACTAAAACCAAATCACACGTATGAGCTCTTTACTCGCAACACATGCAAGCCTCTAGCTCCATACAAACACACAAATACCAAATCAACCATATGTGCTTTCTACTCACAACACATGCGAGCCTCTAGCACATACACAACCATAAACACAAAAACCAAGCTTGAGCTCTCTCCTTTTGCAACACATGCAAAACTTAGCTCCAAGCAAACACAAGTTTTAGAAAGATTATTTTGCGAAACCAAAACATGAAGCTTCAACTAATGCAACACATGCAAAAGTGAACTTCACGCAAAAGCCAACGCATTAGCTTATCCTATTTGCAACACATGCAAATCAAAGCATTATGCGAAAACCAAATGCAACCAAGCATAAGTTTAACCCATTCGCAACACATGCCAAATGGTTAACCCTCATGCAAAAACCAAATCCAAATGATTTGAGCTTGAGTGAACGCGGATTGAGATCACCAACACATGATGAAGCTCAAACTAGGGAACGACCCCTCTTAATAGTACGGCGATAAATACTAGACTCAAAGACTAGAAAGTCCTTAGCCTATCTAGTTATACCTTCGCCGCCGCGCACAAGCAATCCCCTTTGGGGTCTTTATGATCTTCACTTTGATATTCCCCCGGGATATCACTCGACTCCACTTCGGGATCCACTCTTGACGCCCATCAACTCATGATGCCGTCCTTGTCCCGTTCTCATCATCTCATCCATCTTTGGACCTAACTCAATCACAACTCATAAAATAGTTAGTCCAAGATGCATGGTTGTCTCAATTATCTTTTGCACTCCATTAACACATAATGGATGCCTCTAGATCAATTGAGCACAACCTAAATCAATTGAAATGATTTAATTGTGTCTTAAGTACAATAATGCAACTCATGCTTTATTATACTTAAGAACTATTCATTTGTCCTCAATTAATCACAAAACACCATCAACACATGATGAAGTGTTCTTTAACGATTAACAAGACAAATGAACTCAATTTAAATTATCATTTAAATTGACTCTTCAAGTTAGAGTGTGAACTCCCCCTAGATATGTGCATCCATGTAATATATGGATTGAGAAACATGATGCATATTTTGTGGTTAATATAACGGGGACATTCATACTTTAACTTGAATCCAAAGTATGTAATTAATACTATAATGAATATGCATACATACCTCGGGTTTTCCATTTTTCAGTGCGATGAGACTAAACAAAGATATTCTAAACAAACATGTTAGTCTCGATATAAGATTGTCATTAATAACACTATCGCATTAGGGGATAAACTCAATATTGGATTTGTCATTAACACAAGATTAGATTTGTCATTAACACCAAAACCATAACTAATGAAGGTTGAACTTACAGTCATTCAGGTACTGCCGTCCATTGCTGTGCGTCAATGGTACATTCCTGACTGGGAAATACAAGGGGCAGATTCTAACGGCTATTGCAATCGATGGGAACAACCACATACTTCCATTGGCCTTTGCATTTGTTGAGGGTGAGAACCGGGATAGCTGGCTGTGGTTTTTCAGATATTTGAAGTTCGGGGTAGTTCGTGATCGGCCCAACGTGTGCATAATCCATGACCGTCATAAAGGTATCATTTCGGCCATTAAGACTCTATAGGAGGACCTCGATGAGCCTTTTCCATGGCGTGACATGCAGAACAGGTGGTGCATGAGACATTTGGGAGCAAATTTTTTTAGGCAGTTCAAGAGTAAGAAGCTGATGAACCTATTTAAGAGGTTATGCAAGCAGAACCAGGCACGCAAGTTCAACGCGATATTGGCCGAGTTGGATGAGCACACTACCGCACAGATTGAAGAGTTGAAGAAGCAACCAGCATCGCCGAACGATTGCCCACCCAAAAGGCTATCACCCTTGGGCGCCGATCCTCCAAATCGAGGAGACGATCGTCAAGAAACATTAAATGTTTCTCGACTTGGATAGAGGCAGAGCCGTTGGAGAAATGGGCATTGCTCCATGACACTGGAGGCGCCAGGTAAGTATACTAAATTAACATAGCTGTGACGATTGAACAATTAGAGTTATTGTGGTAACTGATATGTTTGAACAGATTCGGTGTCATGACAACGAATATAGCCGAGGTTTACAACTGGGTCATCAGAGGCCTTCGTCCGCTACCACTTGTGGTCATCCTGGAAGGCATGTTGCACGGCATCGTTGGCTACTTACAGAAAAGGCATGCAGAGGTTGTACGTCATGCCATGACATTGCAAACGCCGTACTGTGCGCGGATGATGGCCTACATGGAGGAACGCACCAGTAAAGCTCAGCCGCATATGGTGCGTAGCTTCGGAGTCACTGAGTACCGCTTCGAAGTCACTCTCCGGTGTAAAGGGGGATTGGGAACCGACACAGCGGTTATTACACACGAGGTTAACCTAGGCCAAGGGGCCACTGGATGGTGTGAATGCACCTGCAACAAGCCAAGACTTCTTCATATTCCCTGCTCGCATGTGATCGCAGCTTGTGGGCAAATTGGGATGAACACGTCGCAATACGTGTCCCCTTTCTACCTGAAGGGTCATGCTGTCAATACATGGTCCGGTGAGTTTCGTGGTTTTCGAGCACATGGCTATCGTTCTTGTATTGTGCTCTATTCTTGCGAAGTAGTTCATTTCGTGTAGAGGGGGCAGAGTTGGTAACGGATGTCTTTCGAAGTGGTTTCCAGATATCATATCTTCATGTATCCGTATTTTACATATTAAGCAAGCTTTAATTAGAATATTTTCGTGTGATATGGTCATTCAAACCGGGTTCCAAAGGTAGTCACACCAACATCTCAGATTTACACGAGTAATTCTAAAGGCATTGAATAGGCTTAGTTAGTTCGGTTTTATGCGCGATCAAGCCCTAAAAAGAATATCTGAATCCTACTAAAGCAAGAGCCCTAAACGTTCACAAACCGTGCGCTTTAGAAATACTTAAGCCTTTTGGTGGCTTGTAAAACTACTCGACTAAACGACAAGACTCGCACCACGCCGCTTTCGCCGAGACGACAACACGCCGCACCCCGCTTTTGAAATCAAACGACAACACGCCAGATCCCGCTGATCAAACGACAACACGCGGTTTCGTGCGAGGCGCTTTCGGAGAGGGTGACACATCGTGCTGCCTTTGACAGAGGGTGACAGGTCGTGCAGCCTTCGACAGAGGGTGACAGGTCGTGCAGCCTTCGACATAGGGTGACAGGTCGTGCAGCCTTCGACATAGGGTGACAGGTCGTGCAGCCTTTCACAGAGGGTGACAGGTCGTGCAGCTTTGATGATGGGTGACAAGTCGTGCAGCTTTCACAGAGGATGCCACGCTATCAAAATGGACAAGTGCTGTAATTGTGTGGAGTAACCCCTCACCACCACTATAAAAGAGGGCCGAGGGGTAGACATCCAACACAGCCAAACCAAAGAATAAACGCCACCGAATCTACACAAATTAGGGCACAATGTCGTTTCTATCTGTCGCCTCTTGACAGCGTAAGTCATCCCCCAATATTCGGATGAAAGTAGGTCGACACCCAGTTCTGCGGAGTTGCCCGACCCAAATGCGATCGCAACCTCACCGCGAAGATGATGCAATCTACCCATGGAGAGACGGCCACCACGCCACTCTTCATAGGTGGCGCACCTACAAGGTAAACCTCTCGTGTCCACACAATGAGGTAACACTACCATCTCATGCATCGTTCTTTCTTTTCTCAAAGACATGGACCTGTTGCTTCTTCCAATGGATCGACGGGCCGAACGACGTGATCACTTAATTTCTCTACAATCGCCACGACGCCTACCCCGCTTGGCGAGAACTTCACCCAAAGGGAGGCCGCCAGATATGTTCCTTTTCTAGATCGACCGAGCTCGGGGCGGTCTCAAGGGCCAACCAATCGGTGAGTTTCATGCGTCATACTCTTGTTAAACTCACAAATTAGTAGTTCTAAACAGTTCATCGCACACAGGAGTTCAAAAGGACACTTGCGAATGTGCTCAAGTCAAAGGAGAAACCTCCTCTTGGGCCACCCGAAAGCCCCGACGTTTGCGTACATGGCCTGGAGGCAGTGGTTGATACCTGCCACGGTGATCTAGCGGATCGAGATTCTACTGGCGTGCCCTTGGCCGAGGATGAACGGTCTTGGTATTTCAACCGGTGGACCCGAGACGCACCACCCACATCTCATGCTTCTGCATGGGATAACCGGGGAGCAACCATCTCCGTGGTGCCACTACCGCCGTAAAAGCCGCACTTTAGCACGCCTACGGTGTTCTTCAACAACCAAAGCGGCATACCGCATTGATCGCAGGCACGCTTCCGGTTGTCCAAGGATAAGCCCAACACACACCTCCCGCACCATATAGTGGAGTGCGAGCCGAACAGAGCAGCGTCTCGCATGTCTCCGCTAACGGACAACACACCGAGGTGCAAGAGGTTCCTCCTCTCAAGAAGAAGGGACAAGGGGAAGCAATGCCGAGGTCCGCAAAGACGCAACACATCCTTGACGTTCGCAGACTCAACCGGAACCCGTGGTATTAACATAGGGACGCCGTGAATCGGGATGACATGCCCATATGGGAGGGCGTAAATCCACATAAAAAGAAAAAAATTAAATCTTACACACCGAGACGTCGGCATAGGCCACCCATTCGGCGACATACCGGGAAGCTGCGGATCCCCATGGAGTTCTTTCATAGTAGGGATCGAGTGGTGTCCGAGGACAAACCGCAAAATTAACACGGACGTAATATGCGTAAAATGTTGGACATAATTACCGTACCAGATAGGTCAAACGATCATTTGTTCTACCATGACGAACATTGCTTTCGTTAGTTAGTTCGTCAAGCAATTTCGTCATTGTTGTAATGCCCTTGTAATATCATCTAATCTATTGCTTATTTTATCATCTGAACTTTCGGTGTATGTGCCCTTATATATGTTCAACAAATAATTTAAGTGTTCATAACATGAGTTGTTGTCGACCATAAAATTTTGAACATTCCTGTCTATGATGTTCATAACAATAAAAATGAAATTTTGAAATGTTCATAACAATCAAATTTTATTGTTTGAATTTAAAAATATTGTTCAGATCTTCAAATTATTTGAAATTTTTATGGTAATATCACTGATTTATCAGGAACCTCCATAAAAAATTACAAAATTTTTGACATCGTGGTTATCCAATTTAATTTTTATACGTGCTCGTGATTCTACCCGAGTGCCTTTTCCGATTTTCGCAACAAATGGTCGGGCAACGCGTCGCTATCTCGCCCATACGTAAGTGGTAGCCCGCATTATGTGGGCCGCCTTTGATTTTTTTCCGTATTTTTGGACCGTGTTCGCTTTGTCATGGGCAACGAAAACCCTTAGTGCCCACGATTTCCGTGGTTTCGTAGCCGTCAGTGCCTTTTCCGATTTTCGCAACAAAATACCGGAGTAACGTCTAGCTATCTCGCCCATACGTAAGTGGTAGCCCGCACTGCGTAGGCCAGCCTTCATTTATTCCGTATTTTTTAGATCGTGTCTGGCCTTTCCCGCGGGGCTATGAAAATACGCAAGTGAGATGCGTATCACTAACGAACTAAAATAATTCTTCCCGTTTATTACATGACAAGAGTTTTTTTTAGTTCTTTCCGGTTTAATATAACAATTATTGCACAAACAGTTCACAACAAAATTTACCAAAAAAATAAAAAATGTACAGTATTATCGCCAAACTGTTGAACGACTACTAGTCGTCGCCAAACGGTTCGGCGACTACTAGTAGTCGCCAAACGGTTTGGCGACTGTATATTAGTCACCGAACGGTGTGGCGACAACTGCCTGACCTGGCTATTAACGGTTCAACACGCGGGATTAGGCAGTTGTCGCCAACTGGTGTGGCGACTACACGATTATCGCCAAGCTGTTTGGCGACTACCCTATTATCACCAAACGGTTTGGCGACCGGGTAATATTTCTGCAATTTTTTTAATGCGAGTATTAATGTCGCAATTTCGAATTAAAATAATATTATTTTAAAAAAATTCGCCTCCCCGTCCTTGATCTAAAATTTTTCCCATCCCCGTCCTCGTTTCCCATCTCGGGGGAGAAAGTTCCCCGTCCCTATCCCCGTTTGGGTATCGGGACCCCGTCGGGGACCCATTCCCGCGAAAATTTCACACAAGAGAAGAGCTCTTATAGCCATTTTAACTCTAAAATCATATCAACAGACAAGGACAAAAAGAATGCATGCATTCATTGAAAATTATGTTGTTCCGTTTATGAAAATGTGAATATGATGGGTTAGAGAATATGTTTGCAATCTAATAACTAAATTGGATTAAACTAAATTTGGATCCCCAACCGGGTCCTTGGAGGGAAAAAAATTCCCCGTCCCCGTCCCTGCCATCCCTGACGAGGGAATATTTTTCCCCGTTTCCATCCCCGCGGGGGACGATTTCTTCCCATACCCGTCCTCTAATAGAGGAATTTCCCGCTGAGGATCGGGGAATGGGTCCCCATTGCCACCCCTACGCCCACCGCAAGTCGGGAGATTAGCGTCAACGACACTCTTTAAAATTCGTGATTCACTTTATGACACCCTGATCCACTGTCATACACTCAGATGGACCCACATATCATAGACACATCGCTAAAAACCAACGAATTAAGTGTCACTGGACTAATTTTTCCCCGCAAGTCCGCAGCCGGCAGCTCGTAACCCTCGATCGAAACATCTCCTTTTGTGGAACTGTGATAGGCGGCTAGATGTGAGACCCCGTTCTGAAGAACAGGAACCTCCATGTGATTACTGTGCTATTCCCTGATCAGTAGCTAGCACTCACATGTTTACAACAATTGGAAATCACAACCATACAATACAATAATTAAGCGGAAACGATTATACAAATAAATATTACAACTCAGAGAAATAAAGCAGCAAAGGAAGCAATGCCTTGTAGTGTACCCATCCAAACCCGTAGGCAACTGACCAGGCATAAACTCCAGACAGAAAACACGACGAAGAAAATCCCGCAACCTGCGACGAAAAGAGACTCGAAGCCACGCTAGCTCAACTACCTACAATATAATTAGGCAAGGGTGAGTACTTTCGTACTCCGCAAGACTTGAGCAAAATCCTATAATACATGCAGGCTATTCCAAGGGAAAGGCTACTACAGTTAATTTGCATAAAGCGAATTTCATTTGTAAATCAAAGTTATTTGCAAACGGAATTTGTAAGAGCAAGATTGATTGATATCAAATAAGTAAGGCATAGATAACACTCACCGTCCTCCATGACGCGAGTTCGAATCGATCATTGCCATCGCATGGCATATATCCAGTTTTTTGCCAACACATGGCACAACAGCTGATACCAATACTTGCCAACACATGGTATAGTATTGGGTCATCTGTGGGGGTATGCTAACTTATAAAATAACCCTTTTTGAAAATACCAAAGCTAACATTGGAATGACTTCACCAAGTGCTCATGATCATGAAGCCGCTAATCGATTAGATTTAAACTCTGCAGAGGTGTACAACTTTACCCACAAGGAATGATCAACTCACCACGTCAGCCGTGGATCTCCATACAAGAGTATGCGAATGAGCGATCATACATAGTCGTTACATTACCTAGACATGGCTTTGACCAGCCCGGGATGTTAACCCCCGCCTTGAAAACAGAGACACTCACCCAAGCTGTGGATCCACATTTATCACACCCAACACCACGTCTCTATCCATGGCGGTATGCGTACACGTTGCTGTAATCGCCAGCAATTACCCATACGAACTGCATGGAAGCCCCTCACAAGCAAACCGAACTGGAATGCTTCCGCTAGCTCCCGCCTACCAATGAGCAAAGCCATGTCTAATTAACATAACAAGCTATGGCTAACCCATCCTCACCCTTGTGGTTGCACGGAAATCTCGGATCAATAGCGTCCCATTGCTCGGTCCTTAAACTGACATGGGCGACACTTCACCCTACACTACGTGCAATTCCTGTTGCACAACCGGCTATTGCCAATAATCGCCCGCATCAACACATAGTTTTCTTTTGGGTTTTTAATCAAAGTACCCGCAACCAACAGTGCCATTTTCAATGTTTTCAGGAAAACAAGTATTGATTTGATCATGTACATTGCTGATTCTAAAGCATGGCTAAACAGGTTAATATGATCGCATATACCCATGATGACATTAAGTAATGCCTATCCTCAATCTAAGGTTATCAAGGTTCACATGTTCATAATCATCAAAGGAGATTTACGAGACAACAGGTATAACTACCAAATCCACAAGATAGCAATTTACATAAAGTAATCGCATGCATAAAACAATTTGATGCAAAAAAGGAATATAAAATACTGGGCTCAATATGGTCAAAGGATGCTTGCCTTGCTTATATGCCGATTATGATGAAAACGAGGATTGCGGTTGATGACGACGGCGACGACAGAATCAACAACGTCGGGTTCTACACGTCGATCAACGGAAATAAAGCAAAACACTAACTTTAATAAGGGCAAAAAGAAAGGAGATAGAAAGAACAAATAAAACTCTTCACAAGGAACGGGGTTGCTCTTTTACGAATTTATTAATCTTATTTTACGAATTCAAGATGCAAAGATTGTTTGGATTAATAGAATTAATCATTAGTTGCAAAGTTCATTGATTTTCTATTCATAATACATTTCTGGCAACCTTATTACTTAGGGGTTTTGCTCTATTAGGATTCAGATTTGAAGCAAGATGAAATAAGAATATTTCCTTAGATTACTGCAGATTATATCCTAAAGATCATTTCTAGGCTGTTCTTTACAATTTCAGATTTAGATGAGCTGTTTTACGAGTTGATGAAAAAGGCTTAAATGATTACATTATAGTATGAATGAATACTTCTTTATCTTTAATTGATTTCGCTACAAGGATTATTTTCATGATATTTGAGAAGGTTCTGGTGATAAAAATAACTTAACTACAGGTTTCCTCATTTGCAACTACGGTTCGTTCATTCATATTACGGCTTTCAGACACGTGAACACTTAGGGTTATTAAGCTATTAAAATTAATATGTAAATCTCGATGAAATGAGATTATCTTTTCATATTTGGGTAGGCTATACTTTGGGGGGGCACTACTAAGCTAATTTCATAAGTTTCACGATTTGGATGAGGCATTATATCCATCGTTGAAAAGGCTTATATGGCATTGTAAAGTTTACGTTATCGGAATCGGCAAGAAAGTGAAACGAAAGGTTAACACTTAAGGGTTTTGAGCTATTAAGATTAATATGCAAATCTTGATGAAATAAGATTCTTTTTACAGAATATGGTAGTATAAACTTTGCACAGTGATTCTAAACTAGTTTTACTGAGTTTAACATTTAGACAAGTTACTTTATCTATCACTGAAATAGCCTAAATGATCATATTTGCAACCTTAAATCAGCCAAGTTTCAAACTTAATTTCCAACTACACTACACATGATTTTTGATTCATTTTTCAGGTGTTAATAGTAGACAATCCTAGAAGTGTTTTAAAGTGGGTTTGGCATTATTTCAATAAAATCTTAGTTATTGATAGCAACTCCCATTGCTAGAATATATATATATATATATGAATCTTCATATATATATAATAGCATATGTAGAATTAGGCATGCAAGGATATGTTGCATAACCAGAAACCCAATTGAGTTCAATGCCATCACAGACATAACTAAAGTTGCCTATTATTTCCTCTGACCCTGCATTTACTTCTATTTTCATTCAAGCATATATTTATCTTAATCATATAAGTGACATGTTCTCTTAATGACTTATTAAACTAATGAAATGTCTCAACTTAAATACCATTACTTTGCATTTTTAAGTCATAATGATATCAAGATTCCATAAAATTCACTTTTCTTCATTTTGCCTAAAGCAACAATTATTAATTTCCTAAGGCATAAAGCTTTTCTCATGTATTTCATTTACTAAAATTTACACAGTGATTATTCTAAAAATATTTTTGCATATTATAATTCTACTGGATTTTACATAAATTTTAAAATTTGTTTCATCTGAATCGGATTTCTAATTCAAAAGATATTCCATACTCAATTTTATTCGGATACAAAAATCACTAAAAACTAAAACCTTCCAAGAACGGAAAATACGTTTTCCTCCCTAAATGGCGCTTTCCCTTTTTGGTTTGCCCACACACGATTCTCAAGCGCTGACCCCATCGTCGAGACCGAAAAGGGGATGGGCACACGGTTCGGCCATGGCGGCAATGGCGGAACGGGAAATGGCCGCACCTCTGACAAAGACCAACAAGCAAGGGAGTCCAGTGATGGTGCTCATTCGGCTCGGGGCGGTGGGAGCATGGTCGCCACGCAAGACAAAGCGGCGGCCGCCACGACCTCCCAAAAGCTCAACTCCGCGGTCCATTAGTTCTAGGCGAAGGTTGGGTAAGCATCGGTGAGTGGAGGGTCCCGATTTTACCCGAATCGGCGCCGAGAAGAAACGGAGCGCCCACACACCTGTCGCCCGAGGCGGAGAAGATGACCGTGGAACACGGCAATCGCAGTGTATGATCCAATTGAAGCTCGGTTAGTGCACTAGGTCAGAGGCGAAGCTTCGGCTAAATCAATTAGATGGATTACCTCTTGCGGCTCAATGGATGTTTCCCCTTTCCCGCCTCCCTGCGGCAATGGCGAAGAAGAAAACCAGAGCTAGAAGCCGCCCGTAACCGCTAAGGGAAAGGGAAAGAGTGCTAGTGTGGCTATGGGATGGTTTTGTAGTGGCTTTGGCGATCTGTGGAGGCCGGGGCGCTACGTTATAATCGCCTTTGCATTCGCATTAGCGGGGACGGAGCAAAGGGAGATGGTAATGGCGGCTTGGTGCGAGCGACTTCGTGGCCGAGCCGTCTTGGCGATGAGGAAGGATGACGCAGGGAATGACCGAGCGACGGATTGGTTCGATGAATCGAGCTCACCGCGTTCTACTCTTCGGAGAATTCTCTACTCATCGAATTCACCGAACGGAATTGGGAGGATGCATCGCAACCGGGCGGGACCACCGCCAGGATCGAGGATTTCATTCTTTGCGCCAAATGAATCGGAATAAAGAACAGATTGGTGTGAGACCCCATTCCGAGGAACAGGAACTCCATGTGATTTCCGTACTAGTCCCTGGATCAGTAGCTAGCACTCACATGTTTACACCATTCATATCACAACCAAAAGCCAAGCTTTAATACATAACTTGCCATAGTTGATAATTATACAAGCATTAGTTACAAGCGAAATAAAACAGCGGAAAACAGAAAATGCTTAAGATCCAAAAGCCTGGTAGCATGCCCAAACCGAAACCCCACAGGCATCTGACTAGGCAAAAGCCCTAGAAGAAATCATTGCCGAACTCCCCGAAACCTGCTTGAAAGAACACATCTTCTGGCACATCGCATGGATTCTCCTCTGAACAAATCGGATAGCAAGAATGAGTACAGGTTGTACTCAGCAAGACTTTATAGCAAATGCAAATAATAGTCATGCAGGCTATATCAAAGGAACAGGCACTAAGTTATTTTGCATTTTGCAGAAAGAATTTAAACATATGACATAATAGATTGCAATTCGCATTTTCAAGAAACAGCATGAGATTTGTATAGTTGCCAGAAAGTAAACGTGTTCCAGGACATAGCATTCCCAATGGCGAAACTCTACACAAGTCGATCCTTTGACTCGAACAATTGGTTATCAAAACAGAACCAACCCATTTTATCAAAATGTAAACTCTAACATTGGAATGACTTCACCGAGTGCTCATGACCACGAGCGTGGCTAATCTTTTAGATCTATACTCTGCAGAGTTGTACAGCTTTACCCACAAGGAATGAAACACCTTTTTTGCTAGGCCATACGACACACTTCCTTAGGTGTGCCGGCAAGGCGATCATACATAGCCGTTACATTATTCAGACATGACTTTGGTCCAGCCCGGGACGTTAACCCCCGCCATAGAACTAGAAACACACACCCAAGCCGTGGATCCACTTTCACACACAACACAACGTTTCTAAACATGGCAGGGCGTACACCGTTGCATTAGCAAGTAGACCTGACCGGAATACCCCGTCGGGTAGACTCGACCGAATACCGTGCTATCTCCGCCTACCAATGAACAAAGCCATGGCTAAACAACTTAATAGGCTAAGGCTACCCCATAATAGCCCTCGTGGTTGCACGGAATTCTCGGATCAATAGCGTCCCATTGCTCGGTCCTTAATCCGACACGGGCGACACTCCACCCTATACTACATGCAAAGCCCATATTGCACAACCGGCTATTGCCAATAATCGCCCGCATCAAAGCATAGTTTTCGGGTTTTCAAGTTTTAACCAACATATCAACAACCTTTAGTAGAGTAATAACCAGTGGTGAAATCATCTTAAAAGCATCATGACGATCTACGGCAAAACTAAGCAGTGTATATTGTAACGGTTATACCCAACTGACATTAACTATGTCTAAGCATACTATGGTTTGCAAGGTTCACAGAATCAATCAAATTAAGGAAAACCATACATTCCAGGGATAGTTACTAACCTTACCCAAGATAGCAGTTTTTATGGAGAAGTATCCGGATGCACTATACAGTTGCAAAAACAACATATGGTAGGTGAATTAGTAGGTTCAACATGGTCAAGGATTTGCTTGCCTTGCTCTTCGCCGCAAATGTCAAATCCTGGCTCGGCAACTGCCTCCTCCTCCTCCTCGAGGGTGTCTGCGTCTACACGCCGAAATCAAAAGAACCAACAGGATTTACAAATTGCAAAGAGAGAACGAAGGAAAACAAATAGAAAAGAGAATAAAAACCTTTGCACAAGCTCCAGGGTTGCTTTCTTATGAATTCTTTAGTTACCCTTTTGAATTCAAGATGCAAAGATTGTTTAGATTAATACCATTATTCATTAGTTACAGAGCGTGCTAAACTGACAACTCCCAGAATACTTCCTGAGACCTTATTACTTATGTGATTTACTTTAGTAGGACTTAGAATCAAAACAAGATGGAGTAAGATTACTTCCTTAGATTCTTACAGAGCATAACTTAGGGATCAACTCGAGGATTTCTTTACAAATTTTAGGTTTGGATAAGTTGCTCTGCGAGTTAACGAGGAGTCTTAATTGATTATATAAGGTCATGAGTGATTAATTCCTTTACTTCAATTTGATTTCACTTAGAATTGGTTTTGTACAAATTAGATCTTCAATTGTAGGCTACTGACTTATTTTACCTTATTTTTGAGAAGGTTCTGGTGATAAAAATGACTTAAATACAGTTTTCTTCATTTACAACTACAGTCCATTCAATCACATTACAGCCTTCAAACATATGACTACTTAGGGTTGTTAAGCTATCCAAATTAGTAGGCTACACATGTTGGAATAAAATTATCTCTTCTTATTTGGGTAGGCTATACTTTGGACAACACCACTGATCAAATTTCATAAGTTTTACACTTTAGATGAGACTTTATAATCATCGTTGAAAAGGCTTAAGTGGTAACAAAAGTTTACATTCACAAAATCGGCAAGAACGCGAAAAGAAAGGTTAACACTTAAGGGTTTTAAACTGACAAGATTAATATGCAAACCTTAACCAAATAAAGTTCTTTTTACAGACTGTGATAGCATAAACTTTGTACAATGTTTCTAGACTGGTTTTACTGATTTTAGTATTTGGGAAAGCTATTTAATCTACCACTGAAATAGCCTAAATGACCATATTGTTTAACGCCAAAATCGGCCAAGATTCAACTTAGCTTCCAACTAAACTGTGTATACTTCTCGATTCAGTTTCAACACAAACTAACTCCCAGAAATTTATATCATCTACATCTGCTGAAATCCATTCATTTCCTCTTGCAGCATTTTGTTTTATACTCATTCTCTTTTTAGCCGAATTAGACCTGGATTTATTTGACAAGTAAACAGACTTTTAAGCATAAACATTCTTACCAACTTGGACTCATTCCAGAACAAGCATTTCAAAGATATTTGATCTCATTGATTTTGGTGTAATCCAAATTAACCTTTTTCTTAGCACATAAATACCTTTCTCAGCATTTTCATTTTAACTCTACATGTGACATTGTTTTACTTAAGGATTTATTAAACTACTGAAGCATCTCTACTTAAATACTATTACTTTACATTTTCAAGCTATTAACAGATGTCGTGGTTTCATAGAAATTCACTTTCCTTTATTTTGCCTAAAGTTAAAATTATTAATTCCTTAAAACAATAAGCCCTTCTCATGTATTCCATTTACTAAAATTTACACAGAAATTCTTCCAACAATATTTTTACATATCCTGAATCTACTAGATTTTACACGAATTTACAAATTTGTTTCACCTAAATCGGACAAGTGGTTCAAAAGTTATTAAAACTTTAATCAACTCGGGTATGAAAATCCCCCCCCCCCCAAATTCAGAACTTTCCTAAAATGGAAAATGTGTTTTCCTTCAGAAATTACGCTTTCCCTTTTTAGTTCACCTGACTCGCACCACAGTGTTGGACCCCATCGTCAAGGATCAAAACAGGGAAGGGCACACGGGTTCGCCGGCGGCAAGTGGTGGCCGGAACGCAAACGCAATGCATACCTAGAGCATCAAGACATCGAGGGAACACATTGGTGGGGTTTGGTGTTTGAACGGCAAGAACAGGCGTCGCCCCTTGACACAAAGCGGCCGCCACGAGCTCCGTGAAAACCCTACTTCAGCGACTCTTTGATTCAAGCGAAATACAAAGGAGCATCGGTGTAGCAAGGAATTCGGTTTACCTAGAAACGGCACGGAGAAGGAGCAGACCGCTCACCACTGGCGCTGGCCGAGCCGGAGAAGAAGGACCCCACGCGACGCGCTTGTGAATGGTCTGAAATTAACCCAAGGATTGGACTCGGGAGTGCCTAAGGATGCTCTAAACCAACGATTCTTGATACCTCTCACCAAATCACCGAATTCCATTCTCCCCTTCTTCATTTCTTGGCGAGAAGCGGCAGCAGAAGAAGAAATGCGATCTTGACTCGATGGGGACGGGAGTTTGGAATGGCTCGAAGGCTCTAGGCGATCGCTCAAGCCTTTTGTGTTGAGCCAACAGAGAAACTTCCGAGTAAATCGCTGTCGCGCCTCCTCGGAAGTCACGGCGTAGGCTTGTGCAATTGAGAACCTCGAGCCATGGCGAAGCGATGTCGCCATGCCGCTCTGAGTAGCTCGGGAGAAGCTCGATCGACAAGAAGTAGAGAGGCAAATGCACCAGACCAAAGAGAGAACTATCGGAGAAGAGACTAACCGGTGGGACTGGACCCACATGGCAGTGAGGGCAAGGATTTGCTTAAGGAGGGATTCGGTCAAATACAAAGGACTAGCATTAATTTTCCACTAAGCTTCTTCAGCAATTTTTGCCCACTTTTTACACACTCTCTCATGGCAATAGACAAGCTTCTGAGAAAATTTGGGGTTAAAATATCTAGCACAACTTTTACTAAAATTCGGATATGGTACAGTGCACTGAATTCCTATTTCTATGTTTGAATTACCAGACGATTTAAATCTTTTGTAAAATTTTTGAAACTTTATTTTTCAAATGTATTTGAGACAATAGTCCTTTGATAAAATTTTCAGCTCAAGATGTTGCTCCAGTAATTTATAAAAATTCTGACATTGTGTTTTTTAGCTTTTGTTGTTTTTGTTTTCAATTTAATTTGGGGCTTTATCCCATCTGATAACTCTCTGAGATTTTTGCCAGTGGTAAATACTATATCAAAGGTGACTTGGTAAATTTTTCAGCTGGAGATCAGCTCTGGATATTTTTCGAAATTTCAGAAGATGCACTGTTTCTAGTCAACTTGGCCTCTCTTTTTATTTTTAATATTCAAATTGATATTGGTATCTTTTTATCAGTGTGTAATTTGATTTCTCCATCAATTTGGATGCAGAAATTAATTTATTCCCAATCTTCCTTTTAGTTCTTTTTACTTCTCCCATTTCCCTCAATTGTCTTTGCAACCCAAAATCCAAGAAATCCATTCGAGAAAAATCATAAATTCCATAAAACTCAAAAACTTTCAAAAATGCAAATTCTTAATATAGCATTTCACTACTTAGAATTTTCAGGATGTTACAATTGGCCCACATGGCAGCGAGTGGTCAAGAGGGAACGGAGTGGTTGGGTGCCTTTTCTCCCTCTCTCTCCGATTTTTACTAATGGTCAAATGGAGGTAAAAAGTGATGCAAATTTTTGACTGAGGTCTCAAACCAGTATTTACCCCTGGTAAAAATTTGGAATTGATTCGAGTTACTGAGAATTTTTAAATATTCTTTCAATAGTGACTATTTAAATTTCTAGTCTCTGACTTCGATTTTTATTTATGACCAAATGAAGTCTATTATTTTTAATATTTTGTTTTTCTAAAGAATTTGATCTCAGAATGTTTCTGTAAAATTTTCAACTCAAAATATTGTTCCATTATTTTATATAAATTCTGACATTGCAATTTCTAGATTTTCAGGGTTTCTGTTTTTAAATTTCAAAAAGTCTTAAATTATATTATTAATTTATGATATTTTTACAAAGGGTAGAAATTGCATTAATATGTTCATGATAATTTTTAAATCTCCATTTGAGTTTTATAAATATTCTATAAATTCTGACAATGCATTGTTTCGATTTAAAAGTTGTCTTGTTAATTTATCTCTTTATTCTTCCATGCATAAAATTTCATTTGCTGGCTAAAATGGTTTACTTACATGCTCAGGGTTCTCATGGCAATTTTCTAAATTTTTACCTTTTTGCTTCTTGGCCTTTTCTCCTTTTCATTCTTTATTTCCCTTTTGTTTGATTTTTCTTGCAATACAAAAATCCAAGAAAATACAAATAAATCAAACAATATTCAGAAGTCCCAAAAATATTCACAATCAAATTTAAATATTATATTTTACTGTTCTTAAATTTCTGGGCTGTTACACTAGAGTCCCACACTCCCACACAAGCACAAGACAGCGTAATGCAAACAAAAATAACAAAAGGAGAATAATAGGAGCTGAGCAAAAGGAAGAAAGAAAGAAAACAAATAGCTGAAACAAACATACTGTGTCGAGATCGACGGCAGTTGAGTTCACAGGCATCAAACAAAAGAAACTTTGCAGTAGAGAATTAGAGATTGCTTAACACCGCGTCTCTTAACAAACGTAACCACCAGAATTCATACCCTACACTACTGTTTCAAGCATAGATGTGGCATTATTGCATACATACGTACTGTGCCAGACAGCGTACAGCGACCTTCGTCCAGCATTGTTGAAGCATTCATCTGCAGCTCCATGTTTTGGCAGTTGCTAATTATTCGGGAAGGTGATCGGGTAGACGGGCTCCTTGTTAGGGTAGAAGAGCCCGAAGTTCCTCTCGATGTCATCCCCCGGTTTCTGGTTCTCGTTGAACATGGCGAATATGTATGTCTGGATCGCCCCTGACCGCTTCGGCGTCCCGTTCGGGACGTGGTCAATCAGGCCCTGGTTGTACGTCCGCGCGTTATCCACCGTCGCCCCGAACCCACCAGCCGACGGCCACCCGCTCTCGGACACGACGACCCTGACGTTCGGCGTGCCGGCCTTCTCCAGCGCCGCGTAGATGGAGTCGACCATCGCGTCGAAGAGGTTCGTGTAGGTCAGCCCGTTGCCGTCGTCCCTCACCGTCGTGCCCGGCTGGAAGGTGGCGTAGTTGAGCTTGATGTCCCGCGGGTTGTCTCTGTAGGCGAAGTAGGGGTACACGTTGGCCAGGAGCGGCGCGCCGGTGCTCGCCAAGAACCGTGCGATGTCCGTCATGTAGGACTGCGCGAACACGCCCTTGGAGGGCGGGAAAGAGTTGGCGATCACGTCGAACCTCACCGCCGTGGACACCTTGATGTTGACGAGGCCGGCCGCGGAGAGCGCGTTGTTGATGTTCTGCATGGCCGGGAGGATGTTCCGAGTGTCGTCGCCGGTCACCTCGTTGCCGACCGCGATGTACAGTATGGGGACGTCCGGGTAGTAGGGCTGGACGTTGTTTTGGACCCAGGCGGCTGCGGCGGAGGGGTTGTTGGCGAGGTCGCGGACCGCGCGAACGTCACCCACGTCGAGGATGAGGACGATACCGCTGCCGCGGAGGGCAGCGAGGGCCTCCTGGTCCGGGTAGTAGATGCGCATGCCGTGGATGTTGCGGGACTTGTACAGCTGCACGACGTCGCCCCGCGAGGGGAGGTTGCTGCCGTACACGCCGTAGCAGACACCGTGCACGGCTGCGGTGACGCAAGTCAAAACTCGGATCAAATGGGAATTAATAGGCGAACAAGCCATCAACAAAGGAAGAGCTAGCTAGGTGAGCTTAAGCAATACTTTGATCCTGTGTTTGTACGAAGTACACCGTTAATGAAGACGCGAAATGCTTAAAACAAATTAAATGAATTGATGCAGAGGAAACTGAAAGGCAAATAAATCTATACCTCCCATTTGCTCAAAGGTGTTAAACTCGGTCTCTGCTTGCTCAATAGGTGCTTTGTATGCTTTTTTGCTCCCAGCAGCCTGTGATGCCCAGGAAAAGAATAGCCATTAGCCAGCCCTATATATAGTGTCAGATTTGTGACTTGTTCTACTAGACGGCCAGTTCGTTTTTCTATTGTCAACGGGCCTCTTCGTTTCCTATTTAATAAACAGATGACACTTCGCCCGGCTGCTATTGTGCAAAATTTTCCCTTTATATACAAATTTTGGTTAACTTGTTTGACTTTTCTTCGACACTTAGGATTAATTATAGACTTGACACGGTCGGTGTTACTAAGGTGCTGTTTGAGGCTTTAAGCCACCTTCAGTTTTCAAAAAACCAGTAAGCCTCGCTCCACCCTCACCTCAACAAAAAAAAATAGCTTAGCTTTTTAGCGGCTTTTGACATAAGTTAGGAGCTATATATAACTAATAAAAGCCAAATGTTGAAAGCTGAGCTAGATCAGATTTTGTAGCTTATTGCTTTGAAAAATTAGCTATTTATCAAACGGTCTCTTATATGAAGCTAAAATCATTTTTCAACCCAGAAAACAAAAACAGTTTTTTCAGAAAATCTGTGACTCCCAAAACAAGCCCTAATCAAGTATGTGCCCCTTGGATAGGGGCTTGAAACCTAGCTTCTTGTGGTCTCAGCTTGGCCACCTAAGTACATTCATCATGTGCACTGTCAAGTCTGTTCGGCGACAGCAAAGATGAGTAGATAAGATGATGTGGATCGATCTTAAATGGCTTGTGACCGGCCTTGTCATGTCAAAGTAAAATACATACATGGTAGATGCTGACGGGAGGCTAGGCAATTCAATTCAGCTTGAATGATCGGAAGCAGTTGTAGCAGTGTGCGCGTTGAAACTTGAAATTGGCTTGGTTGCCCGCGTCAAATTCTTTGTGGCTATCTAATGATCAATCGTGCACGGCATTGATCACGTCACAAGTTAATCGTCGTCGTCATCTTTAAATCTATAATAAGTAGAAGGAAATTGGAGCCGCAGGCACGCATTGTTTGCAGTAGCTCGCGCGATCGTGCTTTCCCATGATGATGATCGAAGGAAAAACGTTGTTTTATTGTTACGTGTTGGAATGATGAGCACGGAGTCATGGATGTTAGATCGACGGAGACGTATTTGCAGCGGCGTATCCAGAAAATTAGAAGGAAGGGGACTAAGACTAAGATATCAAAAACTTAACAAGCCAACTATGTTCAAAGTTTGCAAACATTTGTTTAATAGTCACATATAATATAAGTGTGTAACAATATAAAGGAAAAAAGCGTACCGATCATTACTTCTGAAGAGTTGTTAGTTGATATTTACGGGTTTTCATGTTCTGAAAATGTTGTAATATATCTTCCATATTTATCTTTGAAAATATGTCTCGCTCAATGTAGCACACCATGAGATCATTTAACCAGTCATCACTTATTTTATTACGTAAATCTGTCTTGATAATTTTAATTGCTGAGAAAGCCCTTTCAACTGTAGCTGTACCCACAGGTAAAACCAATGCTAATTCAATAAGTCTAAAGACCAATGGATAAACAACATGTTTCTTTTCCTTGACCATCATCACAGCAAGACTAGCAAGATCATCACAACTTGAAAATTCTCCTCTTCTCATATCATCAACGAATAAGTGAAGTTGTTCTCCTAAAACCACACGATCATATGTTGAGAAATCATCAGAATATATCTCTGAAAGCCGAATAAGCCTACCATGATCAAAGTTTGCAAAGGAACCTCTTGGGTCTAAACAAGCAATGTATCTCAAAAGCTTTGTAGAAGATTCACTGAATCGACTATCCAACTCGGTAGCTAATGAATCAACCACTACAAGAAAAGTATCGACATAATAATAATGATGATAAGTAACAAATTGCTTTTCACGTCTCATGTGACCTCTAGCATACTTTCGATCTTCCATATTGGGCACCAAAATTTTCGATGCAACACAAAACTTCTTTACCTCTTCCAAAAGTGTTTCCCATCCATTTTCCCTAAATTTTTGTAGATGAGTTTTCACACCAGAAAGAAACACAATTGCATTAACAATATTTTTATCCTTTTGCTGTAAGAGACGTGACAGATCATTAGTCATATTTAATACTTTGATCATGAGATGCAAGATAAACACGAAGTCAAATGTTTCCATTGTTTCCATCAATCTATTTGCTCTCCCCCTTTGGCTCAAGTCAAAACCATCTTCATTAACATTCTTTAGCACTGTCAAGACTGAATCCCACGTGGAACTAAAACGGATAAGGGTTGTAAGATGTGAACCCCACCGCGTATCACCTGATCTTGCTAGAGATGTCTCTTGATTCCTGCCTTTTCCTGTGACTATCTCACCATTCTCCAATTTCTGAACCATACGCTCATGATGGTCCTGCAATAGTGCATCTTTTCTCTTGCAAGAAGCTCTAACAATATTGACAATCATAGTGACATAGTTGAAAAAATCACTAACAACTCGACTACTCTTGGCAACAGAAACAACTACCAATTGTAGTTGATGTGCAAAGCAATGTATATAGTGAGCATGTGGATTTTCATTTAAGATTAGTGCCTTTAGACCATTAAATTGGCCTCTCATGTTTGATGCACTATCGTAACCTTGTCCTCTCAGTTTAGATATGGACAAACCAAAACGAGCAAATAACAGATCCAAAGCTGTTTTGAGTGAAGCAGAAGATGTATCCTTAACATGCTCAACACCAATAAATTTTTCAATTACTTGTCCTTTCTTATTAACAAACCTATACAAATAAAAACAAAAACACAAATCTTTTATAGTTCACATTAACAGAAGATTTTAAATTATTAAGAAACAGAAACTAACCTCAAAATCACCGCCATTTGTTCCTTAATTGAGACATCCCGGGACTCATCAACGAGTAAAGAGAAATAACTATTTCCAATATCATCCATAATGACCTTTATGACCACATCAACACATGATTTTACCAAATCCTTTTGTATTAGTGGTGAAGTCAGCATGTTATTTCCTGGAGCATTATCAAGTACATGGCAAACTTCTTCAACCTCATTTTTGTACCACTCTAGCATCTCCTTAAAGTTTCCTTTATTTGATGAACTAGATGATTCATCATGTCCACGAAAAGCAAGGCCTTGTGACAAGAGAAAACGAACAACCTTTATAACAACAGTTAAACGAGCTCTATATTCAACTCGCATATCATTTGTGCAAATTTCTATCACTTGTTGAATACTTTGCGCCTGAACTTTGAAAGCATCACAAAGACCTCTTGCATTATTGTGACTACTATTCACCCCACCAATATGCTTGTGAAATGCTTCTTTTGCCTTCTTCCAATTAGAAAAACCATTCTTTGTGAACACATCATTAGTAAAATTATCAACTCCAGATTGCTTAAAAAGATAGCAGTAAAAGCAAAATGCCGCATCTTTCTCTATGCTATATTCTAACCAATCAAAATCATCAAACCATGATTTCTGAAAACATCTAAAAATCTTGCCTTGCTGTTTACGGGGAAAATTATGACCGACTGGTTGACATGGACCCTTTAATAGGAACGCCCTTCTCAAATCATCTCTAATTTTAAATTCGTACTGTTCAATTGGCTTACGCAGCCCCGGATCAGCAACAATGTTATCTGAATTAAATTCAGTACCAATACGAGCTTTCTTTTGTGCTTGCGCAACAGAAGGACCCACATTAGGAGTAGGACTCACATTAGGAATTGTAATGATCTGACGTTCACGTTCATGATCTTTTTGTTGTCTAGACCCAGATGTTGGCTCCTCTTCAGATGGTTTTGATTTTGACAATGATGTAAAATATCTCTTCATTGTAATCTATTCTGCTCAATAAAAACAAATTCAATTAATTTAACATCTACAGCATGGCATGATACAAATTAGCAAAGAATCACAAACTTAAGTACTTAACATCTACAGTATAGTATAAACAAAAATGAAAGAACACAAACTGCAATACTGCATTGAGCCACAAAAATGATCTAGTTTAGTAACACTAACATAAGCACACTCTAGTTCAGATCTTCTTGTTTGCCTGAAGAGAATGACATGCAATGTATAATGTACTAGAAAATTTTTCGCGGCATTCACGCCGCGCGTGGCGTTTTTCGTAGAAAAATTTTCTTTTTTTCGGTGGCGTTTTATTTTTTAAATCGTCAAAATAATGAGCGAAACGGCTGAAAGGATACAAAATTTTTCGCGGCGTAACATTTTTTCGAAGTAAAAATTTCTTTTTTTTTCGGCGGCGTTTAATTTTTTAAATCGTCGAAGTAATGAGAGAAACGGGGAAAAAATAAAGAGATAGAGTTGTAGAAATATCTCTTTCGACGAATTATTTGGAAAATATCGGAGACCGAGCTGGAAAACCGCGGCGAGGAAAAAGTCTAGAGGGAAAAAGGTGAAAAATTATTAGAGATGACAACCTTCTTTTGTCGAGTTTAACGCTCTATGCGTTCGCCGAGTAATAATACATGTTTTAAAAAATATCAGAGACTCGCGGCGTAACACGCCGCGCGTGTCGTTTTTTCGTAGAAAAAACATCTTTTTTTTCGGCGGTGTTTTATTTTTTTTAAATCGTCGAATTAATGAGTGAAATGGGGAAAAACAGAGAGATAGAGTTGTAGAAATATCTCTTTCGACGAATTACTTGGAAAATATTGGAGACCGAGCTGGAAAACCGCGGCGGGGAAAAAGTCTAGAGGGAAAAGGGTGAAAAATTATTAGAGATAACAACCTTCTTTTGCTGAGTCTAACACCCTACGCGTTCGCCGAGTAATAATACATAGTTTAAAAAATATTAGAGATCGAGATGGGAAAAAAGTCTAGAGATAGAGCTGCACACATATTCCTGGTGACGAAAACATTTTTTCCTGAGAAAAACGGAGAAAGGACATAGACGTAAAATGGCGCACGAGGGACCCGAACGCGATTTTGGAGGGAAAAATCTTCTCCTCACAAAAAATTGCGAAGGGCTTATTCGTAATTTCTAAAAGGACCATAACGCAAATTTTTTTTTGAACCAAGCCGTTCGCTCGGCTCAAAACGCTGCGGTGGCGTGAATCTTTCAAAGTATAATAAAGGTAGTATTATGTATACGCCGCGGCCCACCTAAGCCCCCCTTTAAATCCGCCATTACATATTTGTATGTTGGTACGATATCTTCAATATCTCGGCAAAATGTCATTGTCAATATTATCTACAAAGAAAGTTAAGCTTGATCTATATATAAACCATTCTCCCTGTCAATGAATTAGAGCTAGCAAGCTGCCTTGCTTTGGTTTGAACATGAAGGGATCTTCTATTTAGATCACACCATAGCGTCGAGAATTATTTGTGCACTGTACTCCTACTTGCCTTCATTTTTTAGGGGAAAAAAAGAGACATGTGGCCCATTAATTAAGTTAACGCAGAATTTAATGCTTATCTCCTCTCATAAAAAATAAGAACTATGCTTACTTAGGGCAGTCCCAACCCATGGTGTCTATGAGTAGTGTCTAGAGGAGAGAGAGAACAATAAACCAATGTATAGTTTCCCATCCCAACCCATGGTTTCCATGAGTAGTATCTAGAGGAGGGAGAGAGCAATAAAGCAATGCATGAGAGCAATAAACCAATGCATGCACCACAAATACAGCTTGGTAAGCGCGCAGAAATGTCCAACCCCGATTTTGCTAGTTTCTTGAGTCTTGGTACCCGCGTCGATCCAGTTTCTTGCATGAGACACGGTTTCTTCGTTTTTCCTTCTCTCCCTTCCTTAACTCCTATGCCATATCAGATTTTTGCTTAGTTGGCAGCGTAATTAATTCTATGGACACCAGCTGAGTTGGAGGGTTGGGAATGCCCTTAACTAAGAAATGACGACATAAAGGATTGAACTACCAATTCAATACTCGTATCGTCACGAGGACCACATGCTTAGGAGTTCAGACAAATCTCAACTTCCGAACTAGCTAGGCTAATTGCTATTCCCTCTTGACGAAATTAGTGCGAGGAATTTTTATATATCTATTGAAGGTTGAGTACGTAGATTAAATTCCGAGTGGGTATGGAACATGGCAATATAGATTCCCTCAAGATATGCCATGTTGGCGTCCTCAGGCCGTTTTGATCAACTCAACGACCCAATTGATCAATCATCGATCACACGAACAGGTCTAGCATTATATATAAACCCGACTTTCTCTCTCCGGTGCTTCTCTAGGCTACCACCGGCTGCTAAACGAGATTAATCATGAAGATTATCCATTCCAAGTGAGATCTGCATTTAGAAGGTTCGTAACCAGAAGTACACAATGATTGGCATTCGGCCATGAGTACATACATGCATGATGCTTGTCCTAGCGTGTTTGCAAAGCTCCTGCTTCATGCTGGTGGCATATGGCCGGGCAAGATGGCCGAACAAATAGCAGCAAGGCCTTGTTTTGGGCTAAAAACAGAAAAACGGCGTAGCAAACATACCGCTCGTAGGCCTACGGCCCAAACTACTACTATTCTTGTTTGTTGTGCCTTGTGCGTTGAGGAGTTTAGTCCGTCCCCCAAAAAAAAGCTATTTTGCCACTTGCGTAATTTTTTTTTTGCGTGTTTGCTAAACGGTACTTAGGCGTTTTTTTATTCTTGAGCAATTAATATTTTTTGTCTATTAGATGTTACTTTGTGATTCACGTTGCACTTTTATCATTTTTGACTTTGTGTGCGTTTTCTCAGGATGAATAATATGATAAGGCAGTAATCAATTTGTTTACGGTCATCGAGAGCTGTAACATAAACAAACAAGCAGAGTTTTTGTTTGCTAAGTTTCTTATAGTTAGTTTTGTTCCTTTTTAAAAAAATTTCATATTAATTTTACATAATTTATCTTTTGTAAAATTAGCATATAATTAATTAAAAAAAGCCATGCAAAAAAGAATAATATGTATTAGAGCATTTCTCGATGTATCATATCACATGCTAATCACTAAATAACAAACTAGTAGAGAGAGGCATATATGCATCCAATATCTAAAAATTTAGTATTCCTTGAGAAAATAGTACTCAAATGGGAGAAGATGGCGAATTAATTTCATCTATTGAATCTAGATCTAAAAGTTCCAAATTAAAGTACTATTTAGCATGAAAATACTCAAGTTCTTCCTAGACACCACCTGTTTTTTTTGCATGTTTGCCCTTTATCCAAATGGAATTGAATTTTTGGTCCTCTTTTGATCACGACAGCACCTGCCATGCTCCCATACTTTGGTAGGTGGACTTGCTGCCAGGGATCAAAAAACCGACGAAATTCAGTGAAAATTCAGATTTCGGACCCCCCCTGAGATTGTAGAAGCCGGGAAAATTCAAAAATTCAAAAAAAATTTGAAAATACTACAGTAATTTTGGAAATTTCGGTAAATTTCACCGAAATTTCTGGTTTGGAGTCCGGATTTTGAATTTTAACCCCCGGATTTGGCCGAATTTGGTCCAATAACCTACTAGAAAGTGATCTTCCATGAAAATTTGATGAAAAACTATTTTTTTGAGATTTTTTAAAATTTGGGCAGAAACACTGTCAGATTTTTAAAAAAATTTAAAAGTTTGATAATGATCTTAAAATTTTATGGTACCATTATTAGTAGTTTATAATCATACAAAAAAAATTTGAAAATAATTTAACATCATTTGTTATCTTTAAAAAATCAAAAATAGAATGGACATAATTGGGACAGTAAACTTGTTAGATTTTTTGTAAATTTTCTCGAGTGTGATCATCATCTAAAATTTTTATGAAAGATTAAGAACTTCCTAAGTACCATTATATAAAATTTTTAAAAAATTTAAACTTTCTTAGTTTGCTCAATAAAATCTATCAATGCAGCTAGTAAGCACTAAACTTAATTTGTGGTATTATATTTCAAAAATCAATTCAGCGAACAGAGCTATGATGGATTCATTGAATCAGTTAGTAATCATATCTTTAATTTATTGATGAATTTAATGCGTGATGGATAGGGAGTTATATTCATACTGTATACATTTTGGAAGCAAATATTACTCACAGAATTTACAATAATTCTGACAATGTACTGTGTACATATTTCTGTTTTCTGTTTTGGATTTATCAGGCAATTCAAATATTTTTATAACTTTTTCAAAAAAAAATTTCAAATTTATTTGAGCTAAGGATTTTTATGTAAAATTTTCAGCTCAAAATATTTGTCCAGGAATTTATAAAAATTCTGACATTCAAAGTACTACTTTTCAATTCTCTCTATTTTTGAATTTTTAAATATCTTAAATTAATTTATTAATTTCTTATATTTTACTGTTAATGCATTTATTTCTGGGGAAGATAATATAAAATTTTCAAAAAAATTCAACTTTGTTTGTTTTCTCAATAAAATCTATCAATGCGGTAAACACTGAACTTAATTTGTTGTATTATATTTCAAAAATCAAATAGAGAAAGAACATAAATGGCACTATGCCTTCTATGAATTTTATAAATTCTCTGGAGCGTGATCATGATTTAAAATTTTTATGAGATATTAATCATTTCCTTCTCACCCTTATGTAAAATTTTTAAAAAATTTAAACCTTTCTTATTGGTAAAGTAAATCTATTATTGATCATCGCCCTTGTAACAAGATAGTACCACTGTTCAAATTTTTAAAAATTCATGAAACGTGATCATCATATGAAAATTTTATGAGAATATTATGGATGTGTTAGAACCATACAGAAAAATTTTCAACATTTTATAACCTCTTTTGTTCTAATTTTCATTCGGATTAAACTTGCCGCTCAGCACTTTACCAGGACAGTACCAATGTTTGAATTTTTAAAAATTCCTCACATTTTATAATTATCTGAAATTTTTCCATAAATATCATAAATATATCAGGAATATCCACAAAAAATTTCAAAATTTTCTAATGTCGCTTGTACTATTTTTCGTCCGGTTCAAAATAGTTAGAATAGTTACAAAATTTCGTAATTTTATGTACCATTTTATGTATCATTGTACGTATCATTTTATGCCAGGACAAACATGCACATGGCCAATAATTGAGAGGAAAGAAAGAGCCAGGCTCCCTTCTGGACGTGCATGGCCAATAATTCAGAGGAAAGAAAGAGCCAGGTTCCCTTCTGGACAAGCATGCACATAGAATAAGACTATATCGAGCGAAAAAGGTTAATAAGACTCGACTCGATAACGTATCATTTTATGTATCATTTTATGTATTATTTCAGTGGTTCCATCTTCCATGCATGCTAGTACAATCATTGATTGGTTTGCAACGACAAAGCATCTCATTCACAGTAAGATTCTTTCACTTTTGCAGTCTTGCACAGCATCAAGCCAGCCTTACTTTCCTCTTTCACATGCAGACATGCTGTCCTCACTCACTTTCCTCTTTCATTTTTCCTAGCTTGCAACCAGAGCTGGGCTTGTCTCTCGTGTTCTTCCACTTCTCCAGCACTAATCTGGCGAGATCTCTCCAATCCGGTCAATCTCCGGCGAAATCCGGCCGTCGACGGTGATCTTCAAGCACATTTCGGTCGGAGAACCCGAAATTTCGCCCGGAGGAACCGAAATTTCGGTTGAATTTAGCGAAATTTCGGCCAGTCAAAAAATATTTCGTCCGAAGCAAAATTTTCAGGTATTTGAAGAAAATTTGTTCTTTGGTTCATGGAAGTGTAGTTGTTTGGTTGATTCATGGAAATGAAGCTCTTTGGTTGATTAGAATGATACTTTCATAAATAACAATGCAGTTTAGTACTTCAGTTAACTTAGTTTTTGGTTGATTTATGGAAATGTAGTTTTTTAGGTTGCCTATTCAGTAGTTAACTTAGTTTAATAGATTAAGTAAACCTCAAATATGTAGGAGTGCATCTGTACATTTGTGCGATTGTACTACAAAGGCAGCAACACCACCTCTCATGAGAAAGCCCATTTCTCTGGTCTGGCCATATATTTATGCTATGTCCCATCACACTACCATGTCTGGCCATATATTTATGCTATGCCCATATCTGTGCAAACACACCGTGTATATATGGATACATTCCGCACACAGCACTAGGGTACAAGCTATATGGCTGTGCTTCTTGGGGCAGACAGGCTTTTCAATTGAGGTTGTGCCATAATTAGAACTGGTAACTTACCAGAGATTTTAATTAGCTATGCAAAATTGAAAATGAAGGAAGTAACTTAGCGGTAACTAATTAAAATCTCTGATATTTTTGTCAGTAACTCATATATATTTGTATTTAATTCCTAAATTAATGGGTCATTGATGGCCAAATGACATGAGCACAAGCACCTGTTTCTTCGTAAATTCTGTTTTCCGTTGTAGGCTCTAGTGATGGCGGATGATAGTTTGGGAAGCGTATGGGACCACGGAGAGCATGTCGGCCCCGGGTATTATATTTCAAAAATCAATTCAGCGAACAGAGCTATGATGGATTCATTGAATCAGTTAGTAATCATGTCTTAAATTTATTTATGAATTTAATGCGTAATTTATAGGGAGTTATATTCGTACTGTATAAATTTCAGAGGCAAATATTTCTCACAGAATTTACAATAATTCTGACAATGTACTATGTACATATTTCAGTTTTGGATTTATCAGGCAATTCAAATATTTTTATAACTTTTTTAAATTTTGTTTTTCAAATTAGTTTGATCTAAGGATTATTATATAAAATTTTCAGATCAAAATATTTCTCCAGGAATTTATAAAAATTCTGACATTCAAAGTACTAGTTTTCAACTCTATTTGTTTTTGAATTTTTAAATATCTTAAATTAATTTATTAATTTCTGATATTTTTACCGTTGATGAATTTATTGCTGGGAAAGATAATATAAAATTTTCAAAAAATTTAAAATTTCTTGGTTTGCTCAATAAAATCTATCAATGCAGTAAGCACTGAACTTAATTTGTTATATTATATTTCAAAAATCAAACAGAGAAAGAACATAAATGGCACTGTGCCTTCTACGAATTTTATAAATTCACTAGAGCATAATAATGATTCCAAATTTTTATGAGATATTAACCATTTCCTTTACCCTTATGTAAAATTTTTAAAAAAATTAAACCTTTTTTATTGCTAAATTAAATCTATGTATTGATCATCGGTCTGTTAACAGGATAGTAGCACTGTTCGCATTTTTTAAAATTCATGACACTTGATCATCATATAAAAATTTTATGAGAATATTATGGATGTCTCAGAACCATACAGAAAAATTTTAAAAATTTTACAAGCTCGTTTGTTCTAATTTTCATTCGGATGAAACTTGCCGCTCAACGCTTTACCAAGACAGTACCAATGTTTGAATTTTTAAAAATTCCTCACATTTTATTATCATCTGAAATTTATAAATAAATATCATAAGTATGTTATGAATCTCCACAAAAAAATTCAAAATTTTCTAACATCGTTTGTACTATTTTTCATCCGGTTCAAACTTGCCGATCAACGTTTCATCTACATAGTATCAATGTTTGAATTTTTAAAAATTACACAGATCTGATAATCACCTGAAATTTTTATGAGAACATCTATAATGTGTCAAAAACCTACAAAAAAAATTTCAAAATTTTTTGACATCGTTTGAACCAATTTTCAGTCAGTCCAATTTGGGCGAAATTTCGGTGAAATTTCGGAAATTTCGGTGGAAATCAAACCGGATTTGAATTTTGAATCTCCTCGATTTCGCCTGGTTCCGAATTTTTCCTTCAAACGAAAATTCTAACCCTGCTTGCTGCAGTCCTATACTGTGATAAATGACACATGTTGCCTCCTAATCATTCCTCAGTCTAGAAGGGACTATGTTTGGCATTTTGTTAGGATGCGGCCAAACTTGGAAACAATAGGCTAAGGAGAAAATAAATCGCAGCAGGACAAAAAGCCAAGGTTCACATGTGAGCCTTCTCAAATGATGAGCCCATTACCTTGTTGTAGCCCATCTTCTTGATTAAGGGCGGATCCAGCGTATGGACAAGGATCTTCAGATGTACACCCAACATTTTTAAAACAAATCCAATATATAATAAGTATATTATATGTATATATTAGTAAGTAGGCTTAAAAATAAGTATTTTAACATCTAATTCCAATTTAGCCCATCCCACACACACACTCTCTCTCTCCAAATCTTCTCTGTATAGGCCAGTCGCCTAAGGTCTAGTCTTCCTCCATTACTTAAGTCCAACTCCCTCTCCATTTCACACACCCCATGCTCTCTCACTCTTTTTGTGGCAGCAGTGTAGCCACGAGACAGGTGCAAGTTGATAGGGAGCAAGACAACAGTCGAATACCAAGCAGACACCATCACTGGCGAACAAGCGGAGGTTGCAAGGCAGGCGACGACACAAGGAGTGACACGCCCTTGTGGTTGCAGCGAACGCCAGCTCGGGAATGGATGTGTGACATTAGCGATGGTTGCGAGGTCAGGGCGGCGGTGTTCGACGGGGCAAGAAGCAGCACACGGCATGTTACGAGGTAGCCTTGTGGGTGCGGCAAGTATAAACCGGGATGGAAGGTGCGACGCCAGCGAGGACTGATGGTTAGGGCAGCGACACCTAATGGGGGCAAGAAGCGGTGCTAAAATAAGGGGTAGTAGCTGAGCATTTGGCATTGATAACCACCCATGTGAATTTCATTCTTGATATCCTAATTTGAAATCCCTAATTCATAAATCTACCAGCGTTATGTTGATTTGTAACGATGAATCATGATTTTTGAAATGTACGTAGCATGTGGGGCATTCAAAAATAAAGACGAATCATGTAGATTTTAAATTCCCAATTCACCCTTCCTAAAAATTACTAGGTAGATAAGCGCGCTACGCTGCGCCGGTTGAATTTCGATAGCATGCGCTCGGGAAAATAATAATTTTTTATTCTCGCAAAACCACCCACCGCTTAAAAATAGTCTAGAAAAAAAGGGAAAAAAATTATTAGAGATGATAACCTTCTTTTGTTGAGTTTAATACTCTACGCGTACACTGAGTAATAATACATGTTCGCAAAACCACCTACCGGTGAAAAATAGCCTAGAGGAAAAAGGGTGAAAAATCTTCGATGAACCTGTGTTTTTTTGGTGACGAAAACATTTTTTCCGGGTTTTTTGGGTGACGAAAACATTTTTTCGGTTTTTTTGTTGCGTTTGTAAAAAAAATGGGTTGTTAGGACGCGCCGGCGAATCTATGGGTTGCTATAAATCTTCGGATAAATCTACATTTAAAAAAAAAACTCGCGGCTATGACCAGTTGGTAAATCCATAAGTTACTATAAACCTTCAATGAATCTGTGTTTTTTTTGTGACGAAAACATTTTTTCCGGTTTTTTAGGTGGCGAAAACATTTTTTTGGTTTTTTTGTTGCGTTTGTTAAAAAAATGGGTCGTTAGGACCCGCGGGCGAATCCACGGGTCGTTATAAATTTTCGGACGAATCCACATTTAAAAAAAAAAAACCCGTGGTTATGGCCCGTTGGCAAATCCATAAGTTGCTATAAACCTTCGATGAATCTGTACTTTTTTGGTAACGAAAACATTTTTCCCGTTTTTTTTTTGGGTGACGTAAACATTTTTTCCGGTTTTTTTTTTAAAAACGGGTCGGTAGGACCCGCCGACGAATCCACGGGTCGCTATAAATTTTCAGACGAATCCACATTTTTTAAAAAAAAACCCGCGGTTATGACCCGTTGGCAAATCCATAAGTTGCTATAAACTCTCGATGAATATGTGTTTTTTGCGACGAAAACATTTTTTCCGTTTTTTTTTGTGACGAAAACATTTTTTTCGGGTTTTTTTTGTGACGAAAACATTTTTCCCGGGAAAAACGGAGAAAGGACCTGAACGTAAGAACCAGGGACCTGTTTGTTAATTTTTTGGACCTGTTCGCTACCCCGAAAAATTAGAAAATGGCTTGTTCGCGATTTGAAATTAACGAAAGGTTTTTCCGTAAAATACCGCGCCAGGGACCTAAACGCGAAGAAAAAAATATATTTTTGTCTCACAAAAAATCGTGAAGGACCTATACGTAATTCAAAGAAACGGAGGGCCGATTTCGCAAAATTGGCTTGGGGGGCACGTGGCCCCCCTGTCTGCTCGCGAATCCTCCCGCTTATAAGATAAACTCTCGATGAATATGTGTTTTTTTGCGACGAAAATATTTTTTCCGTTTTTTTTGGTGACGAAAATATTTTTCCCGGGAAAAACGGAGAAAGGACCTAAACGTAAGAACCAGGGACTTGTTTGTTAATTTTTTGGACCTGTTTGCTACCCCGAAAAATTAGAAAATGGCTTGTTCGCGATTTGAAATTAACGGAAGGTTTTTCCGTAAAATACCGCGCCAGGGACCTAAACGCGAAGAAAAAAATATATTTTTGTCTCACAAAAAATCGTGAAGGACCTATACGTAATTTAAAGAAACGGAGGGCCGATTTCGCAAAATTGGCTTGGGGGGCACGTGGCCCCCCTGTCTGCTCGCGAATCCTCCCGCTTACAAGGGAGTTGATATTTCAAGTGCTGTCTCTAGTAAAAATAACTCATATTTTGTATTTTTACTACTATGAACTTTTATATTCTACATCAAACAATATTTTTTAATTCCAAACACACATTCTGAAAACCCTAAATCCACTACTGTTCTCGGCCGTCGCAACGTACGGGCACTGTACGGCACTTCGGCTGCCTCCGCGACGAGTGAGTGGCATATCTCGTTGTGACCGGCGCTCCATCCCGACAAACATTTGTAGTAGCGTTGCATCAGCGAATGCCTAACGTGGAAGCAAAGCGAGAGAACAAAGCAATACAGGCAACCCAGGCCAAGTGTAAACCATACAAAAGAAGATCGAATGATTACATGAGCAAAGCAGAAGAAAAGAATAAAGATTGAAGGAAGATCGCAAACCATCGTAGCATTAATTCAAACCTACAGGGCACGTACGTACGCTGTACGCATCCCACGATCTGCCGCGCAGTGCGGCCGCAGCGCATTGTGATCGACATCTGCACGGCACGCCCTCCAAATCAAGAATTCAAGATCGATATGAAGAACCTGAGGCAGCTGTGGGGGGAGTGGGAGATCCGTGGGCTGCTCATGAGCAGTCTCTCCCTACAGGTCTTCCTCCTCTTCACCGGCGGCGTGCGCAAGCGCAACGTCGCCGCCTGGCTCCAGCTCCTGCTCTGGCTCGCCTACCTCCTCGCCGACTTCGTCGCCATCTACGCGCTCGGCAACCTCTCCCAGAACCAGAGGCTACCCAGTGGCTTGCCCTTCCACGACATGCACCTCCGCGTCTTCTGGGCGCCCTTCCTCATCCTCCACCTCGGCGGCCAGGACACCATCACCGCCTTCGCCATCGAGGACAACGAGCTCTGGCTCCGTCACCTCCTCAGCCTCGGCTCCCAGGTCACGCTTGCGCTCTACGTCTACTGGAAGTCCCGCACCACCGCCATCGGCCTCCTCGTCCCGGCGGTGCTCATGTTCGTCTCCGGCGTCGTCAAGTACGCCGAACGCACCTGGGCGCTCAAGTGCGCGAGCATGAGCGCCCTGCGCAGCTCTATGCTCACTCGCCCCGACGCGGGGCCCAACTACGCCAAGTTCATGGAGGAGTACCACTCAAGCAAGGAGGCCGGCCTACGAGCCGAGATCGTCATCGTGCCGGAGCGCCCTCCCGACGACGACATCCACGTGACGGAGGAGGAGATGGAGTACGGCGATCTCGTCGTCAATGCGCACAGGTTCTTCACCACGTACCGCCGGCTCTTCGTCGACCTCATCCTCAGCTTCCAGGACCGCACCGACAGCCTCGCCTTTTTCCGCCGGCTCAAGCGCGACCAGGCGTACAAGGTCGTCGAGATCGAGCTGCAGCTCATGTACGAGTCGCTCCACTCCAAGGCATCCGTCATCCACGGCCCCATCGGCCGCTACATCCGCATCTACACCTTGTCCGCGCCGGTCGTGTCGCTCGTCGTCTTTCTGCTGGTTGACAAGGGGCGATACAAGCCGCTCGACATCGCTGTGTCCTACACGCTTCTGATCGGCGCCATCTTCTTGGAGGTCTATGCCATCCTGCTGATGATCATCTCTCCGTGGAGCTACGCGGCGCTGCGAATGCGAGACAGGTGCGGCTTGGTGGCGAGGGGAGTCTTCAAGGCCGTCAAGTACTTCGGGCCGGAGGTGAGGCCACGGTGGTCGAACAAGATGGCGCAGTACAATCTGATCAGCTACTGCATCGAGGACAAATCCACACGGCTCAGCAGAGCGCTCGAGAGGCTGGAGTGGGGGGTATACAACATCCGTGTCAAGACTATGTGGGACTGCTTCTGGTACACCAAGCATGTCGACGTGTCGGTGGAGCTCAAGGAGCTGATATTCCGGCAGATCAAGGACAAGGCGAACAGCACCAAAGATCAGTCGAGCTTCCGGCGGTTCGGGGATCACCGCGGGCAATGGATCCTCCAGCGCATGGGGTGCTACAACAACAAGGATCTTGGGTGGAGCGTGGAGGTCGAGTTCGACGAGAGCATCCTCCTCTGGCACATCGCCACCGACCTCTGCCTCTATAACGCCCACGAGGATGACTGCAAGAAGGACGATGGATGCTGCGCTTCCTGCGGTGGCATTGGCAGCTGTTTCACTGGCTTGCGCAATGCCAAGTCTAAGTTCAAGGCATTCTGCTCGTGCACCAACTCCGGCAATGCTCCCGGCAGTAACAATGACGCAGAAAAGGTCAACTCGGACACAGACATGCTACGGAAACGGAAGGCGAGCAGGGAGATCTCCAACTACATGGTGTTCCTCCTGGTGATGCGGCCGTTCATGCTGACGGCGAGCATCGGGCAGATCCGGTTCGGCGACACGTGCGCGGAGACCAAGAACTTCTTCCGGCGGGACAACAAGATCAGGGCTGAGAAGGAGGGCTCGGAAGCGCTCATGGCCGTAAAGACGGACATCGACCCGCGGCAGGTGAAGGGGGACAGGAGCAAGTCGGTGCTGTTCGACGCATGCCGGCTGGCGGAGCAGCTACAGAGGCTGGAGGAGAGTAAACGGTGGAGGCTGGTGGCCGGGGTGTGGGTGGAGATGCTATGCTACGCGGCGGGCAAGTGCAGGGGCAACTTCCACGCGAAGCAGCTGAGCCAGGGCGGTGAGCTGCTCACGGTGGTGTGGCTGCTCATGGCGCACTTCGGCATGGGGGATCAGTACAGGGTGGAGGCCGGCCATGCCAGAGCCAAGCTCATCGTTGAGAACTAACCAGCTTCACATTTCTGGAAACAAGCTGGCCGTGGTTGTCGTCATCTGTTTGGGTTTAAAAGCTAGCTGGAACTGCTAATACTATAGCTACCATTTATTATAGCCGAATTAAGAGACTTCTTACCATCATTGAAGGTACAAAACTTTACATTCTAAAATTTTAAAGGGTTACTGCATCAATTTTTGATACCTCTTGATACTAACTACATGTAAATTTTAGTACCTCTCAAGATGTTAAAAAGTTTCGCGGAATTAATTATGGCATTAAGTAGCGTAGAGTGATTTCCAACATTTTCAAATAAAATTTCCCATGCGTAACATATTGTTTTTTCAAGACAGCATAAAGTTTGTTGTTGTTCATTTCTCTTCTCATGTGTATACTATCAAAGATGAAGAATAAACAAACATAAAAAATTATTTATAGCTATCCCCTGCTGCATTTTTTTAAAAAATTTATGTAACGAAATTATCTCTTCTGAAAAACGTGCGTATTAAGGCCCCGTCTGGATCACAGGAATTTTTCCTGAATTCTGCGAGAATTGAATCCTGGGGAATTAGTCGTCGCGACGGTCCTCGTGCTCTTTCTGACGTGGCAGAGCACCCAGTACTCGTCCTTCTTGCCGTCGTGGGCGCGGCGGTAGCACCGCGGGTCCCGGTGCTCCTCTGCCCCATCTTGCCGCGCACGTAGAAGTAGAACATGACCCTAGACCACCGCACGACGACGCCGAGGTCGGTGACGGACCTACCTTTCTTGGTCGAGCTGTGCATCCAGGCGCCGCCGCCAGCGACGGACCGCCGCACGAAGGGCTTCTTGCGACCTCGAGCCGCGAAGAATTAGGCCCAGTCTGGCCGGCCGTGCCGCACGAGGAGATCCCACGGCGCGCCGCCGCAGGGGTCGGCCTCCACCACGGAGGCCGCCACGCGCGACACGAGCCCGCGGAGCTGCGGGCGGAGGAGTTGGAGCACCAGCTCGTCTTCCGCCGGCTCGAAGCCGTCGCCGGCGATTCATCTCGTCCTCTGTGTCGAGCACTTGGTTAGACGTGAACACTGGGACAAGATACTAGGGAGGAACAGAGACTGACAGGTAGATTCGGCATGAAGAAGCAGGGTGCATCTGTTAGTTGGGTAGGCTCCGCTACTTATGTCGTGCTCAAGTCAATTGAGCCCAACACACCATTCTTCAGTTCAGCCCGCCCAAATATTAGCAGCATTTTTCGAGCCCAAACAGGCAAGTCCAACGAGTCATCAAGTGCCTCCTCCTATGTTTTCTATGTTTTACGACACGGCATGGATCATCGAAGAACCAAGAGATTGGTTTTCTTCGTCGGACAAGACTAGTTTTCTCAGGCATTCCAGATCAAGAAGTTTAGTATCAAGATGAAACTGTTCAAAGAGGGGAACAGCAATCGAGACGGCACAGCAGCAACAATGCTGTATGAATTAAAAATCTGTAATTGCAATGGCACAATCCTGCATTTCGCTCATTCAACTTGGAAGCGAATCAATATGAACCATATATACATCGCGTAATAAGGTTTCATTCATTTTTAAAAAAAGGAACATCATAGTAAGCATTATTAACCTTTGCCATTAGATCAAAACCTATACGATTATTAACCAGAGTATATTGAACCGGAAACAAGTTTTAAGAATGAGCTCACACTGTATGTGCACCGTGTGAAAGAACATCATAAACAATGATCGTTAAATTGGCTCGAGACTCTATCTTAACTTCAATCTCACATTGAGATTGTACTTTTTTTCAGAGATGATATGTACATTTTTTTTTGGATATACTCCTTTGTATGCGCATGTATGAGGGTATTTACAAAATACGCTAAAAATCATAGACTCCCTTGCAATTTTTCCATGTGGTTCACATTGGAGTATCTTATAATTAGTGTATGAGTGTACCCAAAATGATAAAGGAATATTTCAATCTCGTTTATATGGTATGGTGGTATGTACATTTTTTAGAGGTGGTATGCACATTTTTTTGAACATACTCCTTTGTATGCGCATGTATAAAGATATTTGCAAAATACGCTAAAAATCATGGACTCCCTTACAATTTTTCTGTGTGGCTCACATTGGAGTATCTTATAATTAGTGTATGAGTGTACCCAAAGTGATAAAAAGTATTTTGAGTTCGTTTATATGGTATTTTAGAGATGGGAGTAACTACTTTTAGGAGTAAAAGATAATTTTCCTATATATACACGCACGCAGGACGGCAGGAGTCTTCCCTTATGCTATCACTTAAAAAAAACCTATACAAAAATCAGAGTACGGTGCTATATTATACAGACATTTACACCCAATCTATGACTACTTTTATGTCTCCTTAAATCCTCTATAATGGTCACCAATTCAGGCAGTCAGTACTGCTGCCAAACAATCCAAAACTATAACCAAAACCACAACAATCTCAAACAAACAAGTTCTCCAGTCGAGTATACAACCATTTTTTTTACCAAAACGCACTTCACCGCAAGAACACACAATTCTTCTGATCCTTCATGTCCTTTTCTTGCTGCTGCTGCTCATTGCCATTCCAACCATTCGGCACCCACCAAACTCTGATGCTCTTGTCGAGCCCTCCGCTGTACACCATGCAGCCATTGCTCACCCTGCACCAGGAAGCCTGGATGCATTTGACAGGGCCTTCGTGGCCTCTGATGGCGCCCACCTTGGCGAGAGCGCCGCTCGCCTGCCGGCGCCACAGGCCGATAGTCTTGTCGGCGGAGCCCGTGCACACCAGGTCGCCGGCCACGCACAGGCACAGCACGGCCATGTCGTGCGCCTTGACGTCGCACGCTAGGCTCCACCGGCCACCCCTGCCGAGCCGGTCCCACCCGACCACGTGACCGTCCGACCCACCGGCGTACACACGCCGCCCCCCGGCGTCGGTGCTCACCACGACGGCGTTCCACGACACGCCCTCGCGGGAGATGAGGATGCCCTGGAGGAAATGCGAGGCCTTGCCTTTCTCCCAGGCCTTGACGCGGCCGTCGGCAGAGGCAGAGTAGATGATGCCGCCATCAGCAGCGACGGCATTGATGGCGTCGTCGTGGGCGCGTATGGACTCAAGGCACTTGAGGTCGGACATGCGCCAGACCTTGAGGGTCTTGTCCCACGATCCCGAGTAGACGACGCCGTCGTGCACGGCGAGGCAGGAGATGCTGTCAGCGTGCTCGATCCAGAGGCGGCGGTGGTTGCGGCGGGTCTGGACGTAGCTCCCCTTGCGGAAGATCATGCCCAGGTAGTCCCTGGTGGTGGGGAGCGCAGCGACCAACTTGAACGCGTTCTCGGACCGCCGCGACACGCGCCAGACGCGGACGCGGCCGTCCTGGTGCGCGGAGAACACCCTACCCCCGGCCGCGGCGAGTGCCTTGACGGACCCCTCCCCGTGGCTGAACCGCGCGAAGCGGCGGAGGTCAGGCTGCTGCCACGCGACGATGTCGGCGCCGGTGGACGCGCTGAGCAGGAACTCCCCGCAGAGCGAGAGGCAGGAGACGGACCCCGGGTGCTCCCTCAGCACGGTGAGCGCCTTGCACGCGTCCCTCGGCATCGGCAAGGACGACCGCGCCACGGCAGCATCCGCGGGGACGGCGTTCGAGAAGGAGGATGAGATGGAGGAGAATGACGCGGCGGAGGAGAAAGAGGAGGAGGAGGAGGAGAGGAAGGCGGCCCGCGGGAGGAGGGGCGTGGACATGGCGGCCCGGTCTTGATCTGGCATTGCCATAGCCGGGGTTGGGGTTTCTGGGGGCGGACGGGCACAGAGACAGACGTTGGGGAGGCTATAATAGCAGAGGTCGCGAGGCAGAGGAGGCGCGGGGGACAGACAGGCAGGCGGTTTAAGACGACGACTCGGCTGCTGTTTTTTTTTAAAAAAAAAGATAAAGGCGGGTGGGTTGGGGAGGAAGGTGCGGTGCAACGGCTACTAGGCGCGGGCGGTGCTGACGCCGAGCTGCTTCGACACCACGGTTTCCGTTTTCTATTCATCAAAATACTAGAACAGTCATTCGTCGGTTTATATTGCCAGGCTAGATCGCTTTAGTGCTTGCTTCTTTCTTAAACTACTTTTTATGTCGTTGAGAGCTATCAAAATTTATATCGAGGCAGAACAACTTTTCAAAGATGGTAAAAATTCTCTTCTTAAACATTTTGCTGTTCTTCCGTACGTGTTGCTAACAATTGTAGTCTTGGCAAAGTCGATAGTAATTCACCATATAACGCTTGAGATTTGGGTTTCCGTTTTCAAAGGTGGAGATTTGGGTGTACAACCACAATAGAAGTTTGAGGTCACACATGCACCATATAACGCTTTTTGTTTCTTCTTCCCCTATCGTTTGGACAATTGGCCAGTTAATGAGTAGCTTTTTTCGATCCAGGATCATGAGGCGCTCGGAGCAAGCAAGCAATAACTTGAATTGACGAAATCCATTGGATCGAAAATAATAAACGGTCTATATTAAATTTAGTGTACTATAAAAAAGATTCATAAAAAAACCATATACTAATTATTGTTGACGATCTCACAAATAAAAAACAATGGTGATGTTCTTCTAGTCTTGAAGAATCCTTCAACAGGGAAGCCAAACGTCTCAACTCTCAACTCATTACCGACTAACTTACATTTGCAAAAATGCGGGCTCATCACACCTGTTAGTACGGGCTCGGTTATGAACTTGTATAGATAAGTCGATCTCAGCAAGCTCACTCGTGTTAATCGGCGTACGTTCGATCACACGGAATCATTCTTCATACTAGCTACTACCTTTTTTTCCCTTTTGCGAGGAATCAGACGGAATCATTTTCGGTCTGGTCCAGCACGAATTATCATCACTATTAGAAATCTGACGAGAATTAGTCTGCATGTTCTGCTTAGTTAATTAGATGGACTCTTCCTCTTTGTATGTAAATTGTAATGCACTGAAGTACAAGGCAAGTCCATGGTTTTGGATGATGAACTGCATGCAGCATGCGTGTCGTTGCTCCCGCATGAACCGAGATCACTTTACACAACTGACATGCATCTACATATCTTTGTAGCTGGAGTTCCCTTCAAGAGTAGTACTGGTACGCGTCTACTGAACTACAGTTATCGATGCACCAACCATGCTACGACGACTACTATTTATCCACCGACCAAAGCCAGCAGACAGCATGCATGTACTGCAAAATGCTACTATTAGTACATGCAATGGAACATTGGGTTGTGAATCGGTAGCTTGACTTGAAGAGAACATACATGTAATCCGTCAGTCTTACCAAGAGGAAGCTATCTATGTTACTTGTGATCCTTTTTTTTATTTTATTTTACGATTAGGTTACTGGCAACCTTTTTCACGTCTCGAAGAACAAACCAGGAGACTTGGTCTTTAAAATCTTTAACAAAAGCCACTCGTATATATCACGTGTAAAATAGCTAAAGGTTGAGAATGGAAATATATTTTCCTGACCTCTAGCTTGCTTAATTGAATAATTGGTGAGTTGACAGTACGGATTACATACGTAGTTCGTCAACAAGCTTCTCATAATCGCATAGTCACATTAGGGTCGCACTTGGTTTGACGCACGCGTGCGATAAATAATTGGAGAATCGGCCTGCTGTTTACGCTAATGCGGTAGGTTTCAAATGTTTTCAAACATTTTTATATGCTCCAAGCAAAAGTCGCAGTACGGTATGTGATTTTTGAGCATGGCTCACGCACAAAGCAATCGCCGCCCCTTTGGTTGGACAGCACCTTTTGAGTCTGAAAAGGCAGCTCATGTTTCATACGAGTGTACATTAATCAAACTTCAGTTGTTTTTCATCCATGAACATCGTACTAATCCACTACACCTTCGTTAAGCTGTACAGCAAGTAGTAATCGAGTTGTTTAGGGCGGTTCCTCAGTTTGGAGTTCGGACAGAGCGTGAGGGACACTGGTAATGAGGAAAAACATGGCTGTTTATGCGGGAATTATGCGAGAGGCGTACCGAAACTGTACTGATTCATGTGAAATCCGTTCACTCAGTAAGCAGACTAGCAGGTAGAACAGAGAAAGAAACGACAGTCTTCGAATTGATTGACAGAAAAATTAGGGTTGGGCATGTTGCATGAAGAGAAAAGCACATAATTGACCTCGTCAAATAATTAAAGAAGGTTATAGTAGTTAGATTGGGTGGAATGGAATTAATCTATTGATAATTAGGAAAAAAATATTTTATTTAGAAAAAGGAAAAAAAGAAAAAGAAACACTATAACCTGAGAGCGGGTTCATAGATACACAAATATCAAATGGATAAATTGTTCTATGCATCCTACGTCTTACAACAGTTTGCAAATATTCCTGTGATCAACTAGATTCTATATACAACGCGACAACGTCAATATGCTTCTGCTTCTGAGAGTAAGCGGGAGTTATAAGGCGAGCTGCAATGGAGGCAGAATGCCCACGTTGAACTAGAATCGAATTATGGCAATTTCTCGCATGGACTGATCGACTTAATGTCTAGTCAATCCTTTTAATTGTTGGGACTAGGGGGTAAGTCAGGTACTCAGGTGCCATGTATTTTCTCGTACCTCTCCTACATAACCTCCTCTCCTCCCAACTCTAATTGTGCCACCGCCACATCTCAATGAAGGGCTCTTTCTTGAGAGGAAGCCATGGAGCTTTCGTTGATGATAGGATAACAAATTACAGTCCACACGCAAGGATACAAGTAGGAATATTACTACTTGGAATATTACTCTTGGAGCTGCCCAAAACAGTTTTGCTTGTGAGCAATGGATCAACTCATGCATAAGATCTTCTTCTGCCGACTTATATACCTTACACACCATCAGTTTCAATGTGTTTTTTCTTTAGATTGGGTCGAGTTAGCAAGGTGTCTTTTAAGACTCTCCACCAAAAAAAATTCTCAAGCAGTGCTTTCCCTTCCGATACAGGTTGCATAAATCTTAAAACAAATGAAAAAGTAAGTAATTATCATCTACCTTTCATTCATACTTTAATATTTGTGTAACCATCAAAAAGAAAAACATGGGATTGCACTCCCTGTAGTTTCCAAAGTGAATTCCATAACACGCCAACAGAGGGAGTTTTTTTAAATAATATTACTTTTTTTAGAAATTGCGACATTAATACACGGTTTAAAAAAATTACAAAAATAATATACAATCGCCAAACGGTTTGGCGGCAGTACTATAATCGCCAAACCGGTTGGCGACAATACTGTAGCTACAGTATTATCGTCAAATGTTGTGTCGACTACTCTAGCTACAGTATTCTTGCCGAACCGTTAGGCAAAAATAGTAAAACACCCGTAACTTTTTACTCCGAACTCCGATTTAGGTGATCTTGGACTCTATGCGAAGCTCTCTTCGGAGTTCGGAGTAAAAAGTTACTGGTGTTTTACTATTATCGCCAAATGGTGTGGCGATTACTGTACTGTAGCTACAGTATTGTTGCCAAATGGTTTGGCGATGGTATATTATTTTTGTAATTTTTTTAAACGGAGTATTAATGTCGTAATTTCTAAAAAAATAATATTATTAAAAAAAAATTCGTTTCGGTTCTATCCCGTGTCTGGTGAGCGCTCTTTCAGTTTCTCCTCTAACACTAGTCGCTTATACGCTGATACAACCTTGTATAATCCTGTTTTTTAAAGTGAGCACGCAACAAAGTCTTCTCCCCCGTTATTCCGCAAAGGAATGTTTAGAATCGCCTCAGCATTAGGGGCAAAGAAAATTTCTCTGATCAGATCCTCCTTCTACGTTCTTGTGGTGGGTTCGATTAGCTCACCACCAAACTGAGGAGACATGTCTGTTAGCGAACACAGAGGTGTTTTAGGCCCATAGACCCGGTGTCCAATTGTCATTCCAAATTGACACCTTCGCACCATCTCCAATTTTGAAAATAATACCCAACTGCTGAGCTTCCCTCCCAGCCACGATTGCTCACCAAGTGGTCGACGCTCTTCGGGATAATCGTGTTGACACTAGGTCTTTGGGATAATCCCTGTCCAAAAATCCATTCATTTCAGAAGTTACTTTCTCAGGGACAAGATCAATCAATGAGTTCATGTCACCTGTACCCTGAGAAGAGTACAGAATCACATAGAAGTCCTGAATAGTGCTCTTCACTTTATTAGGATCAGAGGTGATAGAACCATCTTGCCTAGTAAGCGACACAATTCGGTAGTATGAAGTCTTTCTACCCCCTCCTTAAGCCACAAGACGCGAGACCTTTGCTTTATCCAGATCTTTTCTTGATACAGGAGATCATTGATCTTTTTCACAACTTCAAGCTCCTGCCTAGAACTAGAAGGTCCCCCATACAACGAATCTTCAGCCATTCAGAGTTGTCGCCTCTTCCAAGGACATATCCCTCTCCCCTTAGCAGTTGGAGGCACTAACCTTCAGAAACTTCCAAATCTCGGCTCCCAGGCTCGAGAAACACCTAGTCCGTCTGCGAGCGGGTCGAGCAGGAAGCGAAACAGCAGCACGATTTGATTGACGCCTGCAATTTGGTTCCCCACTTTGACCACTTTGGATTTCGGAACCACTTTGGATTCCCAATCAGGAGGAATTGGCAGGATGGCCGGGTGGGGAAAAAATCGCCTCTCTATTGTTCATGAACACTCGAGACAATAGTAAAAACCGCTTGAAAGGTTCGAAATTCAAAACTAATCTAATTCAAAAAATTAAAAATTTAAAAAATTAGAAAAATTTATACAACGTAAACCGGTCGATAAACGATAAAAATCGCTTGATTTTTGATGAAAATCGAGCAAAATCACTCAAAAAAGCTCTAAAAAACACTCAATTGGTTGGTCGATTTTGGTCAAAATCAACCGGTATTCACTGAAATCCTGTTGATTTTTTATTTTTTGAATTTGTTTTCCAAAAAATTTGATTTCTTAATCCTTCAGTTTCAACTATTTTCAAATGATTTTCGACTCGATATTTCTGATTTTCGAATTTCGAGCTGTTTTTTTAAATCGATATTGTAAACCCTGGGCTGCACCATTGAGTGCGAGTGGACTGGCATTGCTTGGAGCAGTCAACTCATCACTAGGCCTGGGCATTGGGCGACTAAATTGACGACGATCTGATCAAGCACAAGACGCAGTGCGATTTAATGACGAGGCTAAGCTAGGCCTCGTGGTTAAGCATTATGGACGGCATGACAAGGCACACTGCATTGCCGTGCTTGGGCCGATACAACACGAAACAAACCCGATGGGTCCGAAACAGGCACGACACGCGGCATGACGCTTTTGCCACGATATTGTATCGTACTGTGGCTCGCCCTACAATTGACACCTTTTGCGATCCTCACATGCGGAGAAAGGGAAGATAATGAAGATGTTAAAAGGTACAGAATGAAGACCGGAGAGTATATGTTTACTGACATCGAGCACACGCAATTAACTGCTTTACACTAGGTACCTCATTCTAGGTGTAAGGTTTTTAACAAGACAGTAACTAAAATTTAGTTTTTTGCCCAATATTTATGTTGATTATTTCAACTATGTGTGTTTCTGATTCTTTTCCTTTCATTGCATTAGTACAAATAGGCTAGATCTAGGCCAGGATAGCACGAAGCTGGTATGAATCACAAACAAATCGTGTCTGGCAAGTCAAAGATGAGCCGAGCTGATACAACACAGTTTAGATACGCAGACCGATGAACTTGTGCTATGCAGCAGCATGACAACCACCTCTGCTTATCATGATGAGCGACTTGCGCTTGCACATGTTGCACATTTTTGTCAAGCCTGCTAGAGGGGGCCTTTCTCCCTCGAGGGCCGCGGTTCTTCCCTTGTCACCCTTGTCCCGTTAGTTGTTTCTCAAGCCATAGCCATTGCCACTGGCTAGGATGACGGCGAGTCGCGTTGCTCACCGGCCACCGGAGACGCGGATGGAGACGAGGCGTCACACGAACTTTTAAGCACATCTAAAAGCTTAGGAATTCAATTTAAATCATACCCCTCTGGTCACAAAAGAATGTATTTTGGACATTCACACAATCCTGAAAGTATAACTTTGATTAATTTATATTGCATTAGATTTATAAAATACAGTGAAATTGTGTTTTTATGAAAGTTCTTTTCGAGATAAATGTGTGTGTATATATACACCCCCCATTTTTACATGTTCAATTTAAATATTGAAAAGGACTAAGCAAATGCCCATACATTGCAGCAGAAACATATTTTTAAACCAAATAATCAAATCATGGCACATATTTATATAAAAAAATTACACTCTTAAGTCGTCATGAGGAGGGAGAAGCGAGGGATGGCCTGGTCACGGGTAACGGGCGTGTGTGGATAGAGAGAAATGTGGTTGGTTTCCTTTTTATTTACGAGAGGTGAGAGAGCATGTCATGGTGTGAGGCCTATATATTAACGTACAGAGAATAAGAGCGTGGACGGACAATCGCCATCAACTCGTATTTATGTATTAGTAAAGATAAGTTTAAGATATAGATAGTCAAAATTTAGAAAGGTTGACTGCACATTTGGTAAAACACATTATTTTGTGATAGTAGGAAGTAACTTTTTTAGCCGAGTGCTGTAAACAAGGTTCCAAATATCGATGAAAATCGCTCAAAACTCGCAATTTTCAGCTGTATCGAGTCGGTTCGATAAACTATACCGGTCAATAAACCGGTCAAATTCAAACAAAAAAATCAAAAATTTTGGAAAATTTTATGTGACATAAACCACTCAATTATCAATGAAAATTGCTTGAAAATCAGCCGTAAAAAAATTTTCACTTGAATGATCAATTATCGGTGAAAATTGATCTTAGGTGAAAATTGATCGATTTTCGATTTTTTAAAAGTTTGATTTCGAAACCCTTCAACTTTTGGCATTTTCGACCGACTTTTGACAAAAATTGATGTCGACTAGGATTCATTTTTCAACCTCGATTCGGTTTTTGTAAACTCTTGCTGTAAGCAAATCCATCCGGTTAGCCCAACAGGTGCCATTGTCTTTATATATTCATTTATTTCCCGTCAGTTTTGGGAGGAGCAGGCAAACAACAAGGTTGAGCCTGCGTTTCATCTGGGCACAGAGGGAAAACAACTAAACTACAAGGGCTAGACTGCAAATATAGCGCAACATTTTATCAGTGCCTCCCAAAGCCGTACAGAAAAACTCCTGAGAAAACAAGGAAAACCAATTTGCTTGGGAAAATTCTGACCCGTGCGGCGCCTCACGACGAACCCTAACCTCCCATCAAATCCTCTCCTCCTCCTCCTTCCGACCCCAGCAATTCCACCTCCACGAGGACGTCCGCCGCTGCCTCATCGTATTCGGCGTGGTACGCACCCCTCCATCCCTTTCTCTCTCATTCCTCCCCCGCTCTCGTTGACGAGATATGGGTCCGAAGGGTCGCGGGCATTTAGATCCGGAAAGGCGATTCCTTCCCGTTGGAATTTGGGGTGTTTTGGTTGCCAGGGTTTATTTGCGAGCTCCCGAGCTCGTGGCTGCTAGGTCACGTTTCCGGTTGTTTAGAATTATTTGTTGGGTTAATTTTGAGGGGTAAAGGCGATATTTTTGGATACTTCGTTGCAGGTTTTGTAATTGTAACCTTGGAATTCACTTGGTGAATATGAGAGAAACATGGAATAGAAGCCTGGTAGGCCGTAGGAACGTGCTACATGTAAATTTGGAATTTGGCATTAGCCGAGTGGGACAGAGGGGAACGATGAACTGTATTCCACTTAGATGCTGCATAACTAGTTTTGTCATCTCAGTGGATGGACAACTACCCCTGGTTCAAAATTCATATGATGTTTCTTGACCAATGTATTGGGGTAGTTTTTGTTTAACATACTAAGTTGCTCTATGATCCTGCGCCCTTTAGCTTTCGAATGAGCTGGTAGCTGTTGTAACATGCCTTTCTACTATATCACAAGCATCAATTTTACTATTCCAAGAGGTCCTATTGAAGCTTGGGGTAGATTTATTTTGTTTTCACAGTATAGATAGCGGGATGCTATTTATCCAGAATTCCAGATATCATTTAAAATGCTACTTTGCCATTGGTTGCATATTGGATAGTAAAATACTAGTCCTAAAAGTTTGAATATGAATGTTTTTTTTTGGTCAGAGCCACTTTTACCAAATCATATCAACCATCAAACCCAAGGTAGCCAGTTAGACATCAAGTGTGTCCAAGAAGCTTAAAGTTGTGTACCTGCCTCTTCATCACACCTCTTTATAAGGCAATACCTTGATGATTCTTGGGAACCTTCAAAAGGACTAAAGAGCTGAATATTTTGTTCGGTTTTGATCTGGAGCCAGTGGTATAATGGCCACAAAGCTTGTGGTGAGAGACTAACCTTTCTTGTTTAGTAAGATTCTTTACATGAATGCCTTTGTTGATGAATACTGAAGATGTGTCATTAATGTGCTTAGGTTCTTGGAATCCCCTGGGATGTGGATACTGAAGGATTAAGAGAGTACATGGCCAAGTTTGGACCCCTAGATGATTGCGTTGTAATGAAGGTTTGGAATAATTTCACTTTCAGATTAAATATCACATGCCATGCTTTGTGTTTTCTTTTCCTTAATTTTATAGTATTGGGATTTTAGTAGTGTTTGGATGACAATTTCTTACACATTTTATTCCTCTCAATAATGAGTTTTCTTTGGAATAGATATGGCTATGTGCTATTTTTCTTTCACATATTTCCTTTGAGATTTAGGTTTTTTTAATATTTTGTGCTTTTTCAAGGAAATAGAGTCCTACTTTTCTAACATAGATTTACAACACATCTTGTCAATTTAAAGATGATTATGTTTCACAACTATTTATCGTTGTTCTGTGTTCATCAGCTCATTGCATGATTTGGTCATTTGTATGCTGATTGTTGTACTGATTTACCGCCTTGTTTATTGCTTATTGGAAATAACAGGAGCGTTCGTCTGGTCGATCTCGTGGGTTTGGCTACGTAACGTTCTCATCAGCTGATGATGCAAAGGTAGTAAAGGAAGAAAAAGACCAATTCTTTCTGTTTTGACTTCAGTGACTGTACCTTGTCTCTCAAACCATTGGCAAGGTGGCATTTTACTCGTGGACAGCTGACATTTTCTTCAGGAATGATATTGCATAACAAGTCTTGTACATAGATACCTTTTACTAGGGTCCATATGTGTCAGCTGTGATATAGTTTTCATTTTCAAATTTCAGCATCTGAATGTTGAATGGTTTCTTGCTGCTCGTGCGATTAGGAAGTGATTTAGTAACACATTTTCGCAGCTCTAATCTTATTGGGTAAATTTGCAATTTGTTGCTTCTAAATCATTCTACAATACTGTTTCAGAATGTTCTTGACTGTGAGCATGTTCTTGGAAACCGAACTCTAGAAGTGAAGATAGCAACTCCCAAGGTAAATAACATACAAATACTTGTTTTTTTCATCTAATATCCATATGCTCTGGAGTTGATTGGTGTCAAGCTGTAATTGATTATGGTGTAATTTTCTCTGTACACAGGAAGAAATGAAATCACAGGGAACAAAAAAAGCTACTAGGATATTCGTTGCTCGAATTCCGCAATCTGTGGACGAGTTAATGTTTCGTAGGTGAGCTATAACTTCACTGTTTTTTCTTTGTTGTCAATTTACTTACTAGTTGATTACTATCCGAGCTTGTCTAAACTAGTATTTTGTCTTAACAGACACTTTGAAGCCTTTGGGGAAATTACCGATCTGTACATGCCAAAGGTTAGAAAAGCTGGAACTGAATTTACATTGCAATCAGTATCCCACATATAGTGAAGTACCATTTCATAATCATGAGGCACCCATGCTAGTTGTTCCCTGCTCTATTGATGTATTTCTCAAAAATATGACTTAGGGTATCTTCTGTAATGATGTAATTTATGGCCTATACAGGTGAGGGACACCCTATTTAATATAAGCTAGATTTGCTTCTGTTCTTAGAAGAATTGACATGCAATCTTAAGCACAAATATATTGTGTATAAGAGTGAGGGCCTTAACTAGTGCCTGTGCTTCAGATGACACTGAATGAAGTTACTTGGTTGCTGACTTATATAAGTAACTTTTAGTATTCCTTGATCTCACATAGCCTTATTGGTGAGTCATGCTTCTTATATTAGTCTAGACAGCGCAAGGGAAGATGAGGATTGAATTTATATCTGCACATCGTCAGCATTTTGAATAGGATAATCATTGTAATTACAATCATCATAAAATTCATACTGCAGAATTGCACATGAGTTCATTTTGCACGAGTATATGTTCTGGTGCTACTAAAGCATTGTAATTTGTTGCATTCAATGGTGATGTGTTGTTGCAAGTGTGGAAATAAACTACAGGTTGAGATGATAAGATTTTACTAAAAGGAGTATTCCTCCCTCCTATGTCCTGTGTAGGAACATGGTTCAAAAGGTCATCGTGGAATTGGGTTTATCACTTTTCAGAGTGCAGGTGCGTTTACAGACATTTTCCAATATTCATTTAGGCATGAAGTTTATTTGGTCGTGTGAGGGGAGTGGGGGTCTGGGGGACATCAATTTTAACATAAATGGAATGATAAAAGTAGTTATGTTGTAGCTGCCTTCTTGTATTTGGCACAATACAATAAAATTTGTCCTTCAGGGCACTGGCAAATAAACATTAAATCATTTTCACGTGTATGCCTCACCATTTTAGTTGTGCTTGTGGTAGACACAGAGATATGTTCTGATGACTGATGACTTCCACGATACCACATTCTGCAGTCATGAATTCATATCGGAAATGTGAAATTATATGCCATCAAGGACACAATCATTAATGCATACCCAGCTTGATATGTGGGCTTATAGCCTTATACTCGGTTCACCTATTTTTATATGCTTGAAATCAGAAAGGCAGCAAATCTAATTTATTTATTTGCAAATTTTAATTAAATTATTCTTTGTTAAAAAATTATTCAGATACTTGTTAAATAATGCTGTGAGATCTCCATGAAATATTTTCCTGAGTCATGTATTTTTGTTTGGCTTCTAGGACACATGCATATGTTACTAGTAGCAATGGTAAAGTAATGAACCCATGCAGATGTCAAAGGAGTGTCATCTGTGTGACAATTAGGTGTCAACCCAGTTGACTACTTAGCAATTCCAATGAGTGATTCACAATGCTTTCATTTATCTTGTTGCAGTTTGTTCTTATAGCAATGAATCTGTTGTGATATAGTTAGCCACTTGCATTTGTAGACAACTGTTGGTCTGTCCTTTTTCTTGTATTTTTCTGATTGTTTTTTTATGTGCTTGACATTTTGATGGATTAGGATTTTGGATAGTTCTAATTGTAAGAGTTCTTGCACCGTGTGATATTATTATAGTTGTCTTTTGCTCACTCTTTAACATAGTAGTTGCTAGCTGGTCTAATGCTCATCCTCCTGAGCTAATTGTTTCACTGTTATGTTTGTTTTCTTTCCTCTGCATGATCAATGTTTTGTCTTTATTATTCATAAATTGTCTTATCGTCAACTCAATCTGAATTTGTATAGTTACCTTATTCTCATGTTAACTGTAATTTAACAGAATCTGTGGACAGCATCATGCAAGAGCCACATGAGCTGGATGGTACAACTGTAGTTGTTGACCGTGCAACTCCAAAGGTACCTTACTCTATTCTCGAACAGAGCTCAGTGGTGGTTGAATTCCATTACTATCTTCTACGTGGCTATCTCTCGTGGCATATCTTGTATTTAGTTAATTATTTGTTACCACCTGAAAATCTGTCCACATCAGGATGAAGATGTCAGATACCCTCCAAGCAGGACATCTCAGGGTGGCTATGGTGCATATAATGCATACATTTCAGCTGCTACCAGGTATGCAGCTTTGGGTGCACCAACACTGTACGACCATCCAGGATCAGCTTATGGAAGTAAGTCTTCCGTTGTAAAAATGTTTCTCAGATTTGACATAAAAGCTACTTTGTTTGGTGAATTAAGTATTTTTCTATTTTATTTTACGTTGACTAGGAGGATACTATGGATCCTCCCAAGGAATGGGCAAAAAGATATTTGTTGGCAGGCTTCCGCAAGAAGCAAACACAGATGATCTAAGGCATTACTTCGGCAGATTTGGCCGAATTGTAGATGCATATATTCCAAAGGTAAGGTTATGACTTATGACTGTCATTACTTGTACTGGAATTACATTTTATGTTGTCTCAACTTTTCTAGTTCCCTTATAGGACCCTAAAAGAAGTGGCCACCGAGGATTTGGTTTCGTCACCTTTGCTGATGAGGGTGTGGCAGATCGGGTAGCTCGCAGAAGCCATGAGATTATGGGACATGAGGTAAGGCTGTGGGTGATTCACTGTTTCCTTGTCATTGCTCCCCTTGCATCTACTGCCAAAATGATAGTATTGACCTTAGCTTTCTTTTGGGCAAAAAAGTTGCTAATAATATTGTTCCAATATTTCAGGTTGCAATAGACACAGCGGCACCACTTGAGGGTGATTCAAGTGGTGGCTACATGGAACCCATGGATCTTTATGGAGCTTATGGTTCGATGCGATCTTATGGAAGGTTCTGTGGCAGTCTAGATTATGATGTAAGTATACAAATCTGTTTGTGTGCCTATGGTGCTTAGTAGGCTTATATGAATTAACTTGCTCGATTAGGTTCCTCGAAACAGAGGTCCAGGCTTAAAATTTTGGTTTTTGTGTCCATCACCCTTTTTTCTTTTTAAAATCATATGTGGCACATCCTTCTAACAAATGCTTGTCATCTTCCAGTACGGTTATGGTCCGAGCGGAAGTAGCAGATCAAGAACAGATTGGCGATACCGACCTTACTAAGCCTGCAGCCAGCTGCGTGCCTTTGTTACTGTTAAAATGCTGCTTTAGTTTACCTCTAGGGGAATTGTGGAAATGAAAAGAAATACTTCATTCAGAACGCTAAGTTGCACCGCAAGTGCTATGTTAATCTTAAGCGGGGTGTGTGGAATATATCTATTTGTTCATGTGGTAGTTTTTGCGATTGGAATGCATTTCATGCAATTTCTGTGCTGAAATTCACATTGATGCTAAGAGATCGCTGCAGCTGTGTAGTTATCTTTGCGGAAGTACTATATGTAATAGCAATCTTTTACAAAACCTATAAACGATTGTTCTGAGCGTCAATGACTCATGCTTGATCCTGCATTAGGTGTGTATTCATCTACTCTTGATTGACACATCCTAATCTGATTATGTACTAGTTCAATGCCCGTGCGTTGCTACGAAAAACAAAATTGCTAAAGAAACATAAAGGTCAAGCAATAAAAAAAATTGTGCTAAAAGATCAAACATCTATTTCTCCCGATTACAAAAGTTTCTATGGTTTCTTTCGATTAGAACATATGTACAGATGATATTCTTGATACACATTCCGAAAGATCTTAAAATAAACAGTTACATTATAACACGATTTGGATATCATTTCGATTAAAATCTTGTTTATGATGTGAGTACTTCTTTGTAGACAATATTTTTTGTGAGGTTTCCGTGAGTTTTATTAGATTTTCGACCCTTATCCTTCTCCTTATTTGCGGTGGCAAGTATCTTGATATTGCTTCTAGCGGTGGCTCTAGATAGCGCAACATACAATTGTCCATGAGAGAAAACCGGTTCAGGAAGGTAGACACCGACATTCGGAATGGTCTGCCCTTGCGCCTTGTTGATTGTCATTGCGGTTGAGCCCCGACAGGAACTGCTTTCTCTTGAACCTAAATGGGAACATCTCGTCATCAGAGGGATATAGAGGTATTCGAGGTAGAAACACCCTCTTCCCGGCGTGCTGGTCAAGCACAATCTCGGCATCTATAGTATTCTTTTGGAATGCCCGGACTACCAGTCTCGTCCTGTTGCATAGTCCATTTGCAGGGTCAATGTTCCGCAACAGTATCACGGGACATTTAATCTTGAGCTTGAGTATATGTGGAGGTAGACTGTTAGGGGTCAGGGTGTTTAGGAATTCAGGAGGGTAGTAGCTATGTGGATCATCCTCAGCAGAATTGAAGCTATGGAACACCATCTCCTCCCCATGAAACATGTCAATCATCTTCATATTGATCGTATCAATGTACTCGTTCCGGGTCGACAGGATAGCTCGAGATGTGATATAGTTGGCATCCAATAGGTTGTCATTCAGTATAGGAAAAACACTCTGTATATGTTTATCGATGTCTGTGCCATTTCCTGTATATGGAACACAGATCTGGTCGGGAAGCCGCACGCAGCCATCCTCATTAGTCTCCTCGATACCATTCCCAATCCGCAATAGATACTCTGCGTACTCAGGATCACTCTGGGCCCTCATGTTACATACGAGCCTTTTTTTTTTGGTAGGGTTTTATCAACGGAAACTCATTTGTTTATATATTGCTTGTGTGCGCATCTTTCTCATAGCTGACTATCTTGCTTTGTTATTTTTCCCCACCTGAAGTTAAGCTCATTTGTTTATTTGCGGTGTAAAAGGACTCGCTTTCCAAAGTTGTAAGCCATTAAATTGGCAACTGCTGACATTGTAAGTGAAACGCTATATTTATATTATTAAATTGGCTTGCTTTGTTATTTGGCCTAGAGTATATTAGATCATTTGTTTATATCAGTTTAGGTTCATTACCATCCATATTGGTTTCAATCTAGAGTAGGAATCTACATGCACTATTTATATTTGGCTATTGGCCTACAACATCAATATAACAGTTGAGTACATATTTAATTGTTACCAAGTTATGTCGGCCAACACTGATGATAATTATGAAGCGGATTGTGCTACCAAGTTTTGCACCTGGCTAATCTGACAACTTGTGAATGTAGTTGGGAAGTATTCCTATTTAATTGCTATGGATCAGTAGTGTGGAATAATTTGGTAAATATGCTATTGCAGGCAGGTTCTGTTAGAGATGGAGGAAGAACACATAAAGAACCTCTGCGCGTAAATTTTAAAATTCAAGCCTGATCTGGTTATGACGGAAAAAGGTCTCAGTGATCTTGCTATCCATTATTTAAGCAAGGCCGGTGTTAGTGCAATCCGTAGACTTAGAAAGACTGACAACAATAGGATTGCTAAGGCTTGTGGAGCAGTGATAGTGAATACGCTAGAGGAGTTTGAAGAATCGGATGTGGGAACAGGAGCTGGCCTCTTTGAGGTCAAGAAGATAGGTGATGAATTCTTTGCCTTCTATACGAGTCTAGTGGCAGTGTCGTCCATTTTAACGACTTAGGAACGGACCCGAGCGTGTGTCGTGACCAGCAGTCCTGCGATATAGAGTCCGGAGACAATGTTGTCCATTTTAACGACTTACGAACAACCCCCAATATAGAGTCTCGTGACTGTGTCGTCCATTTTAAAGGCTTAGGAACGGACCCGAGCGCGTGTCATGCCCAGCAGCCCCCCGATGTAGATACTGGAAACACTGTCATCCATTTCAACGGCTTACGAACAGACCCAAGTGAGTGACATGGCCAGGAGCCCCCCGATATAGAGTCTGGAGGGCGTGTGGTCCAGTTTAACGGCTCAGGAACGGACCCGAGCTTGTGCCATGGCCTGGAGCCCCCCGATATGGAGTATGGAGACTATGTCGTCCATTTCAACTGCTTAGGAAAGTACCTGAGCATGTGTCATGGCCAGCAGCCCTCGATATAGAGTCTGGATACTGTGTCGTCCATTTTAACGGCTTACGAAACAACCCGAGCGATTGTAAAAGCCAGCAGCCCCCCGATATAGAGTCTGGAGACCGTGTCGTCCATTTTAACTTCTTAGGAAAGTACCCGAGCGTGTGTCATGGCCAACAGCCCCCGATATAGAGTCTGGAGACTGTGTGGTCCATTTTAACGGCTTAGGAATCGACCCGAGCTCGTGCCATGGGATAGAGCCCCCTTGTATGGAGTCTGGAGCCCGTGTCGTCCATTTTAACGGCTTAGGAACGTACCCAGGAGCGTGTCATGGCAAGCAGCCCCCCGATATCGAGTCTGGTGGCTTTGTCGTCATCCCCCCTGATATAGAGGCTGGAGGCTTTGTCGTCCATTATATCGGCATAGGAACGACGCGAGCGTGTCGTGGCCAGTAGTCCTCAATAAATGAAAATGCAGTATGGTGTGTGCTTGGGGTGCCAAGAGGAATAGGAAAAGACTTGCCACATTACCCAGATGAGGGTTATGAGCTTGAGAAACTGAAGTTACAGCTTGGTCTCACCAAGAAAGACAACATTAAAATCACCAAACTCATTGAGAGGATTGCAACGGGCGGCACGGATGATCTGACTATCCGTTGTTTTTTCCTTGTCATGTTCAGCAAGCTTCTTTTTTCCGGTTCACAAGGACACAATACCGGGCGCGATGCTGCTAGGACCCGCTCGACCGAGGACCTTGCTAAGGTCAACTGGGTGAAGGTGGTTGTTGATGACCTCCGTTCTGCAGTCACCAATTGGCACACGTTAGATCCAAAAAAAGGACAATATCTCTAATTAAGATCTCACCCAAAGCTTGTACAATGTTTTACCAGTAAGCTAATTGCGCTTTTCTCTCTTTTATATTTTTTTGTAGAATATGCTAACGACAGTAAATGGGAATGAGATGGTATAAATTTCTTCCAGTTACATTGCAGTGATTCTAGATATAACCAAGGTTTCCATAGATTACTAATTTTCATGCAACAAAACAACAGTCAAGAGATTCTTCCAATACAGCAGGCAAAAGGCAGTTCTTTCACTGTCTATAAAGATCAATAAATGACATATATATATTGGGAAAACTAAAATATAAAAAGAGTTTAGATAAAAACATGAACCTTTTCCCGGCTGATAAAAACTAAGGAAAGTTCGGCAGAACTGCTACAACCAACACTTTGATAAGATCTACAAAAATGCCATTTGATCACACGCACAAACAATACAAGAAAAGACTACATAAAACGTAACAGAGCAAATACTGATCTCACAGAAATAACTTCAATCCCCCATGGCATTTGTTATATACAATGAGGTTCACAAAGCAATAGCATGTAGCAAACATCTATTTCTCCCAATTACCCAACATATGTAAAGGATAACCCAACATATAGGCTGAAATGGTAACACAAATATAAAAATGGTTAACCTACAACAATAAGAACGACTCCGTGCTCCAATATGATTTACCAGTGCTCCATTCGACTGGAAACCAATAGGAAAGACTTATTTACTTTTGCGAAGAGAAGATTTCCTCCAGTGCTCTCTTGTCACGAAGGTCAACCTACAGCAGTAAGAACGACTCCGTGAGAATAGGATTGCAGAGTGTAGAGGAACATAACATTGGCAAAATTCTTATTCAAATGAGTAACAAAGTTTAAACTATGCAAGCATACAGAAGTAAAATTGAGCAAAGAAAGAACGTCCGTGATGATGTATAACACCTATAGGCGATGTAAGGTACAAATTCTTTACAATTTTCTTTTTCATTTGTAGAAACAAGCGGAATTAGTTTATGTGAATGTTTATGACATTTTCTTTGGTTAGGTTCATCATTTCTTTGCATTGACTAAATTAGTTCCACAGTTCATGTATTTACTGTCTTAACTTTTTTTTCAAATCTTCTTCCTATAGAATAGTTAAACTTGAGTTTCGGACTGATTAAATACTCATCTTACCATTGTACTCTTTCTCTTCACTTTAACAATGCATACCTAATTGACTTATTAGTCAATTTCATCAATTGAAATGATATTAGTAGGAAATTACAGTTTCTGGACCATCTAATGATCTTAACCGTCCAGTCTTCCGAATCAAATGCATTTATTTGGTTGCTCACATTTGTGTTGTTTGTTACACACACTGACTGAAAGATGGATCCCATGCTTGATAAATTTAGTTGTTAGCTTGTAATAAATATTTCCCTCCATATAATCAGAATGTATTACAACTATGAAATTAAAGTGTTGCATATGCAGATTATTGCTCAGTTCATTTGGTTGATTTACAACTATGAACTTAAAGTGTTGCATATGCAGATTATTGCTCAGTTCATTTGCTTGATTCCTACACATCAATCATATACGTTTCTCACTAAACATAAATAGACGCTACTAAAGGAATTTATATGCAGGCCATGCTGCTCATGTTTCTCCTTATTTTCACTCAAACCAAAGCCCAGGTTTCTTCGTGTTAACACACTCAAGACCACTACAGAGTCTGTCATTGAAGAACTGAACAAAATACACAACGTACTTCATTGTTCTAATGGTTAACTACTGCAAAATCTAGCCTAAATCAAAACAATCGCAAATAGGTTCCACATAGCAAAATCTAGCCTAAAACCTGGGGGGCTAGAATTCGGGCGGGAGAAGGGAGGGGGAGAGGAAGGGGCGCGGGGCTAGGGGTGGAAATCGAGCCAATCTTTGTTTTTTCGAGCTTTTTTTGAAATTGACGTAGTTTGATTTAATATCATTTTATCTATAATTTAGATGTATTTTTAGAATCGAGCCAACAAGCCGAGCCGAGCCGAGCCAGAGCAAAATCTAATTTCATTCGAAATTGACTCATTTCAATATTTAACCAATGAACGAGTATAATTGGAGCAATTTTGAACCGAGCCAACGAGCCCCACCACCGAGCTTTTTTTCCAGCCCTACGCGGGGCTGACCTCGAAGCGAATGCTCTTGAAGACGACCTCCTCGACGTTGCAGCCGATGGTGGGCGCGGTGGTGACGGCCTCGCTGAGGTCGAGCTTGTAGTCTTCCTCCTCGCTGAGGTCTTGCCGGATGCACCTTCCCTCGACGAACTCCTCGCAACCCCGGATGCACCAACTCGGAAGACAGAAACGGCGAGTTAAATACAGGCCAAGATCAATCGGAAGACATAAAATAAAAGGGAAAGAGGGCAGAAGATACTCTGGGAGATTGTGGAGATTTGGGGGCGGAGATCGCGGCTGGGGGGCGGTGCGAGGAGATTGCGTCTGGGGCGGCGCGAGGAGGCGAGGAGCCGAGGAGTCGCATCAGCGCGAGGAGATTGGGGGGGCGGCGCGAGAGAGATTGGGGGGCGGCGCGAGGAGCCGAGGAGTCTGCATCGGCGCGAGGAGATTGGGGCGCGGCGCGAGAGAGATTGGGGGGCGGCGCGAGGAGATTGAGGGGGCGCGCGAGTCTGCATCGGGCGTTGTGTACTTGTTTCAGGAGAGAGGAGGCATCGCGAGGGGATTAGGGCTGGCGAGTGGGAGCGCTGTGTACGTGTTTTAGGAGAGAGAGAGAGGGGGGTTGGGGGCGGAGAGTGGGGCCCGCGGAAGAACGGATCGTGCCACCAACTGCTGCTTTATAATAGTAGAGAAATTGTGGTATTCGTGGTCGTTAGTGGCACTCGGGGAGTTGGCACGCCATTTGGCAAATTCTAACTATACATTAGACTCCACTATTGCTCAACTAGCCTCGGGTGTATATAACTCAATGCACACACGGGGGTGTTTGTATGGCACATTCATTGCATCACTGCATAGAGCGGAAAACATAGTTCAATGTATTTTGGTACTAGGATAGGTTTTGCGGCGTATTACACCGCGCGTTGTTTTTTTTCGCGGAAACAATTTCGTTTTTATCTATCGATGTTTTTTAAAATCGAGGAAACACGCGAAACGGTTGAAAGAATACGAACGCATCCGCGATTGCGCCAAATTGAAAGGTCCTTTTAGTGAAAAATAACCGGAATGATCCAAACATCACCATGATTTTTTCAGTATTTATTTAGGATTCTTTCACGAAAGATTCACGATTTTTCTGAATCAGAAGATACTCTTTATTAAAAAACTGCAGGAAGAACCTACATGTAATCACGTATTTTTTCAGTGACCCACACGTGAAAAGGAAAAACTGAGCTGAGCCGAGTCGGTCGTGTGGTTTTTTTTCGCGGAAACAATTTCGTTTTTTCGTCGGGGTTTTTTTTTTTAAATCGTTGAGGAAACGCGAGAAACGGTTGAAAAGATACAAACGCAATCACATTTTTTCGCATCTATCTAGGGTCCTCTCACGAAGGATCTGCGATCGCGCTAAATCGAAAAGGTCCTTTTCGTGAAAAATAGCCAGAATGATCCAAATGACACTATATTTTTTTTTGGTATCTATCTAGGGCCCTCTCACGAAAGATCTGCGTTTTTTCTGAACCAGAAGATTCTCTTTGTAAAAAACCGTGAGAAGGACTTATACGTAATTACAAATTTTTTAAAAAACCTAAACGTGAAAAAATAATTTTGAGCCAAGCCGGCCGGCCGGTCGAGCCGAGCCACGCGGCCGGATCGGCTCAAATTGTTGTGGTGGCAGGAAACTTGCAGGAAATAATAGAGGTATGATTAGTAAGATGCCCATTATTACAATGGGATTTTAAAAGATGATACATATCATAGAAGGTGACTCAAATTATACAATAAACATTAAAATGAGGAAGGCAGTATGGGAACATGTGAAGGAAGCTCTCGATAGATAGGTGGATAAATAAAAAGAGATTGAGAGGTTTGTTTATTTGATAGTGACGTGTAGAGGATGGACCCAGGGAGTGGGCTGCCCTATATAAATAAAAAAGGCGAGTGTTGGCAATCGGATGTCCGATGCACTGTTCATTCTATCGGATGTTTCTTAGAACATTTTTTTAACGTGTGCAACGTTTTTGTTCAACATGTGCAACATTTTTTTAACGTCTGTAATATCTGTTTACTGTGCCGACATTTCTACTGTTATACTGTTATCGAAGGAAAATGTTGCACATGTAGGAAAAAAATATTGCACACGTAGGAAAAAAATGTTGCAAGCATCCGAAAAAATAAACAGTGCATCGAACGTCCGACCACAAGTCATTCTGATAAAAAAAGATCTAGATCCATCCTCTCCCACCCGATGTTGCCTTCTCCCCTCCCTTGCCTCACCCTGCTCGTGAGTCACTGCCGTTCCTGTGAGCTACCATCCCCTTTTCTCCCCACGTGATGTCCCCTGCCTCTGCTTCTCATGTGCCTCTGTCGTCGCGTCCCCTCCCTCACCTCCCCTGCCCGCTTGTGTGTCACTACCGCCACTCTGTGTGCCTTCTCCTTGTGACAGCTCCCAACAACGCCGCCACCTTCCTCTCCTCTCACTTATCCTGCCCTTCACCGGCCCCTCTTTCTCCCCACCGCCCCATTTTCTCCTGCTCTCTTGAGGACGTTCCCCTTTCTACGCTTCCTCCTCTTATGACCCTCGCTTTGCCCTACCTCCTCCTCGGGCATTTTACCATTGCCACCACCACTATCTACGCTATGTGAGGACTCACCATGGCGAGCCCTCAACCTTTGTCGATAGGTATGATCCACCCTACCTCCAATTCGATCTAGTGTCAGCTAGGGTTTTGGTTCCGATCTAATTTCTAGGGAATTTTTTGTTTTTTTTATGTGTGTAGGGTGTTGTGATGGTGCAAGAGGGAGAACAAGGACTACTCACCGACGATCTTGAAGAGGAAGATGGTAGCATCGATGGCCATGATGACAATGAGAGACTTCAAGGTGAGGATGGTAGCACCATGCAACGTGGTGACTGTAAGCGAGGAGGAGGTGACAATACTTGCATGGTCGATGCAGAGTAGGAGGCAGCGGTGTTGGGATGGATTAGGATGAAGAGGACAAGGTACGGGAAACTCAAAACAGCGATGCGGCGAGGGAAGGACATCGTCATCTCTCCCTCTTCCTCATGCGCCATCGCCACCTCCCCTCCCTTCCCTGACATTGCCACTTTTCCTCCAAGGTACCATTGTCTTCTCTCCTCCCTTCCCTCCCGATGCCTTCTCCTGTCCTTGACGCCACCTCCCATCCCTGATACCTCCTCCTATCACTGGTGCAACCAGTAGCAAACTGCCCTATCGTCACTCGTTGAGGGTCTCTTCGACAAATTTGGCAAGGTGCTTATGCAGGAGATGGAGGGGGAGGATAAGGGGAGGAGGGGGTAGCGCAGATCAGAGACTCGGAGGGGATAGATGAGAGTGGTGGGCAGTTGGGGGTGTAGCCATGTAGGGGAAGGAGATCATCGTGAGAGGTGGTGGGGAAAGTGAGCAAGCGATTCACAAAAGGATGTTGGTGATGCGGACCCACATTTCGGTGCGGAAAATAGAAGAGGATGTTGCATGGACGGTCTGTGGAGCGATTAGCGCGAGGGGAGAAGTGGAACGATCGTCCCATGGGATAAGGATAAGCTCCTTCTTTATTATTTAAGATGTATAAAAGAAAATGCAACATCGATAGACACATTTTCATACATACCTGGTATGTATGAAAATGCAACATAGATAGACGCACAAATTATTGTAAAGAAAAGGTACGATAAAGTACCGTAGTAGTATACTCAATGATGAGCAAAGTACAGTTTGCTTTAGTATGGCGGCTTGGGTTATTGGGTGGGAGGGAAGGAGGGATGTGGAGAGTCGAAGATGGACTCATTTTCGATTCATGAAATTGCGGTATGTTTGGCAACCATTGCGAGGAGGAATGGGAGTTTAGAGAAGAGAGGTTGTAGGGGAATTGGACATGGGAGTTTGTTTTTTAGTCTCAATCTCCTGTTTTGCATGAGGGATAGAAATTGTGGGGAATTAGTTTGTAGCTGTTAAATCATCTAAGGATAAGTCATGATGGAGGGATGAGATACATCCAGTTTCTATGAAGAAGCGATTCCATCCTAATTCCCACCCTCCTCCTTGGTTTAAAATGGTGAGAGTTGGACTAGGAGTGGCAATGGAGCCAGAGCCGCTACTATAACGATTCTAAGGTAGCCAAATTCCTTGTTAGGTAAGTTTTGACCTACAAATCTCGAAAGGAGAATTGAGGATTGGACCCCAACCCCACTCCCGCTAGGCTTAACAGACCCAATCCTCCACTGTCCCCACCCCTTGGGATCCTCATGGGAGTGGGGATGGGTATTTAAAAAAAGGGTTAAGTATAAATGTAAAAATATAATGTGACTTTATTAACTAACGTATAAGTATTTCGGTATACATTTTTTAGCAATATACTTCAAAATTTATATCCTTATGTATATATTCAAGTTTTAGTCCAAATATGTAAGCAAATAATACATATACCATATTAAAATAATAAAATTTAATTTTTATCGGATCCCCACAAGACCCTGTGAGGGGAGCTCGACCCCGCCGTCAAGCGAAAAATTGCCATCCCCAAGTTGATCTCTCAAACTCCGAATCCCCATCCTACGCAAACTCACATACCACCAACCAAACAAGAGATTTCGTAACCCTCACCATCTAAATTCCCATTCCCTCCAACCGAAAGTCCACAAATGATAAGGAATTAGGGAGGGAAAAAAAATCCTTGGCCCTCCCTCCGATCGAGGGAAAGAGATCCAATGCAATCCTATTATGACTACAAGTTTAGTAGTTGTACGATCGTTGGATCAAAAAGTGATAGACCAGACCTTTCGAAATTCCTATTAAAAAACTTTGACGATTTTGACATTGTAGCTACCATTGTTACGCAATTCGGACCGTTCGTTTTCTCGATTAGATGGTCTTAACGGCTGTGGATTGTTTGAGCTATAGTCTTCGTGTGAACTGTACAGGGACCCTTTCCCATATGGAGGGGTGTATGGGACAGGTTGATTCGGGTTTGAAATCACAAATTTTCTAGGAGGAGATTTTTGCTTTTTTAATTCATTTGTCAAATCATTTGCTCACTATTCAGTAATTTGGGATGTCACCGCCAATGTGGCCGAAACGCCCCCAGACGCGGTAGGCCCGTTCCATCATTTCGTGCACTGAAAAGCGCTGCCGCTACATATGCTGGCGGGTGGCGGGTGCTGGACAATGACCTACAAGACTACATCCGCTTTCACACCTTCTACTCCCACTAGTTCTCTAGCACTATTTGCTCGTGCGGTTCTCCAGCACTATCTGCCCACGTGGCCACGGCGTCATCGACCTGTGCTTCCACCCGCGCTGTTGTATGATGCTGCTCGAGGGCCAGCCATGTCCTCTACCTTAGCCACCCTGAACTCCTTGGGTTCTACTTCCTCAACCTCTCGACCGATGCCTTCGCCCTCATCCACCTCCCGCTCTTCGATGACCACATCGTCTTTAACTCAGTGAATGGCCTCCTGCTCCTGCATTGGGACCATGACACCACTGTCCGCCTCCTCCACCCCTTCACTGGTGACATCACCGAGCTGCCTCGCCTCGACACCCTTGGGCCACAGATGGACCAGTACTCTGCCAAATCACGGTGCTACTAAAGGAGCGAGGAACACAAGCTCGGGTTTCTTAAGAAAGCTTGTTTCTAAGATTTGTACATCTTGTATTGGGATGGTCATGCATAGAAGCACTAGCCTTTACCATCACCCCTATTAGGGTCATCATCATCGTGCTCACACTCAACCAGTTACACCATGTAACCTATGCCATCGTCGGTGATTGACAGTGGACTCTCTTAAACCAGAAGTTGGTTCATATGCTGAAAACATTGTCTTTCCAAGGCAAGCTATACACTACGAAGGTTTTCCAGATTGACCCACTGTAACCGAGAGAACCGCCGATGATGGTCACCAAGTGCCCGAATGACAAAATCTCCTACCCTGTCTACCTGGTAGAATGTTATTCATTGATCATGCTAGTGGGCTACAAGTAGGGATGGCAATATTGCCTGATTACCCATGAACCCATGGGTAAAAACCCTAAAGAGATAGGTATGTTCCTCCTTTATTGCTCGCGGGGCATGTGAGGGGCAAATCTTTACCCAACGGGTAAACGGACATGAGTACAAGGGAGCTTTACTCGTACCCGTTCTACTTGTTTACCCGACAATAAGTATTGATAAGTGGGTCATGATTGAAAAATCCTAGAGGCTTCCCACGGTCTCACCCCTCTCGGGCCATGATTTATAGTCATCAAGCTCATTTTTCTTTTATTCCCTATCATAAATCCCGATCCGTTGCTTGTGATTTGCATTGTGTTGTTTGTGATTTGTGTTTAGCTCTCATATCCATGAGTTATATTACATATTTCTCAGAATAATATGCCCGCGGTTATATCCGTGGGTATCGAGTACCTACGGGCGATAGGTATGGGCAAGATTCTTCGCCTGTCACCCTTTGCAGGTATACCTGTGGAAGAGATTTTAGTTGGTGGGCATGGGTATAGACGAGCACTACCCATACCCACCGCACCCGATTTCCATCCCTAGCTACGAGGGCACTTCTCGTGTACGCATGGTAGTCTACAAACTTGCTGACCTTATTGTAGGAAATTTTATCATGGTAACAAGCATCATAGACCACTCTTCCTTGAGGAACAGGGTCTATGTGTCTCCTCTAAGGTGCTTCCTACCATCTTGGATAACTCTATTGTCTGTGTTGCAAAACGCACAACAAAAACCTAGATCCAAGGGAATAAGAGACAGAGGTTTAACACGGAAAAACCTTACGAGAAAAAATATTGGCGTACAAAAACAATATTACTATATGAGAAGATGTTTACAATGAAGCACTTTCTTTTATTCTAGGCTAACTGAGATATATTTATAATGATACATAGCAGACTTCGTGTAGGAGTAAATTTGAGATAGAATAGGAAACAAATTTGTATCACCCTCAACTTCAAAAATCTCTATGTACTTTGAGACGAATTCCTCTTGTAGCCAAAATATAACGCAACCCTCTACTAGAAACAAATCAGCATGAATACCTTGAGCCTCAATAATCCAATAGACTAATCTGAATAAAAAAGATTAAAACAATCTAACCCAAATGCTTCTCATGAAGCCAAAATACCATCTGTGGTGCTTGATAGATAGCGAAGAACTTATATCATGTATATTTCATATGCTTCATCTAGAATACAAAATTTGGCAAACAATGCTCACTGGAGAGCAACTTGTACGTGACCTTCACATACTTCAAACTGTTGACTTCAAAAGTAATTAAATTCCATGACATGTTTGAAACTGCTTCTGTAAAATTACCCTGATGAAATAAACCTTTGTGCCGTCAATAGGGTATAAAATTGCAGGAGACCCCTCGTATCGAGCTATGACAACTGGATAATATTGTAGCATCCACGCAGAAGTAAACTTCTTCTTGCACTTGAAACCTTCATATCAAATTAATATTGGAGCAAAGCTTTCACTTTTAAGCAATATAACTCCAGAGAGTATGATGCCAGTTACCACCAGGTGTCATCAAATTGTGAGAATTAATGTTGTTAAAGCCTTCATAATCAGGGGCGGAACTAGAGTAAAAATTACCCTGGTTCACCACCCCCACAAGATATATATAGAGAGAGATTATAGATATAGAACAAATATGAAATGTTCAGATACTTTGACCCTAAATCCCAGATACTGATATACACCCAAAATATTCAGATTCGGAAAATATGAAATAAAGGGCACTAAATACAAGCATTCGAAAGAGATGAGAATCGAACCTCATCCCTTGATGCATCTATCGTGAAGTCATACTTCGATGACATAGACATATTTTACAAAGACAGAAAGATGTAGCATATGAATATACGATAGGATTTGGGAGGGTAAACACTACGATCTCTGATCAACTTTTACTCTATATAAGCTTTGAGAAAAATCACATCGGACCAAATGAAAGAGAGATAAAAAATAAATACGGGTGGCTAAATTGATAATAATGAATGATATCTGTTGCTCTACTCAGTCACACATACAGTTGACAAGAATGGAGTAGACGCTCGGCGCTCCAGAATCCAAACGCCACTGTTAAGGAAGACTGAAAGATGATTAGAGGAAGAAGGACAAGGAGAACGGCATCGTCGGTTGATATTCCTGAGCAGACATGGGTCTAGACGTGGTGCATAGATTTTAGGCTGAGAGTGTACATGTGATCATACAAGCTATTCTCTATTAAAAATATTTTTGGACCCTGGTACCCGTGCGCCACCGTGGGCCCACTTAGTTCCGCCCCTGTTCATAATGGTCACACAAGTGATCCAAAATTTGCAATATATCCAAACGGTGATTGAACACCAAATTGAACTGTTTCCTCAACCGATATTGATTTTTCTTCTCAAAGTCTTCTCAATCAAGCGTAACTCAAATTAATTTATTGTGTTGAAATACCAGCACTCCACCTTATACTCAATATGTGTGGATCTTGCCGCAATTTTCTATAGTAGATGATGGATCGTTGAAGAAATCGTTAATGATTAATCCCGCATTGATACCGCCAATAATAGGCATATTGGTCTAAATTGGATTGGTGCCTAGACATGGCACCACATGGCACGTGCAATAGTGTTAATGAACTTTTGCACTGAAATAGTTGCTAAGGTAGAGTGCTAGTCAACGCTCCGTATAGGATAAAGTCGTGAAACAGAGTTAAGACGAGTTAAAATCGATAAATTGAATCTCCTTTCTTACGAGCATGTAGCAATTGAAGCCAAAATCATTTTTATGTTGTTGTTGCCGAAGCCTGCTTCGACGCTTTCGGTAGTTCTATTGTTGTCGCTGTTCTGGTGCTCCTTCTGTATCTTGTCGGTTGGGCCAGGAAGGTGCCTTGCCTTTAACTCGACGATGAGCACGCGCTCCTCAGTTGTGATGTTGCCGCGCTGCACGTCGCGCGTGCCGCAGGTAGTTCAGCCACCGCAGACGATAGATCTTCCCGGTGCGGTTCAACTCGGGTTATCGCGACATTGCTTCCAATGGTTACACAGCGGAAGAAAATGGCGTGAGATCAGGGGGGCCACGTGCCCCCCAAGCCAGTTTGCAAAAAAAATCCTCCGGTTTTTCGAAATTACAGATAGGTCCTTCTGAATTACAAATAGATCCGTCGTGATTTTTTGTGAGACAAGAATATATATTTTTTCTTCGCGTTTGGGTCTCTGGAGCGGTATTTTACGGAAAGACCTCCTGTTAATTACAAATCACAAGTAAGTCCTTTTCTAATTTTTCAGGATAGCGAACAGGTCCAAAAAATTAACAAACAGGTCCCTGGTTCTTACGTTCAGGTCCTTTCTCCGTTTTTCCCCAAAAAAAATGTTTTCGCCACAAAAAAAACACGGATTCGACTCCGTTTTTCCCGGAAAAAATATTTTCGCCACAAAAAAACACGTTTTTCCCGGAAAAAATGTTTTCGCCACAAAAAAAACACAGATTCGTCGAAGGTTTATAGCAACTTATCGATTTGCCGATCCGTTTTTACCGGAAAAAATGTTTTCGCCACAAAAAAACACGTTTTTCTCGGAAAAAAATATTTTCGCCACAAAAAAAACACAGATTCGTCGAAGGTTTATAGCAACTTATCGATTTGCCGACGGGTCTTGGCCATCGTTTTCTAAAAAAACACGGATTCGTCAAAAGTTTATAGCAACCCATGGATTCACCAACGGGTCCTACCGACCTCCGTTTTTCCCGGAAAAAATATTTTCGCCACCAAAAAAACACGCTTTTCCCGGAAAAAATATTTTCGCCACCAAAAAACACAGATTCGTCGAAGGTTTATAGCAACTTATTACCTCCGTTTTTCCCGGAAAAAATATTTTCGCCACCAAAAAAACATGCTTTTTCCGGAAAAAATGTTTCCACCACAAAAAAAACACAGATTCGGCGAAGGTTTATAGACGGAGATCGAAAATTCAACCAAATTTCCCGTTTTCTAAAAAAACATAGATTTAATCGAAGGTTTATAGCAACCCATGGATTTGCCGATAGGTCCTATCGACTCTACAAAACGGCGCAGCGTAGCGCGCTATTATTGCTAGTCTGACATGAACAAGGACAGGATTTTTTCTTCTTCTCTTCTTCCGACTCTGAAACCGATATTCACCTGTTTCATATTCCAAAATCCGTTGGTACATGGTGACATGGTGTTGTGCTGTCGTGTGTCGTACCTTTTGGTTTGTAGTTTGTTCACATTTCCTTTCCCCTGGCCTATGCATTTGATCAGTGATACTGTTTGCTGATTCCGACACGTACAGCTGCTCTGAGACTGGCATGCCTTACGTGTTCTCTTCTCGAACGACGGCAAAAATGTCTCTCTCCACTCCTGCAGAAAAGAAACAGGGCCAAAGTACTCGACTCCTGCAGAAAAGAAAAGAAAAGAGAGAGAGAGCATCAACGTGAGTTATGTTTGAAAGACCTTGTGAAAACAAATCTTAGGGATCTGCGATTATGTAGTAGTAGTAGCGTGATATACAGCAAAGAGCAAGATCAGGTCAACTGAAAATGTCTCTCTGCCTCACCCACCGCGCGAATCAGTCATACAACTCTGTTGCATCCAAGAAAAATTGTACGCGCGATGGGTCCATCGTTGCTTGACGTTACAACTTCCTTAATTTAAGCAAAAAATTAAAGTTTGCAAGTGATACGTTGCACCACTGTAGCTAACATTTGATAGAGCTCCGTACTATGCTACGTCGAATGAATTTTGATAGAGTATTTTCATTGCAAAACCAACCTTTACTGCAGATGTTATTTTTTCTTTGCTAAAACCTAAAAAATATAATAAAAACTAAAACAATTACAATTTCAGAATTTGCGGGGCCTTTTCGCATAAACAGTGAATGAGAATAAGATTTCAAAAATTTATGAGTTTTTTTGTGAAGTCGGGAATTTATGACCTGAGAGCAATTTTCTAAAATTACGAAGATTTTTTTTTTGAGCTTACGGTAGGGGCCGACGCAATTCCAAATTCGCAGAGGACTTTTTACAAAAAAACAAAAAAAATGACATGGCGCCGGAAGCGGCGGGCGATATTCCTTCGCTCTAAGAGTTGTAGCATGGCTACGCTACGTGTCAATCGCAATCATACAATATTATGATCCAATTCTGTCGACGTTTGTTACCGACAATAATGAAAAGGGGGCTACGCGCTGGACCCAAACTCGATGGTAGCACAAGAACACCCGATGTATACAGGTTCGAGCTCTCACGATGGAGATAATACCCTAGTCCTGTGCTCTGGAATTATCTGTGGCTAGCTGATTGCTGATGAGATCCTGTCTTCTCTCTTCTCTCCTTCTCCCCCACCCCCCTTTATATAGCGGAAGAGGGCGGTTACAAAGGAGAGTCCTAATCGGTTACAAGGTGGAGATTATATCTCTTTCCTAATCCGTTTAATATGATAACGGATAGGATTACAATTGTATCCTCCCTAAGCAGGGTCGGTTTCTATCTTCTGGGTTTCCTTGCTGCGCATGGCAACCTGCCTCTTGGGCAATACCCATCTTCATGCAGTCGGCTTGGCCTATCCCCCCTTGGGTGGTCCTCACGGCCTGCCATGCAGATACCCGGGGTCCATATACTCCACAAATTCAGTCCAAAATGGCGAGCCATACGAAAGGGAATCCTGAGTACTGTACATGGTCGATTGCTGCAAGCCTGCAACCCTGTGCAGTTTCCACTTCTCCAGTCCCCCTCTTGACTCCTGGTGCATCGAGCATTACTTTTAATAAGAAGCTTACAAGTACTAAGAGCCACTGATGACCCTGTAAACCAGAGAGGAGGAAGCAAGTAGTAGTAACCTGCAGCCAAGGTAGAGGCGGAGGACGTAACGTAGAGACGCACCACGCGATGGCCGTGTCTCGCTCCGTCGTGGTGGCCATGACCGCTGATCCGGCCGATCCAGACCAAGTCCGGCTGCACCAGCTGGGCTACAGGCAGGAGCTCAACCGCGGCCTCTCGTACGTGCTGTGGTTTCATCATCAGCCTTCGCATGAAGTTTCTTCGTTTCTTTTGCTCTTTGGAGTGTTTTACGTGTAGATTCTTTTGGCCTGCAGTGTTGTTTCGAACTTTGCCTTCTCGTTCTCCATCATCTCCGTGCTGACGGGCGTGACGTCGACGTACAACACAGGGCTGCGGTACGGCGGGCCGGCGTCCATGACGCTCGGGTGGCTGGTGGTGGCGGTGCTCAACGGCTGCGTCGCCTTGTCCATGGCCGAGATCTGCTCTGCGTACCCGACCTCCGGCGGGCTCTACTACTGGAGCGCCAAGCTGGCCGGCAAAAAATGGGCTCCCCTTGCTTCCTGGGTCACTGGCTGGTATGCACATAATCTCTCTTGGTTATTGGCGTTCATGCCTAATTTCGTGTCATCAGATGAGTGATTTGGACATGCTGTTGTGTTTGTAATTTTCTGATAATTGATATGGATTACATATGATTTTTCGCTTTTGGTAGTTTGCTCAACAGTCTCTCCAAACGCGACCATTAATTATCTTTTGTAAAAACAAGAAACATATACATAAAAACAAACACTTTCTGTACGTTACTTTCATACAGCTAAGGACGAGTTTGCCAATCATCTTGGAGGCCTAAGTTCGTCTTTTGTTCTGTTTTACAGGTTTAACATCGTGGGACAGGTACGCTCGAACATCATCGGATCCATGAGAATAGACTATTTTGCCGCAGCTTCAAGTATGCTAGTAATTTTTAACGTCGATCTATACTATTAATCAATAGCTAGCACAGCCCTATGGCACGTGGAATGCTTTCCATATGCCGGCCAGGCGCTGTTCCCGGTCTCATTTATACGTACGAGGCCTTCTTTACTCGAGAGCGGATAGATGTTGACGCCGCGGCTGCAGGGACCAGTCTGTCAATCTCGCTTTCAGGGATGCGAAAACAAAGAGCACATCACGTATAGCGCCAAGCCGGCAAGCAGTGTGGCACTGTGCGCCACTACATGGCTCGTCAACCTGTAGTGCAGACGCGCACGCGCACTAGCCGGTGTCGTGCCACACGCTCCGTACCCCAGTCCTTTCGTGGGGCCGGGCCGCGCGCTCGTACCGGTCCCTGGCCGGAGAGGAGAGGCCCTCCGCCCTCGCCTTGCCGCTAAACCCCGTCGCTGTCTCGCAGTTCTCTATCAAGATCGCGCTTCGGTACGGATAGCTAATAGGTTTAAAATAAAAATAATTCTATTTTGAAAAAAAAAAAGTTATCAAAGCTCGATCGATAGTCACCCTCAAACACCGGAACACGCCCCGTGTGAACGGCGCTAACTGTGGTAGATCCCTCTTCTCGAGTTTGACCCGACGCTGAGCTAAAGCAGTCAAAAATCAATGTAAGCTCGTAGTATCTGCATTTCCAGGCGAGTGAATCCAAGACTGCTATTTAACTAGTGGTAAAAATGTTAGCTAGTGGCCAGAACTTTTGACTTGCTGCGTCTGCGTGTGTACGGAGAGGTTGTTTTTGAGATTTGTACGCTGGTATTTCTTTTTTGCAAAAAAAAAAAAAATACCTTATGCCTTGGATGAGCTCAAAACTTTCCATGTATAATAGAGGTATTATTTACTTCTGTAAAATAATGGCGTGTTCAGAACTCAGATCGTCACTAACACTTGTAGTGATGGATGATGCAGTGAACTAATGCTTCAAAAAAAAAACAGTAAACTAGTACTTGACACATTTCTGACAGTCGAGTCTCTTGTTTGAACTGTCCTAGTGGGCTGGTACCACGAGCGTAGACTTCTCGTTGGCACAGCTTATCCAAGTGATCATCTTGCTTAGCACGGGAGGAGCCAATGGCGGCGGCTACATGGCATCCAAGTACGTCGTCTTGGCCATCTACGCTTTCATCCTGATCCTGCATGGGCTAATCAACAGCCTCCCTATCCACTGGGTGTCCTGGTTTAGCCAACTTGGGGCTTTCTGGAATGCTGCAGGTGTGGTTTGATCATCTGTTCTTTAAAATTCTGCAAAATTGTAGTTGTGATCGCTTTATTGTTCTTTAATTGTCATGTCCGAACAATGGTAGGTGTCTTTGTGCTGGTAATCTTGATTCCGGCTGTTGCCAAGGAAAGGGCGAGCGTCGAGTTCGTCTTTACCCACTTCAACACAGACAATGGTATGGGGATACACGACAAGGCTTATATTCTGGCTGTGGGGTTGCTGATGAGCCAGTACTCTCTGATCGGCTACGATACCTCCGCTCACATGGTAAATTAATGTGGTGCTCATGTTGCCACATTTCTGCGTTAATAACATATATTTGCATGACAGATAAAATTTACACAAATAACCCTAATTTTTTATGTCGTTTTTGTTGATGTAAAGATTGACATTGGCAATTAATCTGACGTCGTCCTTGCATATGCGTTATGCAGACTGAAGAAACAAAAAATGCAGACCGGAGTGGCCCAATTGGGATCATCACTTCTGTTGCTCTTTCGACCATGTTCGGATGGATTTACCTGGTGGCCCTGACATCAGTAATGACAGACATACCGTACCTCCTGAGCCCTGGCAATGACGCCGGCGGATACGCCATTGCGCAAGCTCTGTACACCACCTTCCATCGAAGATACGGCAGCGGGGTTGGAGGGGTCGTCTGCTTGGGAGTCATCGCAGTTGCCATCTTCCTCTGCGGCGCCGCGTGTGTCACCAGCAATTCAAGGTAAAAGCAATTTATCAAGTTACATAGATTGTTTTTCCTCTAAGTTGATGAGGTAATTGATCTCTAGGATAAACCATCGTCTCTCTGCTACTGTACTACAGGATGGGGTATGCCTTCTCCAGGGACGGGGCGATGCCGTTTTCGCACGTATGGTACCGGGTGAACAAGCATGAGGTGCCCTTGAACGTCGTCTGGTTCTCTGTGGTCGTGGCCTTCGTAATGGCTCTTACGGTACGTGGGTGTTGTTCCTCTAATACCTCTCTAAACAGCAAGCGTAACAGCATCCTAACACGATGACTCATTACATCGTTTCGTGCTTCTTGCATTGGCAGTCGCTGGGGAGCCAGGTGGCATTCCAAGCAATGGTGTCGATCGCGACACTAGGGCTGTACATCGCCTACGCGCTGCCAATCTTCTTCCGTGTAACGACAGCACGGACATCGTTCGTTCCTGGGCCGTTCCACCTCGGACGGTATGGGATTGCCGTCGGTTGGGTCGCTGTCCTATGGGTGGCCATCGTCACGGTGCTCTTCTCGCTGCCAGTGGCGTACCCGATCGTGGAGGAAAACTTCAACTACACGCCAGTCGCTGTTGGCGGCGTGCTGCTGCTCAGCGTCGGCGCGTGGGTGTTCCATGCTCGGTTCTGGTTCGAAGGGCCCATCACGAATGTGGACACCTAGAAATTTACGTCCATGTTACCAAAGCATCTTTAATGTGTGGAATCCAATAAAATGTTACCTTCGCATGTCACAGATAGTTATCATTCCTGATACAAGTACAGTTAAAATTTTAAAACTTTGACTGTTAACATATTTTTAAATATTTTTAATTGTATACATGAAAATCATATGTGTAGATTTATCTCGAAAAATACTTTCATAGCATTATAATTTTATTGAGTTTTATAAATACATTATAATAAAATTAGTGATCAAAGTTGTGTTTTGAAGATTGTGTCGATATCCAGAATGACAACTATTTGTGATCGGATGGAGTATAATACTATAGTTTGTATCATCCTTGGTAACACGTACCACTAAATTATACTTAAAATTTTATACCTTTTGATACAACCACCTTTAAAACTTTTGGTAGCTCTCGAAACTAATTTAATGTATATTTTGATATCTTCTAAAGATATTGATAGCAGGTCTCATATAGCATATTAGACTTTTTTACCATCATTGCGAAGTACCAACAAATTATCTTTAAATTCGTGTAGTTTATTGATCCGGCTCCTATTGAAGTGGGATCCATAACTTAATATAAAACAGAAAGAAAATAATAAAAACACTCTCCCTCAGCACCTCTCTCTCTCTTCCGGATCCCACCAATACTCCTGCACCACAGCAGGCGCCGCTCGCCCCACCACCGTATACGCCGTTGCCGCCGCAAAGATCAAGGCGATGACGATGACTTCTATGGTTGGTGACGGAGGGGATTGCTTCGGGGATTTCGAGGGTAGCGTGGCCGGTGTGGGGGGCTGGGGGCATGCAGCGACGATGAGTGGAGGCTCGAGGACGGCTTCAGCGACGGCACGAGGTGCAGGGATGACGTGTGCAGCGAGGCTGACACGTGGAGTGGCGATGGCGGATGTCCAGCAGCGGTGCATGGAGTGGCAACGGTGGAGGTCGAGCAGCAGTGCGGCGGCCAGCGAATGTGGTTGCAGCTCCCGACAGGCGAGACTCGCTATATTTTTAGGGTAATTTATACTGTACCACTCTAAATATTAGTATTTTAGAAAATACAATTCGTTTTTTTAATGGCATATGGTCTTTAGATTTATATGTTATTGAAACAAATGAATGGTATTTTCTGAAATGATAATGAATGAGATTGTATAGAATGAATTATCTCTATTTTTATTTGCTTGGCATCGGTTTTTCTTTTGGCGTCGATGCTTCCAGTAGTGCAGCGTATTGAATCGATTTCAATCGTTTCTCTCTTCCTTTGAACTGGATTGTAATCAACATCGCAGATGTCCTAAGCTTCGTTTGATGATTTTTCTCCTGTTTGGTGTTAAGCTGAGTAAAGTATGTACGTGCAAGATATAAATAACTGAAATTCTGAATAAAAATAAAATAAAATTAGAAAGTTAATTTTCATATGAATTTCTTTGTAAACTCCTTAAATAAATATAATTAAGTATAAAAATTAAAAAAATAGCAATTACGAATTAAGCCTGCTAATTACTCGAAGTAGTTGAACATGTAGTAGCATCGTTCTTCGTTCTCTTCTCTACGTCCTAAGCTTGCAAGTGGCTGCTCAGATTTTGCGTTGTAGTTAAGGAGCCCAGGTAACTTCTGAGTATTTCCCAACAAGCCATTGAACGAGGTGGCAGGGCAGCGGTCAGCAGCACACCGTGTGTTCATCTCCACGCGCGGCAGAGATGGCAAGTACGGCGGCGACCCGCGCATACCTTCCATCAGTCGATTTTTCTTAGTTCTGCTACTATCCTTCTTTGTTCTCCCGTTCTTTTGTTGCTATAAAAAAAAATCTCTTTCTTATTGGTTCGAACCGACAGTGATAACATTTTCACTGCCAGTTCATAAGCTAAACCGATACAAATGCTCGACTGAAGAAGAACCGGATTCTAAAAAAAAACAGCAATGATACTATTACTGTCGGTTCTTCTTAAGAACCGGCAATGATAAGTTATTATCACTGCCGATTCTCAACAAGAACCGGCAGTGATAATGGAGGAAGTATCACTGCTGGTTTGAAATCCGAACAGACAGTAATAATATTTTTGAAAAATCATAACTTTTACATACGGAGTCGAATGTAGACAAAATCTATATGAAAATTATAACTCTCGATGAGATCTACAACTTTATAGTTGACAACTTTTTTATTTAAAATCATTTAGATGTCTAAATAATTGTTGAAACTTTTGGATACGAAGGAATAAAAGGAAAATATATCTTATAGTAGTAGTTGAGAATTGTGTGTTAGATGAGATGGTAAGAGGAGTTCACGCGAAACAGCAGGTCACGGGTTCGAATCCTAGCAACCGCACACGCGTGTATTTCGCGCAAAAATCGTGTGACTTGCGACGCATTGCTAGGATTCAACTCGTGACTGCTTACAGGAACTTTCTCATTATTCATTCTAACACACACTTCTCAACTACTATAAAATATATTTTCCTTTTATCCCTTTGTATCCGAAAGTTTCAACGATTATTTGAACATCTAAATGACTTCAAATAAAAAAGTTGTCAACTACAAAGTTGTAGATCTCATCGAAAACTAAAAAGGAAAATATATCTTATAATAGTTAAGAAGTATGTGTTAGGTGAGATGATAAGTGGAGTATTAACCAAAAGCTAGTTCCTCACGAAAAAAAGCTAGTCAAATTGAAACTTGACGTATGTGTATCACATATTAACCGTGCATGATTCCACTACATTCCATACCACTAAGAGCCCAAATTTGCAACACCGCTTAATCATGTCCAAAACAAAGTGTCCAAATATGCTAATGAGTAATGCACTGTCTATAATTTACGAACTCACCTTGAACAGAGCTTATCGGACTTGATTCAATTTCAGGTGCCTACTCGTGTCCGGCACCACCACCCATTGCAGGCAGCATCTCATGAGGATCCAGAGCTGCCAATGCAGGGCTGTCCAACATAAGGATAGATGAGGAGCTAGGGATGATTTATGGACAAAAAGAAGCTCCTGAATGGCTCAAAAAATGAAGATTCACATTTCACCGGGCGTTGCAATTGTTGCTGCTGAGTCATCCTAGCAACACCATCACTCTTTATGATAAACAAGAATGCTAGACATAAAACAATTTGTTAGGAGCTAGGCGAAAGTGCAACAAATGTATGTATTCACCGGGAAGCAGCGTTAGCCAAGAAATCCTTTTGAGTTTCCCACATTCAAGCAAAACCAATAAATATATCACAATATAACTATTCATAAACACAATATATAAGAATAGGAGTGTACCCCCATGGAACCCAATTCCTACGCTCCCTTCCAAACTGTTCCTATTGTACAAACATCTAACAAACAGAATCACACACCACGTTCAAATTTTGAAGGCAATTTGCATTCCAAGACCCTCAAGAGGACACAATTCACACATAAAAAATTGGAAACTAAGCAAAAATTGAATCTTGCGAGTAACAACTTAGTTTTAGAGTTTCTGATCGAACTGGAAACAAAATAAAAATCAACAATGAATTATTATGTTGAGCGTTCAAGGTCTCGGAAGGTATATGTGCCATTGTACAGCACTTAGTTTACATCACTTAGTTGCAGGATAAAAATAAGTATCATGACGGGCTATGCTAGCAAGTATCTATTTTTTTTTCTTTTGTTTAGATTTTAGAATATCAAACATTCATGTCCAGTTCAAAAACAAATGTTTCAGGACGACATGCTGAACAAGAAAATCCATGTACAAGGAGAACAAAAAATTGTAGGATAACATGGGCAAAGAAAATCCAATACAGCAGAGGGAGCAGTAAACTTTAACTGTCAGCAACTGATGCAATGAAATTACATCTAGAGTGAAAATTCCACAAATATTTTCCCATAGCTATTTTCATAAGACATTAGCCTAATGTCCACCCTTCAGAATATACTTCCTTGTAAACAAATTCCATAAATACCTGTAGCTCTTGAATCCTTTCAACTGAACCTCTTCCGATGATAGTGGCAATGCCACAACAAAAGCATCAAACTGCTCATATACTATTTCTAATTGCTCATCCATACCGAAATGGTCATATATTGACCGCATTAGAAAATCTAAAATGAAGCATAGGTGAAAAATGAAGAGTGTAAGAATAATGAGGATACATTCCAATCATAATTCCATCACTAATAGCTGGACACAAATAGCTACAGAGAACACTTCACAAGAAATGAAGAACCAAGTAGAAATTTATTCTCACACTTTACCTAATTTTTTCCCATTTTTTCACATTGACTGGTGTTATTCTTGTAATTGTTTTATTCTCCATTCCATTTGAGACTTGGCCTTCCTTTTAAAAAATCATATCTGCAGCGCTTTGAACTGAACTCCTGTGTAAAACGTCAAACTTTAAAACTTCTATGTTATACGCAGACACAATCATGAACCATATCGGATTCTAGAGCATAGCTCTGGACATCTAAGTAGCATCATCTGAAGTATCACGTGCTGGCATAATGATGTAGTTGACAAAAGAAACAAGATCAACCAACTAAGTTAATTGAACACAAATGTACTCTACTGTGTGTTAGAAATGTTCACTGAAGTTAGACACGGGACTCCAGTATTTTCTACATGATTCTGGTTGTATCAAGAAAGAACATAGCAAACATAAATGGTTTGAAGGACAAAGTAATCCATTAGGTATACATTATCAGCATTGCGTATCCTCACATTGTACCAAAGTGCTATATAATTTTACCACAATATTTTGTCCTGGAACTAATAGCAATTAGAAATCACATGGAACCTATGACCCAAGTAGTCTAGGAGAAACAGTTTGCTCAATTAGAATAAGAGGGGTAGGAACAAAAAAAATAGTGAGTTCTCCTACCTCTAAAACCTGTGATCAACAATCCACCTCTCCGATGTCCAATGAGGACCTTTCTCCTCGTGAGCTGCTTTCGAGCCCCCCTACTAACAGCATCACTCCTGCCGCAAACCACAATCAATTGGCTTCTTCATTCCTCATGACCTGAAATTGTTATCAGTAGCAAAAGTTTGACCTAGATTCAATTATTATCAGTATCACTCTGTTCGGTGACCACGCATCATGATCGTGTGAAGAACATAACACAAGCGCACCTGTAGCAAGCTTATGAAATCTGCAAACTCGATCTTTGGAGGACAAAGGAGGTAGATTCAGAGGAGTTGTTGAAGTCATTGCTAGAGCTCTCACACCATGTTGCACACCGTCGATGCCAATGCCAGCGTCGCCCTTCATCGTGAGCGACGGCTTCACGATAACGTCATTCGTCGCTTCCTTCCGCTCATCCCAACTGCCCCAATGACTTTACCTACTGAAGAAATCCATTGGTGAGTCTTTGAAATGGAAGAGAAACTGGTGGTCTTGGATGCCAACCATGTAGACGGCAAGGAGGAGAACTGCGGCCCTGCCACACAAGAATGGCTCGAAGCGAGCGATCAAATCGCAGCAGCTGCGGCCAAGAGTGGTAGGCGGTGGGTGGGCTGGTGTCAATCAGGAGAGGAGGGGATGTGACGAGAGATTGAGGCATTGAGGGGAATATGGAGTGGCACAGCATTTGTGGATTCAATTGAAGGGAGAGGAAAGATTGGAAGCAGTTTATTGCTTGATCGTGGGAGAAGTGCGGAATCGGGGAAGCAGCGTGAGCAAGAAAACTGCATTAGGTCATCGCTGTTTGGCCCACTCATCGGAGCTGCGGTCGTTGGCTCTCGGCACCAGGTGAAGGCATCGCCACTGCTGGCGCCCAACCTCCCATCAGCGGCCAGGGGGAGACCGGATCCGGCCGTCCTCCCACCTCCTATTTGGGACATGAGAAGAGAGGAGAGGAGGCAGAGGAGGTGAGGGAGGGGTCAGTCGGGAAGAGGCAAAGAGAAACCACACCTGGGGGCTGGGGCAAGCTGGCCACCATATCCCCTAGGCGCAGGGGTTGACCACGAGAAGGTCCTCCCGGTCGCTGCTGCAGAATGCAAGGTACCTGGCAGCGAGCTCGACGAACACCCCACCGTTGAACGACATGACGGTGAGCACGAGGAGGTAGCCTAAGCCCGAGTTGACAGCGAACAGCGCCGCCGTCGCCACCCGCGGGCCAATGCCCGCCGGCGAAGGCGGAGGCCAACACGAGGAGCAGGGCCTGCACGTCAGAGCCATGACCGTTCCAAAGATTCTGGTCCCGGCGAGCTAAATTAAGTGGCCCTTTTATTGATTATCGTAATTATTGCAGATAAAATATTGAATAATTTTATATGTAATAAATTTGGTAAAGAACAAGTCACAACCAAAAGATAGTTTAAACATAATCAAACTCATATACTATTCAACTAAATTGAACTCTAGCCTCCAAGATGCACCTTCAAACCCATCCGCGTCACACTGCCATCACTACCATAATGCTACAACAAAAGCCAATCTCACCAACTTCTACAAATTTAAATGGGCAAGTTAAAATTCCTTCTAACACTCTTAGATGCAAAGTCATCAATAATAGTATCAATATCAATTTCATCTAATTTATCCTTCTCAATACATAAAATTGCCAAACCATTTAACCTTTCTGTGACATTTATGACCTCAAGTAATTTTTTTTAATAATTTTAGCTTTGAAAAACTTCTTTCAACGGAGGCTATAATCATAGGTATGGTGAATAAGATTCGATAAGCAATTGAAACATTTGGATAGCAATCTAAATCCTTAAAAAACTCAAAAATCTCCATAGCGGACTGTGAGTGAGCAGATAAAGTCATTTGTAGCACTTTTAGTTCAGAGAAAAAAATCATCTAACTCAATATCACATGAACTATTATGGGAAAATATTTTTGCAAATTTAGTGCAACAATTTCTTAGTTCAATATTACCCAATGACTTTAATTTTTTTGAGCTAAGTAAAAAACCAAATATACTCTTAAATGTAGTAAAATCCTCGAACCCGTTCTTCAATGAAAAAATTGCTGCATCCACCATAACAAGAAAGTAATTTACCTCAAAAGACTTCTCAGCTGATAAAAACTCTTCATTATAATCACTTTTATCAAACTGCTTTTTCCGAGTATCTCGACGTTTTATCGGGAATGATGCTTCTACATTCATGTTAGATGCAATTTGGAGGTCCTCCTAAATTGGGGACCCCTAGCGGTCGCACCGGCTGCCCCCCCTTTGGGCCGGCCCTGGTCAGAGCCGGTAGGAGGGGCCCTGTCTTGGCCCTGGCAAGGGGCTTGAGGCAGATCCAGAAAGCCTCGAGGTACTGGTAGAAAGCAGAGGCGAGGAGGAGCACGAGGATGCTGAATCCGTTGATGGGGGAGGCGGAATTGACAATCGGGAAGGATATTCGGCCGGCGGTGCGGTGGGTGGAGACTGAGGCAGCGGTGGAAGAGAGGCGGGCTCGGGATGAGGAGGCGGCGGCGGCAGAAAGAAGAAGAAGAAGAAGTAGAAGAAGAAGAAGAAGAAGAGAACGCGATACGCCGGTAGCCAGGAAGGAGAGGTTAGATCCGTTTTCTTGGAATGTGAGCGTATTCGGATTTTATTCTTAGAACGTAGTTACGTGAGAAGCTAGTGAGAATGCGAAGAACGGACCGTCATCATCAAGTTCTAATTAAAAATAGTAACAAAATTAATGTTTACTTATTTGTTATGTATCTAGTATGAGCCTATGATTAAATTATACATCATGAAAATAGGTACCGATCAACATGAGTCGGTTTCCTGAAGGGAGATTGTCGAGCTGTGCTTTCTCTGGTAGTGGTTACAACTTACAAAGTACTGTGCTTTGTTTTAGCTGAATCTGCGATTATGTAGTAGTAGTGTGATATACAGCAAAGAGCTAGATCAGGTCAACTGAAAATGTCTCTCTCCCTCACCCACCGCGCGAATCAGTCATACGACTCTGTTGCATCCAAGAATAATTGTACGCGCGATGGGTCCATCGTTGCTTGACGTTACAACCTCCTTATTTTAAGCAAAAAAAAGTTTGCTAGTGATATGTTGCATCACTGTAAGTAACATGGCTACGCTACATGTCAATTGCAGTCATACAATATTATCCCATTCAGTCAAAAATGGCGAGCCACACGAAAGGGTATCCTGAGTACTGTACATGGCCGATTGCTGCAATTTGACTCCTGATGCATCGAGGACTACTTTTAATAAGAAGCTTACAAGTACTAAGAGCCACTGATGGTCCTGTAAACCGGAGAGGACGAAGTAAGTAGTAACCTGCAGCCAAGGTAGAGGACACCGTAACGTAGAGACGTACCGCGCGATGGCCGTGTCTCGCTCCGTCGTGGTGGCCGTGACCGCTGATCCGGCCGATCCAGACCAAGTCCGGCTGCACCAGCTGGGCTACAGGCAGGAGCTCAACCGCGGCCTCTCGTACGTGTTGTGGTTTCATCATCAGCCTTCGCTTGCAGTTTCTTCGTTTCTTTTGCTCTTTGGAGTGTTTTACGTGTGGGTTCTTTTGGCCTGCAGTGTCGTTTCGAACTTTGCCTTCTCATTCTCCATCATCTCCGTGCTGATGGGCGTGACGTCGACGTACAACACGGGGCTAAGGTACGGTGGGCCGGCGTCCATGACGCTCGGGTGGCTGGTGGTGGCGGCGCTCAACGGCTGCGTCGCCTTGTCCATGGCCGAGATTTGCTCTGCGTACCCGACCTCCGGCGGGCTCTACTACTGGAGCGCCAAGCTGGCCGGCAAAAAATGGGCTTCCCTTGCTTCCTGGCTCACTGGCTGGTATGCACATAATCTTTCTTGGCTATTGGCGTTCATGCCTAGTTTTATGTCATGAGAAGAGTGATTTGGACACGTTGTGTTTGGAGTTTTCTGATCATTGATATGGATTATATATGATTTATCATTTTTGGTAGTTTGATCAACAGTCTCTCCGAACACGACCATTAATAATAGTACTTCTATGCACACTACTGTAGAAAAGGTCACCACAGACGATTCTAAAACGTTATCATAGACGGTTTTTTGAACTATTTGTAAATATGTGTCTGAAAATAAAAGAGCATCATAAACGATTTCTAAACCATCCGTAAAACACATATCACAGACAGTTCTTACCAAAAACCACACTGAATGATCTTTGGCACAACCAAAAGCGAGCTAGTATTCACCACACCCTGAATTTAGGCGGGTAAAAAGTAGTGGCATTAAAGCCAGTATTCATTACACGAATAAACAAGTCATAAAATAGTTGTCCACCTTTATATATACTAATATAGTACTATCAAATGCAACGGCTAACCTTTTTAAAAAAGAATGTATTAAAGAAGTGGTATTTCAAAAACCTTTCCGTTCTCTTTCTACCCTAAGAACTCGAGGGTCAAATTGATGACATACTCAAAAAATGACCGTTCCCAGCGCCGACTGTCGCCTCGGCAGTGGCGTCCACCTCCTGCGCCGCCGATCCCCTCTGGATTCGCCTCCGGGCTCGGCGACCCCCCTCGCAGTCTCATCCTTAGTCATCTCCCCAGACCCGGTGGCCAAATATCCCAGCCCTTAGCTCGCCTGGGACTCCTCTAGCGAAAGGCCCGACAGGCTGGATTGGGGTTCCCCGGCGAATTTCGACGACCTTGATTCTCTTGTTTCCGGTCCGGCAATGCCCGGCTCTGGCGACTCCTGTGCGCGGCGTGTCCTGCCCCTTCCCCCAGCGTCTAAGAGCCGGGTGTGCACTGCTGCGCTGGGCAGTCATCCTGCCCCGGCCTGTTCGAACCTTCTGTTGGGCGATCCTGGTTGCTCCAAGGTCCTTGATGCGCCCCTCTCTACATTAATTCCGGGTGCATTCAAAGCGGATGCATCTCCGGTGTCACTTCACCTACCAGATATCCACGCCGTCTCCCCCAGACCCGTTCCTGTGGCCTCTGGGTCTCCCCCTGCAAAGCCGTCGCACAATCCCCCCTTTCGATCTCATCACGCTCGTCTTGAAACTTGGGCAGCAATGATCGATTGACCAGCAGGCTTGGCATTTAGTAAGGCCGAAACGCTGGTGGAGGAAGCGCACCAATGCTGTCAGGGGTTCACATTCACTCCGCCATCAACGCCCCTTACCGGCCGCCTCCAGAGCCCGCTCCTCCTGTCCGCTTTATTACCCGAACTGGGCTGAAGCCTTCAGGGGACGTTGTTTTTGCTGCCTTGCGTCTGACCACAAAGTCTCAAGCTGCAGGGACCCTGTTCGGTGTGTTATTTGCAGCGCTTGCGCCATCGCTCCACAATTTCCCCGCGCGCCGCCTCAGGCGGGCGGCCTTCCCCCATGGCCTCGTCTGCCGGCCTGGCGGACCGTCCGTTGCATGCCTCTTGCACATTCACGACGATGCAAGCAATGGCGGATGAAGCTGCAAGGCTTAGCCAGCATGCCGTCCTCCTCTCGGTCACTGGCGACTGCTCGTCCTCGAACACCTCCAACACCTACAAGGCTACCAACGCGATTGAATCCAAGGTTGCTATCCCTTGGGTGGACATGCGTGTCACGCGCCACTGGCCGGAAGATTTCTTGGCATGGCTCGACTACCCTGCTCAACGCAATGCGGCTGTGCGCGCGAAGCATATCGACGCTGGTGGATGTGGCTATGAGATATCGCCGTGGGTCCCTGACGCTGCTGCGGCCTCCTCCAGGATGTTCGTCCGGGCATGGCTGGGCCTTGAGGGGCTCCCTCTTAATGCATGGAATCCCAGTGCTGCTTCTAAGGCTCTCAGAGGCTGGTGTTGCTTCGACCGCGTCGACCGCCAGTCGCGTAGGCGTGAGGCCACCAATATCTTCTGGGTCTGGGTCTGGGTCTGGGTCACCAGCCCGGACATCATTCCCAGGTGCATTGCTGTCTCAATCTTCCCCGACAACCGAAACGGCAGGGCGCCGAGGGCTTGGCAAGGTGCCTCGGATGACTAGCCTCCTCGCTCTGAGCCGCCGGATGGTTCGTCCCACGAGGTGATTGTGCATCTTGACGTCACTGAAGACTTCTCGCCTCACCTGCGTTCCGAAGACCACCCCTGGCCGGTGTCCCGCTCCTTCGACTGGACGTTAGGCGTTGTCGACGGGATACCGCCGCCGCGCCCTCAGCGAAGGCCTGATGTCCGCTGCCGTTTAGGGGACCGGCACGGATGGAACCGCCCAGATGATGATGAAGACCAAGATGATGCTAGCCACCGCCATCAAGATCGTCGTGACCGGCGCAACAGCCGCCCTTGGAGGGGCCGGTCCTCTAGTCGGCACCGCTCCCGTGAAAGCTCATCTCGCCGCGACCAGGGCGGCCGCCGATCGCGGTCACCTCGTCACCGCCAGAACGCCGACTGCCCTGCTTCATCTCCTCTCCAAGCTTCGGGCTTCCCTGCTTGGCGCTTGTAGGGTCGTGGATGCGCCTAGAGGGGGGTGAATAGGCGATTTACAAAATTCGATCGCTCACTAATTGATTCGCTCTAATCAACCCCTATGTCAAAACCTAATCAATTTATATATGCGGAAGCGATAAATCGGTTTTGACAATTAAAGCCTAAATCAACTAGGCTCACTAGTGCACTAACTAAATTATGTCTCTACACAAGAATTGCTAAATTGATCAACTAAATAATACTAGCAATTCTAATTCAAGCAATTGATAAATATTCAATAATGTAAAGTGCTTGAATATAAATGAGACAAGAGACAACCGATATTTTTCCGTGGTGTTCGGAGACTTGCGGTCTCCCTAGTCCACGTTGAGGCTAGCCCACACTTGGACCGGCTCCCGCCGAGCACCGCCTCTTTCCACTAGTCGTGGTTTTTCACGCCGCAGTAGGCTCAACCCGAACCTTCACAAACTTCGCGGGCTTTCACACCTCGAGAGCTCCCACAAGACGACGCCACGCCGCCTAGGAGTCGGCAACCTCCAAGAGTAACAAGCCGCTCCTCCGCTTGAACCTCACCGGGCACAACAAATGCGCTCCTCGGTGATCACCAAGTGCAACACATGCACAAGGGCTCCTCAAGTGCAACACATGCACAAGAGACTCTCAAATCCACTTCCCAATTGCAACAAATGCAATTAGGGTCACTCTTATGCTCAAGAACCAAAAGGAGAGGAGCAACACATGCACCCAACTCCTACACACAGCAACAACCCTGCCCCAACACCCCCAAGGCCACCTTTTATAGCCTCCAAGCCAAAACTAGCCGTTGGGGGTCGAAACAGGAAAAGTCAGCACAAGCCCGGTCCAACCGGACCAATCCCGGTCCGACCGACCCTCAGGGCAACAGCAGTCGAAAAAGCGATCGTTAGATTAGGCGGGTCGCACCGCACCGCCTTGGCCGCACCGCCGGCCGGCCGCAGACTGCTCCATCCGGTCGCACCGCCAACCAAAAATCAAAACGCTTCTCTGAATAATCACGCCAAGACGGGGGCGGTTAGACCTTGGCCGGTCCGACCGGACCCGGGCCGGTGGCACCGCCCACACGCCAGCCGCAGGCGCCACTGGAAAGAATGCACCGGAGGGAGGGGCGGTCCGACCGCACGCCTGGCCGGTCCGACCGGACCAGGGCCGGTCCGACCGCCCTACAGACTCCGACTCCGGATTTTCGCGCAAACACTTTTTCAAAGAACCAAACACCATTCTTTGAGCTACAATATGATCAACACATGATCAAACACCCTTGCAAAACACATTTGCACTAATTCAAACCATGCTCAAAGAATTCAACCCAAATTGCGAAAATACATTTCGCAATCGACTCAAGAACTATTCGCAAATCGTATTAAGCGATTCAAACTCGAGTTTATGAGATTAATTCCCCTAGCCATGTGAAGGTCAACACAGGACCCGGTCAACTTGCCAACACCCGTTGCAAGCCCCACTCACATGCTCTCGGAATTCCGGACTCATAAACCTCAGTTTATTCGCACAACGAACTTGCAAATAACGCAATAAATACATTTCATGCTTGAGCACTACTCTTTGCAACACATGCAAAAGTCTAGCTCGAAGCAACATCAAATCAAGGTGCATGAACTCTCTAATTGCAACACATGCAATTCTCTAGTTCCGTGCAACCACAAATCAAACTTCGACTAAAACCAAAACCATACGTATGAGCTCTTTACTCGCAACACATGCAAGCCTCTAGCTCCATACAAACACACAACATAAAATCATGTTTGAGCTCTCTCCTTTTGCAACACATGCAAAACTTAGCTCCAAGCAACCACCCGGTTTTTGAAAGATTGTTTTGCGAAACCAAAACATGAAGCTTCAACTAATGCAACACATGCAAAAGTGAACTTCACACAAAAGCCAATGCACTAGCTTATCACTTCTTGCAACACATGCAAATCAAAGCATAATGTGAAAACCAAATACAACCAAGCATAAGTTTAACCCATTCGCAACACATGCCAAATGGTTAACCCTCATGCAAAAACCAAATCAAAATGGTTTGAGCTCGAGTGAACGCGGAATGAGATCACCAACACATGATGAAGCTCAAGCAAAGGAGACAACCCCTCTTAATAGCACGGCGATTAAAACCTTAGACTCAAAGACTACAAAGTCCTTAGCCTATCTAATTATACCTTCGCCGCCGCGTACAAGCAATCCCCTTTGGGGTCTTTATGATCATCGCTTTGATACTCCCCCGGGATATCCACTCGACTCCACTTCGGGATCCACTCTTGACGCCCATCAACTCATGATGACGTCCTTGTCCCGTTTTCATCATCTCATCCATCTTTGGACCTAACTCAATCACAACTCATAGAATAGTTAGTCCAAGATGCATGGTTGTCTCAATTATCTCTTGCACTCCATTAACACATAATGGATGCCTCTAGATCAATTGAGCACAACCTAAATCAATTGAAATGATTGTTAATGTGTCTTAAGTATAATAATGCAACACATGCTTAATTATACTTAAGAACTATCCATTTGTCCTTAATTAATCAAGGAACACCATCAACACATGATGAAATGTTCTTTAATGATTAACAAGACAAATGAACTCAATTTAAATTATCATTTAAATTGATATGAGTATATATTAACTACACAAGTTTTCATATACTCATGTTGATGAAAAGTAATGATCCATTATATGTAAATTGTATGAAAATGATCATTACCCTAAGTCATCAACTATAGAATAAACTACACATGTATATGTGCATAAGTATGATTGACTTGGATATAATATGCACATATTCAATTTGATTGTATTGGAGCATATCCTATATTTCCACAAGTATACTTATAACTAGGCAATTCAAATATATACTCAAGGATTTAGTTTCTTTGTCTTGATCCTTATGTGTGTCAATAACGAATTGATCAATACAAAGAGACTTTCAAGTTAAACTACAAACTCTTCCTAAATATGTGCATCCATGTAATATATGGATTGAGAAACATAATGCACATTTTTGTGGTAAATGTAATGGGGACATTCATACTTTAACTTGACTCCAAAGTATGCAACTAATACTAGAATGAATATGCAAACATACCTTGGGTTTTTCATTTTTCAATGCGATGAGACTAATCAAAGATATTCTAAATAAACAAGTTAGTCTCGATATAAGATTTGTCAATAATAACAATATCGTATTAGGGGATAAACTCAATATTAGATTTGTCATTAACACCAAAACCATAACTAATGAAGGTTGAACTTACAGCGCTGCCGCTCCTGGTCCTATGAGAGACTGCGTCGTCTCCCAGCGCGCACGGCCACTCGAGGGGGCCTCCTGCGTGCTGGGCGATCCCCTCTTCGGTGTGCTTTCGCTGCGAGCCAACGCCATTCAAGCTCCCCTCCCCCCCCCCCCCCGCGTGCCGTCGATGTGGCTGCTGTGAACTTTGCCGCCTCGACGCAAGAGGACGTCTGTCAGGAGCCTGTCCCGATGGAAACTTCTTCACCGACTGAGCCCAGCGTAGCGAAGGATGTCCTTCCACCCCAAAACATGGACCGGGACGCTCTATTGTTTTTGGCCCAGGACTTTGCTGCCTCCTCCCTCCAGACTGCTAGATGTGATCCGATGCTTCACAAAGCTGCACTGCTCCCTGCCTGGCCGATTCCGCCGCTGACTCCTTCTGATGCTGCCCAGTTCATGCGCTGCCAGGTTGAAGACTGTGCTTCATCTATGGCCCCGTAGCCTCTTCCCTCGACTGCCGCTGACCTTTCTGCTCAGCTCTAGCTTCAGAACACGCAAGCTTCTTCAGGACACCACGTCAACTTGGATGAAAGCCCTGTCTGCGCCAACCAGTTCCTCCGGGAGGTCTTCTGTAAGCCGTCTCAGCCGCTGCTAACGACGCCCATTTGCTGCACGCCTGCTGCTGCTGTGGTCGCCCCTCCTCACCAAGAACGCTGGAGGGCTGCGTCGCGACCACGGCTTATGCCTAAAGTCTTACCGTCTCCGACGGCAAAGATGGCGCAGGAACTCCTAGCTATGCGCCTGGGCTTCTGTTCCCCGAGGTCAAAGAAGGTGGCGCCTGAGGATCTGCGCAGGCTGGTGTCCATGTTTGATGCTCCTCTATCCACTGATTCAATTGCTGCACTCAAGACCATTTGCCGCATCGATGGCAAGACCATGGAGATTATGCAAGCTATCCAGCCGCCCTCTGGAGATGTCGCTGTGCATGCTGACAATGCCTAGGTGGTGCGCCTTTGTTGTCCTGTTGTCCTTCCCGCTGATGTATTCTGCTTCATGTCACTGGTCATGTGGGTCTGATGCTCCGGATTGCTTTTGCGTAATGGCACCTTTTGCGTTATCTGCTGGCGGCCTGCCGGCGTTGATGTTAAAACTCAATGCAGTATGCATCCATATATCTATGTGCTTGTTTAGTTCCTGCTTCAACTGACTGAGTTGTCTTCCAAAAAATCATGCCTAACTGCCGTGTCATTTCCTGGAATGTACGTGGTCTTAATGCGCCGGTCAAACGGACAACGGTGTTCTAGACTCTGCGAGACTATTCGCCTGCGATTGCTTGCCTGCAGGAGTCCAAACTCCAAACCTACGACAGTTCCATCCTTCGCCAGATTGGTGGACAACGACTTTCATCGGCTGCCTCCCTTCCAGCACAGGGTTCGCGTGGTGGGATCCTCCTTCTCTGGGATGATGAAATGGTGCATATCACGCAGATAGTTGCACGGAATTTCTCCCTAACAGCAAGCGTCTCCATTCAATCAGATGGAACCACTTTCCTGCTTACCACGGTGTACGGCCCTACCATCGACCATGACAAGGCTCCATTCCTAGAAGAGATTGAATCTATTGCGCCGCCGGAGCAAGTCCCGTGGCTACTTCTCGACGATTTTAACCTCATCTATGAGGCAAGGGACAAGAACAATAACAACATAAATCACCACTTAATGACACGCTTCCACACGGTCATCAACTGATGTGCGCTGCGAGAGTTGCCGTTGCTGAACAAAAGATTCACTTGGAGTAACGAGAGACAGAACCCAACTTTGGTTAGACTTGACCGAGCCCTCTGCAACCATGAGTGGGATACTCTGTTCTCTGATCATTTGCTACAAGTGCTATCCACTTCAATGTCAGAGCACTGCCCTTTGCTGCTCTCCGAAGACATTGGCATGCCCAGAACCTGGAGTTTCAAATTTGAAAATTTTTGGACTCGCCTCCCGGGTTTCCTGCAGATCGTCCAAGATGCATGGTGCTCCTCTAACGCGCCGAGTGAGCCGGTCAGACGGGTTGCACACAAGCTTCAAGCAACAGCACATGCTCTTCGTAACTAAAGCAGAACTTTTTTCAGCGATGCGGCCCAACAATTCCTCCTAACAAATGCCGTGATATTATGACTCGATGTTGCTCAAGACTCCATACTCTTATCACATGCGGAATTGCAACTTCGGAAGGCCCTTAAAATCAAGGTCACAGGGCTGGCCGCGGTTGAAAAAGCACGCAAGAGGCAGGCTTCCAGATGCACTTGGCTCAAGGAGGGAGATGCCAACACCCGGTTCTTCCACCTAAAGGCCAATGGACGTCATCGAAAGAACTTCATTCAGTCACTCCGTTTTGACCTGGGTTCGGTGACTTCACACAAAGACAAAGAGCATTTGCTCTTTCAACATTTCTCCCAATTACTGGGGACAAAGAGGCCGCGTTCACAAAGCATTGTTTGGCCAGACCTAAACCTCCCGGCACTTGACTTGAGTGGCCTCCAGGCGGACTTCACGGAGCAAGAGGTCTTCATAGTTGTCAAATCCCTTCCAACTGATAAAGCGCTAGGACCGGATGGTTTCACGGGGCTTTTTAAGCACTGTTGGGAAATCATTAGTACTGATATCATGTCTCTCTTATGGTCATTTCAAGACGGAGCAACCAGCGCCCTTGCATCGATTAATCGGGCATCCATTGTACTCATCCCAAAGAAGGATAGAGCTGATGAGGCCTCTGACTATCGACCTATTAGCTTGATCCATTCCATCTCCAAGATTATTTCCAAGGTCCTTGCGATGCGCCTTGCTTGCCACATAGACTCCCTAATTTCACCATCACAAAGTGCTTTCATTAAAGGAAGAAGCATTCAGGAAAACTTCCTGGCGGTCCATAGCCGAGCTTGCCTCCATAACCGGCTGCACAGACCGCTGCTTATGCTCAACCTTGACATCACCAAAGCCTTCGATTTAGTTTCCTGGGAATACCTCCTGCACCTTTTGCAAGCGCGTGGATTTGGGAATCGTTGGCGACGTTGGCTATCGCAATGTCTTGTGACCTCATCGTCTTCTGTACTCCTTAATGGGGTGCCAGGACCTCCGATACTT